>CM042476.1:58120790-58215790 GCA_023621385.1 Quercus gilva | reverse complement strand
CATGATTAAAATGTTTTAGTCTTATTTAGACTTGCTCAAAGTATGTTTAAGTGTAAAGTTGGAATTAAGTGTTCTGCAGGATTTACTATGTAAATCTACCTAGCTTGATCAATTGAAAATTAGGCTCGATCAATCGAAAGTCGTGCAGATTGTTTTTCTACAGAATTTTCCAACTCAACCCAAGCCCGTTTGATGTGTAGGGTTTTATGTTTTGTCTTAAGTATAAAAGGGTAAACCCTAGCCACATTTTGAGGTTACTCTTTATGTTGTGTGTGTGAATCTCTTGTAAGATCTAGAGGTGTTACCTTCACATACACTTAGGGTTTCCAATCTCAAGATTGATGTCTAAAGTTTAGTGATCATTTCAGTTGTAGATTCAAGAGTTTAAAGACATACAAGCAAGAGTGCTTGTGCATGCTGAGAATCCAAGAAAGAAGTAGTCCATGGACTCGGAGCTATCATGGGGTCATGGTAGTAAGTTTCCTACTCGAGGTAGCAATAAGATGTTAGTGATCTAAGTCGCTATTGTGTAAATTTCAATTCTTTCATAGTGGATTTGTTTTACCTTAAGGATAGTGATGGAAAAATTTACATGCGCAGCGGAAATAAAATTTATTAAACGGATCTACTTTATTCACAATTGATAACATGTGCCATATAAATTTCAAAATTAGAGAACAAGAGAGTGTACCTTGAAGCAGTGAAATTCAAAACCAAAGATCAGAAGTTCTTAAGAAGACTTTCAATTTTCACTCCAATTCCACTAGATGCCTAAGATGTGTGGTCTCTCAATCAGTTATATATATATGTTTCTAGAGAGAATCTAAGAGTGTCCAACACTCACATATCAATTCATGTTATATAAAATCTGTATGTTTTTCTCCTTATAACTGATTATCTAATTGGGCTAGCCTTTTGGGCTTTTCCAATTGGGTTTTAGTATGTGATGTTAGGACATATGTGGTTCACATACTAAGAACACATGTCATACTTATTTATGTAAATTGGCTAATCCTTTGACAAAACGCACTCTACTTGTAATTGGGTAGTTCTAGGTGTTTTTAATACTTCAAGAAATAAGGTTTCAAGATCAAGTGTTGAAGTCATCAAGTCTGTCCAAGAAAAATCAAGCTGAAGTGCATTTTCATTAAAGCTTGACACCTGCTCGATAGCTCCTTGACACCTGCTATCTGTCGAAATTTAAAAAATCAGGTTTTCTGATCTGATTTTCTTGGGATCCGTGAATATGTTTTTGGACCTTCTTTTCTTCTAACCCTAAACATATAAAACGATTGTTTTAAGAGTCGTCAACATAGACACAAGTTGCTAAAGCATTGAGCAATCCTTGTTCAAGCAAATTGTGATCAAAGACGAAGTTCTTGACCTAGTTCATCTTCTCTGAAGAAGTTGCTATGTATTTGCACCAAAGGGTTTTGTGACCAAGCATCTTCCTGATCTTCATCGCATAGGATGAACTGAAAAACTTTGCAACCAACCTCTTCTTCTAAGTTGGTGTTTGAAGTCATGTACTGGGATCCGCGCACCTGGTTAGTCACGTACTTGGGAGCCGTGCATTAAAGGTGGAAATTGTCACTACAGATCAAGTCCAATTGGGTATTGGGGTAAGGGTTCAACTGTAGGTTGGTAAGGTACTTGGGATTCCTTTACTTGTAACCGCTTGATTTGATAATAGTGGAGTTTCGGGAGTGGTGAACTGAAAATCACCCGGTGGAGTTTTTGTCGTTAGGGTTTTCCCCATTTATGAACAAATCACCATGTCATTTAATTTCCACTGCATATTTAGTTATTCGGTGATTTGTTTGTGCTGCCACGCAATTGCATGATAAATTGATTAATTAATAACTTAGCTAATTAATTAATTGGTTTAATCACAAGGAGTCATTCAATTTGTGGCCTATCAAGTGGTATCAGAGCAGGCACACTCTGATTAGGTTTTAATCTTTGCTATGTTGATCCATTGACCCCTGTTTGTCATGGATAGAGGACAATCTCTAATTATACTTCCTTTATTTGATGGGACTAACTATGCCTACTGAAAAGTACGCATGAGAGCTTTTTTGTAGTCCTTAGATGACAAAGTGTGGCAAGCTGTTGAGATTGGCTGGACCAAGCCAAAAGAAGCACCAACCGATTGGGATGAAGCCAAGATCAAGGCGGCAAACTTCAACAGCAGAGCGTTGAATGCCCTATTTAGCGCAGTCACCAATGAGGAGTTCAAGAAGATATCCTCAACAGAAACTGCTAAGGAGGCGTGGACCATCCTCCAGACAACCTATGAAGGAACAAAGGCTGTCAAAGATTCAAAGCTATAAAGGCTCACTACTAGCTTTGAAGAGATTAAGATGGAGGAGGATGAGTCGTTTGATGAGTTCTATGCCAAGCTTAAGGACATAGTGAACTCAGCCTTCAATCTTGGAGAAACCATCCCTGAACCTAAGGTTGTAAGGAAGGTGCTCAGATCTCTACCTGAGAGATTTCATGCCAAGATTACGGCAATAGAAGAATCAAAGGACATTGACAAAATTCCTTTGACTGAGCTGGTTGGGAACTTGCAGACATACGATCTAGGGTTATCAAGGATTGGCAAGTCAAGCAAAGGCAAGAGCATGGCCTTAAAGGCAAAGAGCAGTGATACAGATGAGTCTTCCGATAATGAAGATTCCAAGATGAAGTCCTACATTACAAGGCAGTTCAAGAAGTTTATGAAAAATGCCAATGGAAGGAGCTTCGATAAGGACCGTAGGCAATCTAGTTCTTCTCAGTTTAAGAGCCAAGACAAAGGGAAGAAGGACGCAAAGGAAGGTGGTCAGTACACTGTTCCCACAGGACCTAAGTGTTTTGGGTGTCATGAGTTTGGACACATGAAGAATGAGTGTCTTACATATCTCAAGAGCATTAGGAAGAGCAAGGCTCTTGCTATAACCCTGAGTGACACTGAGCCTAAAGAGGATTCCAACAATGAGGATGACGGAATCTTAAATGCCTTCACTGCCACAGTCAATCCTACTGAAGGGATTGTTAAAGAAGTGGATGAAGAAGAAGAATTTGTGGACACCAAGTGTGAGAAGATGGATGATCAAGATGATATCCATTCAGCTTATGAGAAACTTTACAAGCTCTCTTAGAAGCATAAGAAGTTGTATAGGCTAACCACCAAGAAGCTCAGTGATGTGGAACTTGATCGTGAAGAGTTATCCACAAAGTTTGATAAGGCGAATCAAACTATTAGAGCACTAAGGTTTGAGAACAACTTCCTGGCAGAGAAGACCAAGAAGCTTGAAGCGGAGCTGTTTCAAGTAAGAGCCCAACTGGAGAGGACCTCAAGTGCAAAACTTGATGAGATGCTTAGCATTCAAAAATCTGCTTCAGATCGAATAGGCTTAGGGTATGGTCTTTCTTTCTCTAATTCTGCTTCTACTAGTTCTATTGTTTTTGTTCCTCCTGCTAATACTGTTAAAGTTGAGAACACTGATGTTAAAACTGAATTAGCAAGTGAGAACTTAAACAAGGGTAAATCTATATTAGGAGCACCCCCTAAGCAAGATAAGAAAGATGCTAAAAACCCTAGGGCTAAGAAGGCTAACTCTCAAAAGCCTAAACAAAAGAAGCAGCATCTCTGTCATCATTGTGGAGCTGCCGGTCATACTTGACCAAATTGCTACAAGTGGCTAGCCACCCAACAGAGCAATGGCATGACAGCATCTGGAAGCCAAAATCAGCTTCAATCCTCTCTTGCTCCTCTTGGAGATCTTCTAAAAGCCCTCATGTTCCTTTCTAACTTCAACGGTTTCAATTCTTCCCCCTCACCACCGGTTCAAGGGTTTAATCAGAGGAAAGGTTCTTCCAAGGTGTGGAAGAAAAAGGATTCTAAGTGATTTCATCACTTTCTTCTCCCTTCTTGTTTTTCTTGTTTATTGCATTGCTTGTGTGTTTTGCATTTTTGTTGAGTCAGTCTAGTTTTATGCTATGCTTTGTTAACATTTTTTTTGTGTGTTTACTTTTAGTTTTGTTTATTTTGTTTTTGATATAAAAAAAAATTTTGAAAAATCAGAAAAATACAAAAACAGTGTGTGTTTTGTGTACTTTGGTACTTGTGTACCTTGGATGGCCAATGAAACAAAGTTTTCTAAACTTTGTATCTTTTGTAGCTTAGATGAGCATCTCTATGCACAACTAAGCAAGTGAGCTTTGTGGCTCTTGTTTGTGATGAGTAAGATTAGGTTATCTCTTAAAACTTAACACTCATATCACTCTTTTTTACGGGTAGGACTAGAAAATCCTAAGAGAAAGGCATAAATAACCATCTCACCACTGTTGCCTGCCAATCATTAATGACATCTGTATGTTTCGGCATAGCAAAAGTGTGATGTCAATGACATTTGTGTGCTTAGGCATAGCAAAATTGGAATGTCAAATATCAATGGGTATTTCTTTTCTTTCTCATAAGCCCATGTATGATATGCTTAAAAAAAATATATGCAAAGAAAATAAAAAGCAAAAAGATCAAAAATGCTTTAAATATGGTTGCAAGTGTGTATTCTAGGAGATGTGGGAGTTATAGGATGTACCTCAAAGGTGATAGTCCCCATCAAACAGTTATGATTGTGTGTGAGTTAAAGTTATTTTCTCATATCTCAGATCGTCATAACATGTATACACATATGCAATCTTGCGATGTTTTTCACACACAACACGCAATATTCTTTGCTACTTTTGATACATGTACAGGTACTATGTGATTTGGCCATCACTAAGGTTTTACATGTGCTTTTGTATGCTCACTAAACTGTCCTGACTTGTTTTTGAAAAATAAAATTGGTTAAACTTGTTTAGTGTGTGTGTGTGTTTTTGGGAGATCCATGTGCTTATATTTTTCATTGAGAGATGATTTTGAGAGCTTTTTATGTTGATTGGATCATTGTTGAGGTGCTTGCTTGATTGCATTCATGTTCATGTTTTTCTCTTCTCGAAAAACTGTTTTTTACTGCTGGCTCGACACCTCCTCGACACCTCCTCGATACCTCCTCGATACCTTGTCGATTGATCGAGCTTCTGTTCTTTGAAACTGGTTCTTATATCTCGACACCTCTCGATACCTTCAGTTGTCGATGGCCATGTCCTCGATACCTTCCTCAATAGCATCCTCGATACCTCTCGACACCTCAGCTGTCAAGATTTACTGAGGTGTCTATTTAAGCTCCTGTTGCGATTTTCTCTCATTTCACTTGATCTCTCTTGATCTATCCGTGGCGGTTCCTCTCCCAAACACCCTTTTCTCACTCAAATCCTCAAACCCACGTGATTTTCGGCCATTTCTTGCTTCAAATCACTTGGTAAGATCTCATTTCCCTTCCTTTCTCATGCATTTCATGTTTTGAATCTTAGGTTTTGGGATTTTTGGAAATTTTTGGGGTTTTTCAAAATTAATGAGTTTTTCTTGAAATTTTGGGTTGGGTTTTCACTTAAATGTTTTCAAAATGTCATACATTGCATTTCATGTGCATTAGAATGGTATTTACATGCATTTAGATGTGTGTTCTATATTTGTGTGCTGTTAGGATTGGATTGGGCTGAGCCCATGATGCCTTTTAGGTTGCATGTCACATGTTCATGCATTCCCATGCATACGTACTTTTTGTTCAATATATTTGATATATGTGAATTGTTTTGGGACTTTTCTGATTGTCTCTCTTTCTATCTCTTTCTCATTGTGTTTACGTTAGTAGTGTCTATGGCACCCAAATGTAAATCCACTCCAGCTCGAAACCCTTTGCGTTCTAGAGCTTCTTCCTCTTCTGATTTTGCTCCTCTCAATCTTTGGTTCCGTGATGGAGATGCCCACAAGGCATTTACTGAGAACTTTTCTAGACGAGGTGTTCATTCGGAACGCCAAGTCATTCTAGCGGACTTCGCCGACACTGGCCTTCCCTCTGTCATTCACAGTAGGGGATGGGAGTCACTATATGACGTCCCGGTCACATGTCCACTCGCGCTGATTCAGGAGTTTTACTCCTATATGCACGGGTTTGATCGTTCAGTACCTCTTTTTCACACTCGCGTTCGAGGTACGCGCTTTGCTGTCACACCACAGCTAGTTACGGATGTTCTTAGGGCTCCTAGGATAGAGTTTCCTGACTATCCTTCTTGTGAGCGTCTGAGGACTGTGTCCAAGGATGAGCTCATTTCAGCTTTTTGTGAGCGCCCTTCTGATTAGGGTGAGCATCAGTATACATCGTGTAGACCTTTTGCTAAAGGTCCTAGGTTTCTTAACATGGTGATGACTTTTGTACTCCATCCTCTCTCTCACTACAACTCTATCACAGAGCCTCGTGCTCGATTTTTGCTATCTCTTCTTGAGCATCTTACGATAGATTTTCCTTCTCACTTCATTCTATCTATCATAGATGTTCATCTAGATTCGGCGTCCCATGATAAGCTCATCTTTCCTTCTGCTATCACGCCATTTTTCCATCTCTTTTCCTGTGTCCGACCACTTCACACACATATCTGCCATAGATGCTGCTACCGTAAAATGTAGTGAGGCTCAGTTTAGGTCGAAACAGACGGATTCCACTCCTCCCTCCCGTTCAACTCCATCCAGATCAGCTCCATCTACATCTACTCCTTCTACCTCCATAGGCGATGTATCTCTTAGAGATAGCATGGCACAGCTGCAGCGCATGGATGCTCGCCTCGATACACTCACCACTGAGTTGTATCAGGTGAATGTTCGTGTTGGTCGTATTGCACGACGGCAGGCGACTATGGGTGGTTTTGCTTCTGAGGCTTCTCCTCCACCACCTCCTCTAGTTGCTTCAGATTCTGATGCTGAGGATGAGGATGATGATGATGATGGTGATGACGATGATGCTTCGAATGATGATGATGGAGATACTAGCTCTACTGATGAGATGTCTACATGACACTCTACCCTTTGTCACTCGTGACAAAAAGGGGAAGTAGTTTTGGTTTATGAGAGTAGTCATCTTAGAGGGAAAGTTAGTATAGGACATTTTTGATAAGGGGAGAGTTGATATGTTGAGGGATGTAGTGAGGTGTTTTTGATGTATCTTTTCTTTTCTATTCTTGTTAGATACATTGATCCTGTATATGAGGTCTTGTGACCAGTTTTACATACATTGTACTTATTTTCTCTATATATAGATGTATGTTTCTTTCACCTATCTCTTCATGTGTTGTTTCTTTTCTATCTTTATACACATGTTCTTTATACTTGTATGCAATCTAATTATTTCTATTTCACACAAGATGCCTTGATGTGTTTTGTTTAAAGTATTTCAGAAATACAGGTTGTCAAAGTCTACTTGCCATAAACTCTTTTCTTGCAAAGTTTTTCAAGAGTTTGTGTTAGGATAGATTTTATTGTATTCAACAAGGGAATATAAGTTTAGTGATTTATGACTTCTCTCATATGTTCATTTGTTTGTTGTGGTTTTGTCACGGATTGCCAAAGGGGGAGATTGTTAGGACATATGTGGTTCACATGCTAAGAACATATGTCATACTTATTTATGTAAATTGGCTAATCCTTTGACAAAACGCACTCTATTTGTAATTGGGTAGTTCTAGGTGTTTTTAATACTTCAAGAAATAAGGTTTCAAGATCAAATGTTGAAGTCATCAAGTCTATCCAAGAAAAATCAAGCTGAAGTGCATTTTCATTAAAGCTCGACACCTGCTCGATAGCTCCTCGACACCTGCTATCTGTCGAGATTTAAAAAATCAGGTTTTCTGATCTGATTTTCTTGGGATCCGTGAATGTTTTTGGGCCTTCTTTTCTTCTAACCTTAAACATATAAAAGAATTGTTTTAAGAGCCGTCAACATAGACACAAGTTGCTAAAGCATTGAGCAATCCTTGTTCAAGCAAATTGTGATCAAAGATGAAGTTCTTGACCTAGTTCATCTTCTCTAAAGAAGTTGCTGTGTATTTACACCAAAGGGTTTTGTGACCAAGCATCTTCCTGATTTTCATCGCGTAGGATGAACTGAAGAACTTTGCAACCAACCTCTTCTTCTAAGTTGGTGTTTGAAGTCATGTACTAGGATCCGCGCATCTGGTTAGTCACGTACTTGGGAGCCGTGCATTAAAGGTGGAAATCGTCACTACAGATCAAGTCCAATTGGGTATTGGGGTAAGGTTCAACTGTAGGTTGCTAAGGTACTTAGGATTCCTTTACTTGTAACCGCTTGATTTGATAATAGTGGAGTTTCGGGAGTGGTGACCTGAAAATCACCCGGTGGGGTTTTTGCTGTTAGGGTTTTCCCCATTCGTGAACAAATCACCGTGTCATTTAATTTCCGCTGCATATTTAGTTATTCGGTGATTTGTTTGTGCTGCCACGCAATTGCATGATAAATTGATTAATTAATAACTTGACTAATTAATTAATTGGTTTAATCACAAGGGGTCATTTAATTTATGGCCTATCATGTGACTTAGAGTGGGACCAAAATGGAACAAATAAAACTCTAGCTCCAATGGGCCTTGGGCTTTTCTGTCAACTCTTGACAAGTCCAAAGTTACCATTAACTATATTTAATACCACTATATAAATATAGTTACACTCTAGGCCTTATTAATAAATTATATCCCAAGACTTTATTGTACATGCAACCCCTTCATTGAATATTCGTAGTAATACAAAGTCATAAATGAAGACTGCCACTTTGTGAATTACGACATCTTAATCCTTGAGTACCCGGTTTAATCCTTTAATGTTATTCATCATATATTTATGAAATCCAATTTTATAAATATATACTTTTCTCTTAGTAAAGTGGTTAGGCCTAACTCTTCTGAATAACAAATCCATTAAACTTATCTCAAGGGAATATTTTGTACCTCCGTTAAGAGATTATGAATTCCATCTTGAAAATATATGTTCCATCAACACTAAATGTGGCTACCCAACATATTAAGGTTTTGACCGTTACTTTAGATCTCACTCCTGATATATCAAAACAACCTACACTTTATAATTAGGTCCATTATTCTCTCAGGATTAAGAGTTCATGCAAATATAAGTCGTAAGATTTATTATTCAATTGACAGTCGTTAGGAGAATAATAAATCTCACAGCGGTCCAGTTCAATTGTTTTAACTCTTAAAACACATCAACATATCAACTAGAAGTCACAACTTCCATGATCAAGACAAATCATCTTAGTTAATATGTTATAGTCTTCGCAAATGAAAAGCCTAATTTCATCACCGACCACAAATTAATATTCTGAGTTTACAAAGAACTTGTGATTTATATCTTCTGTGACTTTTCACATAAATCACATACTATGCATCTCATGGACTATATGATAATGTCCAAATATTCATGTTATCATTATTTTAGATAATAATAAAACAACTTTATTAATTTCAATATTAAGTCATACATCATGTCATACATAATGTCATACATAATATAAAACATAGCATCATACAATAGAATTCTAGGGCACAAATCCCAACGGATAGCTAGGTTAAATCCTCTCCAAGTTTCTTATCGGTTTGGTTTTTCTATGTTATCATATCATTGTGTTCTTTATTTTTCATACTTTACATTGATATAATTTATCTGTGTTAATCTAGATCTGTTTAATTTGACTAAGTAATCACTTGGCTAATTAACTAGGTTAATCTAGTTGTGTTTTAAGGGGTCTAAAAACAAACAAGTGGTATCAGGGCGAGTAGCTCTTTTATTATAGATCCTTTGATCTGAGAGCTGATCCTTGACCTTGGTTGTCATGGAACATGGACACTCTCTTGTTATTCCACCTCACTTTGATGGGAATAATTATGCTTATTGGAAAGTAAAGACAAAAGTATTCCTAAAATCTATTGATGAGAGAGTTTGGAACTCCATTGAATACGGATTGGAGAAGCTCATTACTCTTGTGAGTGAGTGGGAAACTTCTCAAAAAGAAGCAGCCACTTTTAATAGCAAAGCTATGAATGCTATCTTTAATGCTGTTTCCATGGAGGAATTTAAGAGAATTTCTAATGTTGAGATTACTCATACTACTTGGAATATCCTCCAAACTATGCATGAAGGCACAAAAGCAGTTAAAATCAATAAGTTATAGCAATTAACAACTAGATTTGAAAGCATTAGGATGTCTAATGATGAATCTTTTGATGAATTCTATGCTAAGCATAATGATATTGTTAATTTTGCATCTAATTTGGGTGAAATCTATGATCAACCTAAAATTGTTAGGAAGATTATTAGATCTTTGACTGGGGATTTTAGACTTAAAGTGACTGCCATCATTGAAAGTAAGGATGTGGACTCCATCCCTGTTGATGAACTTGTAGGATCTCGTCAGTCTTATAAGTTGGACCTACCTAAGACTAACAAATCCAAATCAATGGTTCTAAAGTCTGTTGATGATGTTAATGTGAATAGATTTGATAATGAGCTCTCTGCTACAGAGATTACCTATCTTGTCAAGAATTTTAGAAACTTTCTTAAGAACAATAACAGAAGGGCAAGAGGTAAAAACAATACTAAACCTAGAAATTTTAAGAGAAATGATCCCACTAAAGTGAATAACACTAAAAAACCTAAAGAAAAAATAGGTCAACCTTCTAATAATTCTATGGGTCAACAATGTTTTGGTTGTCAAAGGTATGGTCATGTGAAATCAGAATGTCCTACATTCTTGAGGTCTAAGGGTAAGGCCATGGCTATAACCCTTAGTGATGATAAAGTTTCTAATAATGAGTGTGCTAGTGATGAGGATGGAAACTCCATTACTTTCACTGCTACTACTGTAGTTGATGAAAGTATAGCTGTTGAAGAGAACCCTTCTGATGGGGAACTCTCTAAGGATGCAGATTTACAAGAAGCATATAATAAATTTTGCAAAGTTGTTGCAAAGGATGCTATGGGTGTTAATTTAGGTTTAAAGAAAATTGCACCTCTTGAACTTGATAAAAAAAAAAAAAAAAAAAAAAAATTGCTTGTGAAACTATTTGATGCTAATGAACTGTTGAATAATGTGAAGACATAGAACATGCTTTTACTTGATAAAGTTAAGAATTTGGAACTTGATTATCTGTTGCTAGAGAACAAACTAATAGGTCTGCAAACTCCAAACTTGATCACATGTTGAGTGTTCAAAAGTCTCCTTTTGACAAAACTAGCTTAGGTTTTGTAAAAAGCATCTCTGTGCCTGAAACCCATTCCACAAGATTTGTTCCTTCTTTTGAACCCCCTGTGAATGAGGTTGTCAAACCCTATGTAAGTGAGGCTGCTAAATCTATAGAAGTCACACCTCCTAGGAAGATTAGGGTTGATCTTAACGAGTCGAAACCTAAGAATTCTACTCTTTCCAAGGGCAAGTTGCATGATAAGCCTACATGGGTTTGTCATTTTTATGGAAAGTCTGGGCACATTTGTCCAAACTATTTCAAGTTACAAGCTGCTAAGTGAACAAATAAGCCAAAAATACCTGTGCCTCAAGCACAAGATCCTATGGTACTTATTGGTGAATTGGTGAAGGCTCTAAACCTTTCCTCCAATCCTAGAGTTGGTCATCATTCTAATGTGAATAGTAACCCAATGCTAGAGTTGCATCTAAAAAGTTTTGGATGCAAAAAACTCAATCGAATTAAATCTTTCTAACATGGTCCTTATGCTTCATCGCTCTACTCTTTGTAACCATTTTTTTCTTGCTGTTTTGTTTTTTTTGTTTTTCTAGGATTTGCATTGCATAACATTCATGCATTTCATTCTAGAATTATTTTTGATTTTTTTTTTTTAAAGGGAAAAATGAAGCAAAATGTGTTTTGCATTATTTATTGGATTTGAAATCAAGGTTAGCCAATTTATCTTTACATAATATGCTTATGTACCTTGTTTAGCTTGGATGAGCTTACTTATTGCACTTTACTAATTTAAGCTTTATAGTGCATGTTGTGTGGGAAGATGTTTATAGTTTTTGATCACATGATCTTAATCTTGAAGTCACATGCCTTTGATTGTCGGACTTGAACTTATTGAGAAAGGCATAAATAACCATCTCACCACTGTTTACTAGCCAATCATGAACACTTTAGTGCATATCGTAAGATTCTGTGCTTGAGAAAGTGTAGCACATGTACAAAAAGAACATAAGGTATAGCCTCGCTTTAAATGCTAAAATTGGTGTATATATTATTAGGCTATAATAACTTTAAATCAAATAAAATTGGTGTGTACATTATCCCGGCTATAATTAATAAGTTTCTGATAAAATAAAATTGATGTGTGCATTATGAGGCAAATCAAGAAACTTACATGATTACAAGCTTGTTTTCTAGGAGATGTGGGAGTTATATGATGTAACTCTTTAAGTGTTAGTCTCTTTCAAATTCTATGTGATGAATTTTGTAGAAATTATGCTTGATTTCTATTCACATATTACCTCACATGTATCTCAAGCTTTTGCTAGTTACACACACTACACAAGTTACTCTTTGCTAAATTTTGTACATGTTATTTTGTGTGATTTTGGTTTGGCCAACCAAGGTTGAAGAATTCCTTGATATTTATGCAAAATATGTTTAAAATTTGAGAATTTAAGGATAATTGATTGCAAATCTTATTTTTGGGAAATCTAGGTTCAAAACAAGTGTTTTTGAAAAGCATTTCATCTCATACTCATGCATTCTATTCATAAAACACTATACTTTGAGGTTTTCTGCATTAAAATGTTTTGTTTTTCAAAAAATTGATTTTTCTAGATTTTCGATCGATCAAACCTATTTTTCGACCAATCGAAAATGTGATTAAATTTTTGGTTTGAATCTGACCATTTCGAACGCTGCTCGATTGGTTCTAGATCAATCGAATGTAATTTTTAATCAATCGAATCTAACTTTCGATCAATCGAAAATCGCATAGAGAGTTTTTTAAAAACTTTGAGTTTTCACGTGTTCAGTCACTTTCAAACTTTTTCAAAACACCTTTCTCTCTCTCTTCGATCGGTCAAGGCTTCCAATCAAGTTTTTTGTTGTTTTCCCTCCAATTTTTTGCAGGGTTTTTCTCATCTAAAGCTGGTAAGACCTTTTTGCCCTTCCTTTTTCATTTATTTTCATGTTTCATGCATTATTTCATGCATTGTTAGGGAAATTTCGAACCTAAGGGAATTTGAGATTTCTGTTAATTTCAGCCTTTTCTTTGGAAATTGATCAATGGGTTTTTGTTATGGGACACTATAAAACTGATCTTTGTGTCTTAATTTGATCAATTTGATGATTTGGGAAATTTTTGAAATTCTAGGGCTTGTAACTACCCAAATTGGGGATTTTGTTCAACTGTGTTAATTTGATGAAATTGGCTTGTTAGATTGATTAATTTGCTCATTATTTTGTGTTATCTATCCTGTGTGATGATTAATTTGGTCAAATTGTTGGATTTTCGAAAGTGGGTTTTTCAAATTTAGGGTTTTTGATATAAACTCTATGCTCAAGCCAATTTTGTGATTTTAAAGTAAAATTGAACTTATTCTCACTGCATTGGAGCATGCATCATGTGTTGATATTGTTCATGCATCATATAGAATTGTTATTTCTATATTTCTGTGCTAACTTGCAATTTGCCCTTGATTTTTGTTTTTTTCTTTTTCTTCTCTGTCTCTTTTGTGTCTGTCCTTCTAAATCTTAGCATCATGGTTAGGAAGAGCAGAGCTTATAGGACCCCCTCCTCTTCTTCTGTCCCCGCCTTTGATAGTGAGAGGTTCCTGAGTGAGAAAAACTAGGAAGCTTATAAGAATTTGAATATACGTAGGAATGTCTGGGCTAAGAGGAAAGTTTTGTTGGATGAGTTAGATGGTGAGATTAGGAGAAACTTTAACTGTAGGGGCTGGTTGCCTTTGTTGGATGTTGATCATCCTCCTCCAGCTACCTTGATCAGAAAGTTCTACTTAAACCTCTCTGTCCACCCCTATGATTCCAACATTCAAGTGAAAAGTTGGATACAGGGTGATAAGTACACCTTTACTCCTTTAGTAGTGGCTGATGCTCTTGGGGTGCCACTGGTCTAGCATCCTGCCTATCCATACAATGAGTCTCCACTCTTTGATGATATCATGCCATACATCACTGGTACTTCTATCCAATGGGGTTCTAGTCCTTGGATCACGTATGCCGAGTTGACTGGGATTCATTATCTTTTCTTTCAGATTGCTTGTCATTCTTTGTGGCCTATCTCTCATTTGCACACCATCCTTATCGAGCGTTGTGCGTTTTTGTATGCCCTTGTCACAGACGCTCCTATGAGTTTTCCTCATCTTTTCATTCATTCTTTGATTGAGGTTCATAGGAATAGTTCTACTGCTCATGCTCGTTTCTTTCCAGTTTTTATTCATCGGATTCTTTTACATTTAGGATTAGAGCAATTTCCGACGTCTGAGCATGTTCATATCATAGCTCCCATAAGTGCCACCTTTCTTAAACAGAGGGCTGCTCAGATGAGAGCAAGCTCTAAACATCCTCGGGTTAAGCCTTCTGATGTCGCACCTCCTCCTTCCTCTTCTACAGGTGATAGTTCAGCTGAGGCATCTGCAGATCTTACTGCTGCTACTGCTGCTATTCCTCCACCATCTACTTCGGATGATTCAAACATTTGTCGTATGTTGGAGATTGCCATGATTGTTTAGGTGGCTCATGGTCAGATTTTGGTGGACATGCTTGATGAGTTTCGTGCTTTGCGAGCGGATTTAGAGCATATTAGACAGTCGCCTCCGCCACCTCCTTTTGATGATGAGCTTTGATTGCCCTTTGGCAATTCTTCACAAAAATGGGGAGTACATTTGTAGAGGGTTTTTGTTGTTAAGGGGGGATTTTTGCTGTTTTGGAGCTGTGGAGCTTTAAATTGTATTTAGGTGCTTCATTATGTATTTATCTTTTTGGCTCATGATATATTTTGTTTGGGTTGTCCATGATAGGGGGAAATACATTGATTGTATATGTTTCTTGTTTCACATTGCTCATTGATTTATATTTATGAGGTTATTCATGATATATGTCTTTATTTTGTGTTATGTGAAATCAAGAAGTTATTTTGTTTTACGTGTATTTTCCACACATGCATTTATGCATTTGTTGAGTGTTTTAGGAAATATACAGGTTGATTCAGTCATGCTACTGTCTACACTTGCAACTAATAGATAATAGTTAGGTTGAATTTGTTATGTTGCGCTATGTTTTTGTAATTGGCTATTTTTATGTAAACTTTGAGCATTTTGTTAAATTTGTGTTTTGTCATGGATTGCCAAATTGAGAGTTTGTTAGGTTCTAAGGAATTAGGAACTAATGTATTAGAACTTCATTTTGTAATGTTGGCAAACCATGATCAAAACATTTTAGTCTTGTTTAGACTTGCTCCAAGTATGTTTAAGTGTAAAGTTGGAATCAAGTGTTCTGCAAGATTTACTGTGTAAATCTACCTAGCTCGATCGATCAAAAATTAGGCTCGATCAATCGAAAGTCATGCAGATTTTTTTTCTGCATAATTTTCCAACTAAGCCCAAGCCCGTTTAACGTGTAGGGTTTTATGTTTTGTCAAAAGTATAAAAGGGTAAACCCTAGCCACGTTTTGAGGTTACTCTTTATGTTATATGTGTGAATCTCTTGTGAGATGTAGAGCTGTTTGCCTTCACATACACTTAGGGTTTCCAATTTCAAGATTGATGTCGAGAGTTTGGTGATCGTTTCAGTTGCAGATTCAAGAGCTTAAAGATATACAAGCAGGAGTGCTTGTGCTTACTGAGAATCCAAGAAAGAAGTAGTCCATGGACTCGGAGCTATCATGGGGTCGTGGTAGTAAGTTTCCTACTTGAGGTAGCAATAGGATGTTAGTAGTCTAAGTCGCTATTGTGTAAACTTTAATTCTTTCATAGTGAATTTGTTTTACCTTAAGGATAGCAAAGTTAAATCCTCCACAGGTTTTTTACCGGTTTGGTTTTCCAAGGTTATCATATCGTTGTGTTCTTTATTTTCCACACTTTACATTGATATGATTTATTTGTGTTAACCTAGATCTATTTAATTTGACTAAGTAATCCCTTGGCTAATTAACTAGATTAATTTGGTTGTGTTTTAAGGGGTCTAAAAACAAACAAGCTTAAATCTCTTGAATCAGCCCATTAAGTGCTTCTTTGATCTTCTTAAATCTTGCTCTAGTAATAGGCCCAACTAGAACATGAAATGGATCCTTTAATGCTTGTTGGTTCTCATCATTACTGTTGCCAAATTAGTGTGTAAATGAAGGAAGAAAGTGAGTTGCATTTTAAGACAAGTCCAACATTGAAAGTATACAAAGCCTTTTATGGGTTTATAAAGAAACATTAATACTAGAAAATAGAATGATTGAGAGAATCTATGGAATTTTTAGGGTCACAAAGAAATTTTGATTATACAAAATCTAAGAAAGAGATAACTTGAATATATCAAAGTCAAAGTCAAAGTCAAAAAAAAAAAAAAAAAAAAAAAAAAAAAAAACACAAATACATAACTACTACACTACTAAGGAGAACTCACAACCACAATACTTTTCTTAATACCGATTATGGATTGTTTTTACTGAATGGGTGAACGAGTTACAAATTTGAATGATTAAGGGACTTTATCTTCTTTTTTTTAACAGTTATTTTGTTGAAATACTTTTCTTAATACCAATTATGGATTGTTGAATAATTTGTTCACTTGTTGTTTGGTCTAGTCTTATTTTTGTTTAGGTTATTTTGTTGTTAGTTGGGCTAATTTTTATTGATGTTATTTAAGTTTTTATATTTTTTTTTTTAAGGGGTCAAGAATTATGGTAAAGGGCCTAGAATTATTTTGGAGAAATGCTATGTCCATAATATTTTTACAATAAATTTTATGAGAAAATCTATTATTGGTGGGTAAATAGTGATGTCAATACTGGGTACAAATTAGAATCAGTAACAGCTTACCATGTAAGATTTTTTGTAAAATTATTGTGAAAATTTTGTGGATGTAGCATTACTCTTATTTATTAAAATTTTAAAAAATTTTAAAATTTGAAAAAAAAAAAAAGTAATTTTAGAAATGTTTGCAATTGGTGGATTTGTTGTATCCTAGAGGTGAATTTCATTTCACTCAACAACAAACTCTTTCAAGGAAGCAATTATTACCTTAAAGAAAAGGTTATCAATTATTTTCAAAACAGGCGCTGATGAAGAGGAAAGTTATAGCTGACCCGATCTGTGAGAGGTGTCTTTCAGCTGTGAAGGAGCTTCTGTCATGGCTAATTGCAGAGGGAAAGTCACTTGAGTTATTGCTTATACGGCTTGGATGGTGTGGAATCAAAGAAACAAAGTTCGTGTGAACCAACAAGCTATTTCGCTCCATCAAGTGGCTGAACAAGCGAAGCCAAAACTGGTACAATTTAGAGCTGATTAGCAGATTACTGAAGTGCAAGTTACGAACAGCAATATTGGAGGTTCAAGATGGACGAGTCCGCAAGATGGTTTGGTGAAAATAAACTTTGACGGAGCTGTTTTCAGTGAATCAAATCCGTCCGGAATTGGAGTGGTAATTCGAGATAATAATGGAGCTGTGCTGGCTTCTTGTTCAGAAAAAATTCATCAAGCATACAAAGCCTGACAAGGTTGAGGCACTAGCTGCTCTGAAGGCAGTGACCTTTGCGCGTGAATTGGGGTTTCGAAGAGCTATTCCTGAAGGAGATTCTCTTGGTCTGATTAAAGCTTTGAAGTCAACAAAGTGTAGCCTATCTCCAACAGGTCTACAGGTTTTGAAGAGCTATTCCTAAAGAAGATTCTCTTGGTCTGATTAAAGTTTTGAAGTCAACAAAGTGTAGCCTATTTTCAACAGGTCTGCTGGTAGACGATGTGAAAAGGGTTGTTAATAGTTTTGAACGGTTGCTGTATTCTCATGTTAAGAGAAACGACAGTAAGGTTGCTCATAGTCTGGCGAAAAATGTATTACGCATATCAGATTTTCAATTATAGATAGAAAATGTCACATCGCATATTATTTTGATTTTAGATTTGGATGTAATTGTTTCAAGTTAATAAAATAAGTCAGCTTCTTGCTAAAAAAAAAAAAATTTATTTTCAAAGGTCATAATTTTAAGAAAATGTGTCAATTATAATGAAGAGTCATAATTCTTTGAGGGCCCTGAATTTTAGTGAAATACATAATTTTTGTAAGAAATTCTCATAAATGGCAATTTCAGATTTTTCTGCATTCGGGGGATTTGGTGTATCCTTTTTGTAAGAAATTCTCATAAAAGGAAATTTCAAATTTGTCTACAATCGGTGAATGTGAGGTATCCTAGAGCCTAGAGGTGAATTGCATTTAACTTGACGACAAACTCTTTCAAGTGGAGGCAATAATTATTTAAAGAAAGTGTTTCAACATACCTCAGAGTTAACTAAATATTTTTTATGATCATTTTCAATTACTTTAATAGAAACAGGCCAAAAACACAGTCATTTCACTTTTATAGTAGCAAATGGTGAGGTGTACTTCCTGTGAGTGCATTCTACAGTTGTAGACTGCAGTAATTGCAAACTTCCTTGTTGGTAACTAGGCTAACAAGACTACAAGAGCTCATGGGTTCTAGTTAGTTTAACTAATAAAATCTCTAATAACTGAATACGAAATCTGGAATTCAATCCCCGCCTATACCAAAAATTAATTGATATCTTGGTTTGATAATAAAAAAATATCACAAAGAGCGGATATCAGAGGTTGAAATTCTTTATTAAAATAAATAAATAAATAAATAAAGCAGACTGCAAGAGCTCAATCTCCTATAAATTTTATCAAGACCAAAAACAAGATTCAATTGAAAGCATGATATAAATACAGCATAAGCTTTCCAATATAATGTATCATACCATACAGTGATGAAGATAATACTGTGATGAAGCTAGGAATCAAGTCTAAGGGGGTAACATAACCAGCACTCTCACAAATATGCAATCAGACATGATAATACTTGACACCATTATGGAAATTACAGTGTGATTCATGTGAATACTAACGGTTACTTTAATGCAAGACAAACCACATAAAATAGCATATTCATTATATTATATTTATCTATTTTAATTCTTTTATACATAAAAAAGACTTTCCCTTTTTTAAAAAAAAAAAAATCAAAATTCTACTTCACAAACAGCCACATATAGACCCCAAGCATAGCCGACATTGAGACCCCCCATATCAGTGGGGGAAGAGGAAGATGTAGCAGCTTACATAGGACAGGCTTCTTTCTTATGGCCGAGTCTCCCACAAGCAAAACACAAAGTCCCAATTCCCTCATAAAGAATCGGTAGAAAAAGCATAATTATTCGCAAAGGTTTTTAACGGCTCATCCAAGTTTCAGACAATACTACTGAACTACAAGGCTATTGACATTGATATCTTACTGTTATATACAATAGTAGATTGTGTAGGGGCAAAATATGGAGCTTTTTAGACGGTAAAGATATCAGAAAAGTGTTTTCATAACCCAAATACAAGTGTCATTGCAGATTTGGACTTTCTTGTCTGGATTTTTGAAGCTTTAAAGGCCGAAGAGATTTTAAAATAATTTTAAAGATCATAATTTCATACTCAGTTTCCGTTTGAAAATAATTATTTTTATTTGATCCAGTGTTATGAAATAGAATTATGAATTAAATATATTTGATGACAAAAATCGATGGTAATTTACTCAAGATTGGCTTCATATCACACAAGACATGTTAATCAGCATACTAAAACAACATTCTATCATTTCAAATTGATGTCCAAACGCTACGTGTGATAAAAACAAAATGGGTAAATTTTCTTTTCTTTTCTTGCTAAATAACTAAACGCGTATATGAATTATGTGGTATTGGGTAAATTATATTTAGCTTAACCAGTAAAGTTTTTTATCATCAAATAAAATTTCTGAATTTAAAACTTGTCTACACCAAAAAAATAAAATAAAATAACCCGTGCATATGCACGGTACAATTATACATATATATGAATTCAAATTATACTCTCTCTCTCTTTTATTTTTTATTTTTTAATTTCTTTTGTATATATACACGGGTTTACTCTTTCAATTTTTTTTTTTATTGAATTTTTTATGATTTATTTATATTAAATTCTTCGTCTTTTGCACCTCATTAACTCTCCTAGAACAAAAATTTTAAAAACTTACATAGAACACAGCGCAAAATTAAACAACAATTGGAATCCAATTTAGAACCTAATTGGATTTTCTCTCAGCTTTGCCTATACACACACACACACACATACATACATATATATATATATATATATATTAGCTTATTACATGGCATACATGCTACATGACATTGGTGACTTAATATTACAATTCCCTCAAAGGACCATGAATCAGTTGAATGACCAGAACCAAAATCCACTAATATTCCCACACCAACACCCCCCCCCCCCCCCCCCCCCCCTCTTTTTTTTTGGCTGAATAAAATCCACTAACCTAGTACATAAATGCTGCTAACCTCTCTAATACAAAGTTCCTTTATTGTGGATTCAAATAGCTCTAACCAACAGTTCCTCAAGATAGAAAGGAGAAAGAATTTCTGAATTTATTTGTTGTATACCTTTAGTGATACGGTAAGATTTTCATTCATCTATGTGAAATTGATAATCAATAATTCAATAGGACACAATATAGTGAGAGACAGTTATTTCAGCTTCTTGCTGAAGTCAGAGAGCTCAAGAAGATGAATCCTTGGAATGGTAGCCGCTTCCTCTCTCTCTTTCTGAGTGTTGTACCCCCAATCCCCTGCTCCAGGTAATCCAGCTTAGCATTTTAACCCCCCCAACAATTTTACCAAAATAATTCACAATATAGAAACCATCCATGGGATACTGATCACGAGAGAGAGAGAGAGAGAGAGTACCTAGATATAAATCCCACCCCTTTAGTTCAGGCTCCTTAATGACATTCTTCAAGGTTGCAAGTCGATCTTCCACAAAGCTGGTTAAAATAGAGTGGGATTGATTTCAGATCAGTTGAACATTTGCAGACAAATAGCAATGAGGTGCTCAAGTATATAAGCAATAAGATTATTACAATCGAAAACTGCATTTCATATGTTTTATTTAACAGACCATTTAAGCAGCAAAATATCTTACTGCAGTCTCAGGCCTTGGTGCTCTGGTTTCTTTTGAAGCTGCTTCAGCACTTCTACCTTGGGACTGGAAAGAGTATTTAGTATAACAGGGAAGGGAAAAAGATGAAATCAAAAAAGGACATAAAAACCTGTCCAAGCGTCAAAGAAATACAAACAATTTCCTAAGCCATAGAAAGAAAACTCTTACTAACCCAGTTCCAAGGCCATATATTCTTTCAGGTGGTATTGTTACTCCTGCAAGCTCTCGCAGTAAAGCATCTGCAAATCGGCTCTGAAATAGGAAAGAGAGAGTGGTAGATGACACATGAAAAAAAAATTTACATTTTCTAAGAATGAAACTTGCAAGTTTATGTCTTGACAAATAGGAAGGTCAATCCAAAACAGAAATATGAGGCATTGGAATGGCTCTAATGCCAAAAGTAGTGTCTCCCTTATCAAAAAATAAATAAAGAAAGGAAGAAAAAGAAATATACCATACCTGTTTTGTGGTCACTATATACAACCTTGAGCTTGCAAATTTCAATGCATCAGGAACACCTGGATAGAATCTGGAGAAACACATCAAAAGATCAATTTTGGGGATCTCTTTTGCCAAGAGTAGTAAAAAATTTATGTGAGGTGGTTTATAATATGAAAATTTGGTGCAGACTACTAGAACTCCATTAGGCTTTACAGTTCTAATCCACTTTCTAAAATTTAGCAAGCGTATGCTGGCTCAGCTTGTCATGGCTTCACTTCTATCTAAGGATGAAATTTACTAAAACAGAAACAGTTTTACATGCTAGCCTCTGAGTACACGGGAAGTATATTACGACAGTCTAGTAAAATCAGCAAAACAAGCACAAATCCAAAAATTCAACCAGCAAGGAAAAGGAAAGACCACTCATCATGAACATCCAATCATACAAAGATCGCAAGAAAAATCGTTTCACGTCCAGAATGGAATGTTCCTAACCCAGAAAAATGCGATGATTTTGCTCTCTCCAAACAGTCCACATGAGACATAGTGGAATAGCCCCCCAAATAACCACACCTCAACAACACCCAAAACCCCCTTTCCAACATTCCAGCAGCTCCCCCACAAGTTTTGGCATCACCCAAGAAACACCAAACAAGCATAATACAAAAGAACATAAGCTAGTTGCATAGGTGCAATGAATAAGCAAGTGATTCACAGATTCCTCACAACACAAATATTCCTCCTTTTCAAATTATCCAATGTAAAAATCTTCCCCTTAGCTGCAGAATGAAGAAAGAAAGAAAGAAAGAAAGAAAGGGGTGCAACATGAGTACTTCCCAATAGGTCACCCATCCTAGTACTACTCACACCCCCAACATACTTAACTGCACTTGGCATTACTATCATATGCTAGTAGCCAAACATAGTTACATGAAATGATCTAATTTGATATAACAAAAGCCAGCATACACTTGCATGCATATAATGATATTTCATTAGTGTTCATTTTCTGCATTATTAAAAATAAAATAAAGAAACTAAAAAAAGGAAAACTTATCTCAATAAACTCATAGAAGAGATGCCAATTATCCAACTTGCATACATTTCCAACCATAATCAGTACGCTTCATTTCTTTAAAAGACATTGCTAAAGTTGTAGATTATCCCCTGAATGCAACTTCCAATAACCTCATAAAGCATGCCAACACCACTAGCATAAAAGCCAAAATGGTTCAAAACACAAACTTAGAAAGCTCTGTCAAAAAATGCCTATGATCCAACGGATGCTTATATTCAAGTATAACCAGTATGCTTCATTTCTAAAAAGAATTGCCTCCTTGTACAATATCTCCACAACTTTTTTCAAAAATTTAAACAGCTCCTATAAAGTCTTCAAAAAAATTGGGGGGGGGGGGAGGGGTGTGGGTGTTGTTGTTATAAATTGTATTTATGTTAACTTAATATCATATAAAAGGTACCATATCTCTATTGCTTTACTTTTTGTGCATCGTGTGTTACATGATTGATCCCATCTCTTACCTATTTGCACTAACCCAAGTTGCCAAGTCCTTCTCCATCCATTCGTCCCTGACCTTTCCGAAAAGATCTACCAGATCATCTCTATTCTCAGCCCATTCTTCCATAATTACAGGTTTTAACTTTGACCAGTTCTCCAATATACCCTCAACTGTGAGTCCCTCTGCAACCTAGCAGACAGAAGCATGATTATCATACCCAGTCTAAGATATCTGCAGACTGGCGCTAATGTGATCAATAATAAATCTGAAATGATAACATGAGTTTCCATATGCAATGAATAATTCATGTCAGAATTGAGTGGATATATACTCACCATGGACTTCTGGATGGAAGGTATTCTCATCTCCAATAATAACCTCACAAGTAAGAGGTTTTCATATCCAGTTTCCACTACAGGTCGCACCTGCCATGGTATAAGACATGACTCAATTTGGACATCAAAATTATTGGATTTTTCATCTTTTCCATTTCAAAAAAATAAAGAAATTTTTTTTAACAGTACTAGCCTCTTGTTCTTAAAGAAGCTTCCATAATTACAAACACAAATTGATGAGTATGTCCTATTCTTCAAAGTATGCCAATTGAGCACTTATATACAAGACCATGATGTGAAGCACTGATAAAATTAAAAAGCTTCTTAAAATTGATGATAAAAACTTCCACAACACATAGTTAACTGCCATAACATGTGTGAGGAAGTATTCATTTTCTTTATTCAAAGTGATAGTGTAGCAGAGAAAAACAGAAAACCATTTATTAAACTCTGGGTCTCACCTAGGAATTGTTCAGGAAACCAATTTGGCAATCACTGAACAAAGAGGATAGAGATAGAAACCATTGTTTAAGTGAGACAATGATTGCCAGACATCAAAGCTAATTACCTGGGTGAAATACAAAGTTTTATCAATGATTTTCTTGATTTTTTTTTTTTTTTTTTTTTAACTACTTTGTTACTGTCCAAAATAACATAAATGAATAAAACTGAAAAGACAAAGAAGAGTTTCAATTGAAGCAGTTCATAAGTTTGGGACTGACCCAATTTTGGAATCAAATAATTAACTTTATTTATTCTTTAAAACCGAAACACCCACTTAAAAAAATAAATAAATAAATAAATAAAACTCAAATTCTAGTAGAATTAGATAATTTAAAGTTTTTTTTTTTTTTTTCTTTCCCAGCTAAATAATGCATGGATATAAATTAAAAGCACAAAAAAATAAATAAATAAAAGCAAAGGAGTTCACTCACTTTATACATTTGATCAACAATCCAATGCTCCGTGGTTGAATCCACGCCGTCAAATAAAGCAGGCCATCTAACTCTAGCAGCCTACAAACATTAAAAAAAAAAAACATAAGTAACTAAAAAAAAGTACATGGTCAAAATTTATTGTATCTGATTTCCCAGAAAATAAACAAAGAATTTATGTGAGAGAGAGAGAGAGAGAGAGAGAGAGAGAGAGAGTTCTGGACCTTGACAGCAGAGAGAGAGCTCTCTCCGCAGCTATCGCAGAGAACTCCATCGAAGTCTAAGGCATACAGATCCCCCATTATTTCTTCTTCTTCTTGCAATTTGTTTTTTTTTTTTTTTTTTGGTTGAGATAAAGTAATTTTGATTACCCGCCACCCACCCAAACAGTGCTCATTCCGTGTCGCCTACTTCTCTAGCCTCTTCCGTTTGGGAAGACGACAGGTAGCACTAGGCTTTGGATTTTTAGCTATTAAATATTCAAATTTCAAATATCACTATCACTATTATTTTCTTTTTTCTTTTTTTTATCTGAGCTTTTATTTTTCTATAAGAAATGTTAACTAGAACATATTGTAATTAAATTCAATTTCACATAATGATTCAATAATGATTTTATTTTCATATTTGTTGGCTTAATTCTATATTAAATCTACTTTAATTTTCTTGTATTTTTGGAATTACGTTATAATTGGGTAGAGCACTCCTTGGTTATTGTGGCTAATTGAAGAGCTTTGCTCCCGCTAGATATTTGCATGGATATGGACATGTGGCAAAAATAGAGCAAACTTCTTATACGGAACTTGTGACTTGCTTGGGGGACAACTCTTTTTTTTGGCTGAGTAAAAAAAAAAAAAATGATAAAAATTGTAAGGTTGAATTTAATCAATTATTTTGTTAGTTTTATTCCGTGCCAAATTTGCTTGTAATTTAACATTTAAAAATCTTGTATTTAGGTGGGAATCATGTAAGGGTAGTGTGTGAGAAACTGTGAAGAAATACTCAAGATTATGCAATGATGCAGAGACTCACAACTAGGACTCACAGGTGACTTGCGACTGGCAAGCCGCCAACTGCAGCACACGAGTGAAGCGTGCAGAGAAGATGAACAGTCACGCCAATTGGAGTACTACAGGACAAAAAGTCCAGCCTGGCCATTCTATTAGCTCACGACTTAAACTCGAGACTCAATCCAGTCGCGAGACCAAGTTGCCAGTCAGCTCTGTTTTGGAAACTAACTCTTCGCATTCCAAACACAAACTACTATATATAGACCCTTATACCCACGAAATGTAGAGAGCTTCTAGAGAGAATTTTGAGAGAGAAACCTTAAAGAAATACAAGATTGATTCAACCACAATTTTCACCTAAAAGACTCTTCAAATTCCTCTACTCTCACCCTCTCCATTGTTACATCCTTGAGAGGTTCTTAGCCAAATCATTTTCTCACCATACCCACATCTATGAAAAGGCTTTTTGGTGTTTTGGGAAGCAGTTAGGAAGGGACTAATTCATATTGGTTGATGCTATGAGCTATAGCGGAATACGGTAAGCTAAAAAGGACAAAAGTTCAGCGTAACCTCATTAGAGCAAGAAGCTTGGAGGGCTTAGGTACACTAGGTAGATTAGACTTGGAGGGTCTATTTCTGTTCATGTATCCCAACTACATTTTTTAGTGTATTATTGACCGCTTGGAGGCCGGTGGAGAGGTTTTACGCCGAAAGTTTCGGTTTTCTCTTTGATAACACATCAAGTTTTGTTCTTGTGTTTGCATCTCTGTTCCCTTTATCTTTGCCATTTAATTACTGCTGTGGTTGTGATTATTTATGGTTTAGATTATTAATCAATTCTGTTTTAGCTTATGTTCATGTTTCGCACATTTATTGTTTGATTATAAGCTTGAATTGATAATTTGTAATTTGGGGTCTAAACGTTCATTATGTTTTACACACATTTTGAACATTCAATTGGTATCAAAGCGGGTGCACTCTTTGTGGTTTAAACACCTTAATGCAATCCCTGACCCCGTATTGAGATGGATAGGTCTCAATCTCTAAATGTGCCACCATTTTTTTATGGTAATAAGTATGCATTTTGGAAAGTCCGAATAAGGGCATTTTTGTGTTCTATTGATGATGTTGTGTGGGATGCAGTTGAAGTAGGTTAGACTAGGCTGGAGGCTGCCAAATCCACTTGGGATAAGGCAGCTTTTGCGGCAGCTAATGCTAATTGTAAAGCCTTAAATGCTATTTTCTGTGGTGTCTCTCCAGAAAAATTTCACAGGATTTCACATATCACTATTGCTAAAGAAACATGGGAGATTCTAGAGACAACTTATGAAGAAACAAAGAAAGTGAAAAACACCAAACTACAGATGCTGACCACTCGCTTTGAAGAGCTAAAAATGTGTAAGGATGAGTCCTTTAACACTTTTATAGTAAGCTGAACGAGGTGGTCGTCAGCAAGTTCAATTTGGGAGAAAAGATGAAGGATTCTAAAATAGTAAGGAAGATCTTTCAATCACTGCCAGAAAGCTTCCGTGCCAAAGTAACAGCTATTGAGGAGAGTAAGGATCTTGATGACATCAAAGTCCAAGAGTTGATTGGTTCACTGCAGACATATGAATTATCACTGCCCACACAAAGGAAGAGCAAATCTCTTGCTCTTAAGACAATTGATGAAAAGGTAGTATCTCATGACTCTTTGAATGAGAATGGTGTAAATTAAGATGTGGCGTATCTTGTGAAAAACTTCTGGAAATTCTTAAAACTCAAGAACAATAGGAAATTCGGTGACAAAGGGAAATTTCAGAGTTTCGAGAAGGAGAAAAAGGAATTCAAAAGGAAAGATAGTAGAGAACCCCAATCTTCACAAGGAATCACGTGCTTCGAGTGCAATGGACATGGACATTTCAAGAAAGAATGTCCTAATTATTTGAAATCGAATGGCAAGGTCTATGCCACAACTCTAAGTGACTCAAATTCATCCAATTCTGATTCTGAGAAAAACTATGACGGAGAAGGAAATTACTCTGCATTTATGGCTATTGAACATGTTGAGTCCTCGGAGGACTTGAATCAACTTGTACAAGAACTTAGAGTGCATAGTGATGAAGAATCCATAGGGATTGTTGAAGAATCGAATGTTGAAGAGGATGAGGATACAACTAGTCTTCAAGAGAATTACACCTTACTTCTTGAGAAATCAGAAGAGTATGCAAGGGTGGCAAAGGCGGTTGTAAGGAAAATGAAGAAAGCAGAGGAGGATTACCGGAGTCTCATAATCCAACATAAGGAGACCAAATGTGAAATAGAAAAGCTAAATGGTGAGCTGTTAGAAACTTACTTAAAAATTAGATTCTTGGAGCTTGAGGTGGTTCAAGCAAATGCCAAGGTAGAGAGGGTCTCCACCAAGAAGCTGGATGATGTCATTTCCTCTCAAAAGCAATTCTTAGATAAATCCGGATTAAGATACACTAGAGAAAGCAGTGCAGCTATGAATATCTCTAAAGAAGTGAAGTTTGTGAAAGCCAAAAAGCCGGTTGTAGTTCCCCCCATTGTGGAGAAGGTGAACGTTGAAAAGAAGAAAATTGTGACTGACCAAAGGGTATTGAATAAGCCCTGGAACCAATCTGTGGTCAGGACTAAAGCAAGAGGGAGATCTCTTCCACGATCTCAAAAAGGTCCTAGAACGAACCACTTTTGTCATCATTGTGGTCTTCAAGGACACACCCGACCCAATTGTCATAAGCTGAGAGCATTGAAGAATGCTACTGATCAAAGTTCAAGAGGACCAAGAAATGACAAGAAAACTTGGGCTGTTGAGTCATCAAGAGGTCAAAATGGTGATCCAGGCATGATGGACGTGATGAAGATGATCAGTGCTTTCACCACTTGCTTGGAAAGCTTCACAAGAAGGTTTGAAAGTCCTAACTCTTGTACCCAATCCTTCAAGAATATCACTCCAAACGCACGTGACGTGTGGGTGAAGAAAGGTACTCATGCATAAGCATTACAACATGTCCATGCATTAATACTTCCCAAGTTTTAGAAATATGCTTGGTTGTGTGCCTTTTGCAAGCGAGCTTCAGTTGAAAAATTGTTGGTTTGTTTGTTTTTGCTTTAAATGCTTTTACATATTTATTTTTTATCAATCTTTTCTTGCATGTGTGTCAAAAATCCAAAAACACATAAAAAATAGAAAATCCAAAAAGTTTGATCGACTTTGTTGAGTTTTGTCTCAAAGCATGTTTTGCCTTGTACCTTTGTACTAATGGCTTTATGCATCTACGAGTTTAGTTTGTTTCCAATGCACTCATATCATTGTGGGAGAAATCTTGAAATCTATATGACTGTTGTAAATAGATCTTCAACGTTGTCATGAATGATTAGTTAATGGTTTTATTGATCTTGAGACATGCATAGACTTATGCCTATATATCTTCCCAGTCTTTATTTTTTTGTTTTGCTTAATGAGCTCACCAAATGTAAATCTCCAAATGAAAAGAGATACTAAGCTACAAATGCTTGTCGCACATACTAGTATTTGACTAGGAAAAAGGAAAAGCGACCAAAAATAAAGTATATGATGCCTAAAAAGCCAAAGGCTCACTCATCAATTGAAATATCAAAAATTTCAAGCATCGATCTCACAATAAGATGTAAAGATTCAAAAAGAACAAATCATATGATGTATATGAAGCCAAATGAAAAGTTTCAAAGTTATGTTACCAAGTTATGTGGTAGGTCATATATGCATATTTCTATAATTGAGATGGATCTCTCTATCTAGTGCTAGTTGTGTATGACTTGTTTGAATTGATCATTGAAACTTCACATTAGACTAAGGACTATCTCATTGTTGATACCCACACACATCACACATGTCTATGATCAATGAATGTCATATTCATTTGTGTGATTGTACTTAATTAAATGTGTTTTCACATGCTCAATCTTTGTTGATCAAACACAAAAAGATTTTTGAGTTTTTGTTTGTTTTTGGAAAGTATTTTGTTTTTACAAAAAATTGTCAAAATTTCAAAAACAGTGTTGCCCTTTTTTGGCGACTCAGTTGCGGGTTAATCCAGCCGCATGCCCCAATCGCGAGCCCATACAGAGGTTTTTCGCGACTCACTAGAGGGTCAATGTCCCAGTCGCAAAAAATACTTAGAATATTTTTCAAAATCTAAATTTTCGTGATTCTCGCGACTCACTGTGGCAACTTGTTCGCGGGTGGAAGGTCCAGTCGCGAGGGTTACACAAACATTTTCATGGCTCACCTCGCGACTTCCTCACGAGTAGACCTTCTAGTCGCGAAAAACCCCTTAGAAAAATTTTTCAAAATTTTGGTCTAAAGTGTTCTGGCGGCTGGCTCTAGCGACTTGCACGCGACTCGACTCAATAGCGAAAAACGCGTGTTTTGCATTTTAAAGACAGTTTTTAAAACTTTTCAGTTTTCCCTCGAACTTTTGTGACTGTTCATTGCCTCTCTCACTTAAACCTCTATCAAACTCACTGTGTTTATCTCTGAAACTCCACTTTTCTTCAACATTTCTACATCAATCTTCAAGAAAAAGGTATGGGTTCTCTCATTCCCACTTGATTGTTCATGATTATGGCCTTATTTTCTTAATTCTATAAGTTGTGGTTTTGATTTTTGAAATATGCAATTTCGGATATGGGTTTGGTTCTTGTCTGTGAGTTTAGGTATTTTGGTTTGGTTGATCTTGTTTCTAAGATACTATTTGTGGTTGTTACCATGTTTTTCATTTCTCTGTTACTATTTGTGCACTGATCTGTGTTGTTTGATAAATCTGTTACCCATGATATTTTGACTCACTGTCATATTCCATCAGTTTGGGTTCTCTGTGTTTTATGCTGAGTGTGAGCATGGTTGTTCCAGAATGTCTGAGATTTTGTTTGGCTAATAATGCTTTGATTGTGTGTTGCCATATTATGTGTGTGCTTCTGTCTTGAGGGTTTGACTTGAACATTTCATATTTATTTAGATATGTCTCATAGACAATGCTCACTTTTGATTGCATGTGGTTTACACTATCCAAATATAGCTGATTAATGCTTGTTGCAGTCTACATCAATACAGACAGTACTTGATTGAGTTGCTGGGTTTTGATTTGAGCTATCTTTCTCTGGTTATCAACTGTGTTACTTCCCATGTAACTAACTTGCTACTAATACATGTGTATTTCCATCTATTGTGTTCTGCTGTTGTTGTGGCCTTTTCTGCTTGTTTACAGATGGCTCCCACACCTTCAAAGAAGAAGACTCCTGCTAAGAAGGCTGACAAAAGGTTGAAAATGGACCATAACCTGTTTAGGTCTGTTCAATATTTTGAGAGATACGAAAATTCTTTCTTGAAGGGAACCATTATTCAAGAAAGGATTGTAGACTTAGAAGACTTGAAGGACACCTTCATTCTAGATTGTTTTGAGGGTAAAGGATGGGACAAGTTGCTGAGTGACCTACCTGCAGTTTGTGAGGCTTTAATAAAGGAATTCTATGCAAATGTTGTTATAAGGGAGGATGAGTTAAATTGCTGGATCAGAGGACATGAGTTCACCCTAGATGCATATGATATTGATGAGGTTCTAGGGCTTGAAGGTTTAAAGGAACATGATTTCACCAATTGCAAGGACAAGATGCTATCTATAGAAACTGTTCAGAATCGCATTGGTGGATAAAGAGAGGGAAAATATCTCAACACTACAGCATTTCCAGTTGACATGAGGTGCCTTACCACCATCATGATGTTTAACTTGTATCCAGTAAGAAAGCTGACTACAATCAATAATGCCAGAGCTATCTTCCTCATGGAGTTCAAGGAGAAAACCTTCATTGACATCAGCTCACACATATTTGACATAATTATGGATGAAACTAGAACCAGCTCTAGGCCCAAGCTGATCTTTCCTAGCCTTCTCATGAGGATATTCAGAGCAAAATGTGTTACAATCCCTCAAGATATCAGCCCCATGTCTACACCTTCAGCCATCAACAAGATGACCATCATCAGGATACAAGTTCGTCTTCTAAGGGATGAAGAGGAAGGTGACTAAAGAGAAAGTGATCCAATGGAAACTGAAGTAGAGGTTGCAGGACAGACTTCCACATCCAGAAGTAGAGACAAGAGGAGCAGAGCTTCAACATCATCAGCTGTACCTCCAGATGCATTTCAGATCATCTTGGAGAGGATTGATGAACTCTGAGAGGTCCAGAATGAGCATACTGACAAGATGGCAGCAATTCAAGAGCAACTTAACATACTTTCAGCCAAGTTTGATAGCATCAACACCCAACAATGACCCTTTGGCCATTCCGATCAAAAAGGGGGAGAATTTTTGTGAAGCGACTCTTGAGGGGAAGTGTCATTTTGAGGGGGAGCAACCAAAAATAGTGTTTATCTAGTTTATGTTTCAATCTTATTTTATGTTTATGGTTATGGTATTATGTTTTGGATAATGCTTTGCTTTTATTTTATTTTGAGTTTGATACACTATGGTTAATGTTTTGGTAAACTCATGGATCTGTTTTGGTAATATATGATGTTATTCAGTTAGTATATGTATAGTACATTTGTAACCGTTTGCTTTTGTAAGCTTTTAGATTTTTGTACCCATGCTTTGTAGCCTTAGTACTTGTTGTTATGCTATGCACTACTTTAAGTACATCACTCTTGTGCCCTTTGTTGGATTTTTATCCTTAATGCAATTACTTAGTGTTGTTGCATTGGTTGAGTGTTGGACATGCAAATGATACTTTGCAAATGAGCTTATTAGCTTACATGTCTGGATGTTCATTCCATGTGTGAATGAGCATTGTGATCACTATTTATAGTGATTGTTCATTTTTGGTCAAGCCATGCTTTATTGCTTAAGTCCATTTTTTGCTTAATCACATTGTGCTTGCTCTATATGCATTACAAGTTTTCTGTGTACAATGATTTTATTGTGTTGTTGTGTTTCAGGAGATACTTGTTCTTATGGTTCAAAAGCTTCATAGATTCTAGAGTTAGGTGTGAATGAGTTTTGTTCAAGTGTTTCCAACTCACGCGTTAAGTCTAGAGTTTGTTGTAAGGTTTTGTCACGGAATAACCAAAGGAGGAGATTGTAAGGTTGAATTTAATCAACCATTTTGTTGGCTTTATTCCGTGCCAAAATTGCTTGTAATTCAGCATTTAGAAACTCTGTATTTATGTGGGAAACATGTAAGGGTAATGTGTGAGAGAGTGTGAAGAAATGCTCAAGATTGTACAAGGATGCAGAGACTCGCGACTAGGACTCACGGGTGACTCACGACTAGTAAGCCGCCAACTACGGCACACGAGTGAAACGTGCAGAAAAGATGAATAGTCACGCCAGCTGGAGCACTACAGGACAAAAAGTCTAGCCTAGCCATTCTGTTAGCTCGTGACTTGAACTCGCGATTCAGTCTAGTTGCGAGGCCAAGCCGCTAGCTAGCTCTGTTTTGGAAAAACTGACTCTTCGCATTCCAAACACACACCACTATATATAGACCCTTATTCCCACGAAATGTAGAGAGCTTCCAGAGAGAATTTTGAGAGAGAAACCTTAGAGAAAAACAATATTGATTCATCTACAATCTTCACGTAAGTGACTCTTCAAATTCCTCTACTCTCACCCTCTTTATTGTTACAACCTTGAGAGGTTCTTAGCCAAATTCTTTTCTCACCATACCCACATCTCTGAGAAGGCTTTTTGGTGCTTTGAGAAGCAGTTAGGAAGGGACCAATTCATATTGGTTGATGCTATGGGCTATAGCAGAATCTGGTAAGCTAGAAAAGACAGAGGTTCGCGTAACCTCGTTGGAGCAAGAAGCTTGGAGGGCTTAGGTACATTGGGTAGATTAGGTTTAGAGGGTCTATTGCTGTTAATGTATCCCAACCACATTTTCTAGTGGATTATTGACCGCTTGGAGGGCGGCGGAGAAGTTTTATGCCGAGGGCTTCGATTTCCCCTTCGATAACACATCAAATGTTGTCCTTGTGTTTGCATCTCTCTTCCCTTTATCTTTGTCATTTAATTACTGCTGTGGTTGTGATTATTTATGGTTTAGATTGTTTATCAATTCTATTTTAGCTTATGTTTATGTTCCACACATTTATTGTTTGATTATAAGCTTGAATTGATAATTTGTAATTTGGGGTCTAAACGTTCATTGTGTTTTACACACATTTTGAACATTCAAAAATGAAGTGTGTGTCTTGACTTACCCTGATCTAATAGTTAATCGATATGACAATAACCACCACAACTACAATAACAAAGTTGAAGACATAGTTCACACTAAGGCTGAGTTCCACCAATTTCGTGAAGAGAGATAGCAAATTATGGGCGAAATCCTGCAAGGAATTGCTACTTTTCTTGCTAGGAAATTATCTCACAACAACAATGATCAATATATTCATAGACACACTAACTACAAGAAAAATCCATTTTGATGGATTTTATTAATTTGGAAGAGTATTTTAATTTTTGGAAAATTAGTGATGAAAAAAAAGTACAGCTTGCATCTGGTAAATTGGACGATGAAGTAGAGGAATGGTTGGAAGACATTCAAATTGACAGAAAGCATCGAGTTAATTATCTAATTCACTCTTGGAAAAGAATGAAAAGGGTATTAATTGATTTATAGTTTCCTAATGACTATTATGATATACTAGATTACACAAGTATTGATTATAAATTGTATATTCATATGAAAAGCAATATATTCAAAACATGAAAGGTCAACCACAAAACCAAAATTATCATAGCGAAGTCTATGTGTCAAGAAAAGACAAGAGTTTGAAAGTTGACAAGAAGCAGCTAGTTTCTAAAGAAAATTTTGAAGTGGTTAAAAAAGATCAAGAATTGCAACAAGTTGTTGAATTGAAGCTTGAAGATATCACTTGTGAAAAATTTGATGAAGAGATAAAAAAAAATAATAATAAATAAATAAAAATAAAAAAATAAAAAAGAAGGTTGAGTTGATTGTGGATAATGACAAAAATCAAGATATGGTAATTATCAAGAATATTGGAATCCAATTGAGGTCAAATATGAGGACGAGTCCATAAATCACAATCCCCAGGTTTCAATTGATTTTTTGAAGATGACCACACAATATGTTGATTTTCTTGGAGTAGAAAATTATAATTTTATTATCAACCCTTTGTTGATTGATGTTGCAAATAAATTGAAGGTAGATGAGAAGAAATTTTAATCTACACTTTATGAACAATTCAAGTTTCAAAACCAGATCAAGTTATTAAAGCATTCAATGTATTTGTTTATTTGTTGTAGAAGATTTCAAATTTTGACTATCAACTCGAGGACGAGTTTGTTTCAAGTGTAGGGGTCTGATGTAGGACACAATTTACTATTTAATTATTATAATTTATTATTTTTGGTATTTTTATATAATTTTTATTATTTTAGGTTTAGGGTATTTATTTCCTTGTTTTAGGTATTTTTAATGTTGTTTAGTCAAATTAGGGTTTTATATGCTTTCATAGCCATCTTAAGGTTTCCTAACCGCTTTAGGTTTTCTAGCCATCCTAGTTTTTTTTTTTTTTTTTTCAACTATTTAAACGCATTGTAGACTCCAAAGGTAATTCATTTTTTGAAATTAATAAAAATATAGACTTTGTCTATTTATTTCTCTTGTGGATTCCAAAACCCTCTCACCTTGTGGGTTCAAGGGACCTTTCATGAATTTGAACTTTAGTTTGGTTTCTATTCCATCAAAGAGAGTATTGTGTGTGTTTTCTCCAGGCTTAAACGATATCAGTGCAAGTGCCTGCAGCAAGTGGATTCCTCATGGGAAGTACGCCTTAGCCTAGGATGGACTAGGTGGAAAGTGAAAATGGAGTCATCACCTAAATTAGGTTTTGGAACCATATATATAGTACCATTGTAGAAGGATTGATATTTACCAGAGCATGTGTCCGGAATTTAGGTATAGGGATGGAAAGGTATTAGGCACCCAACCCCACCTAACCCATAAGTCGGTCTCCTCTCATTGTGTTCCAAATTTTAATCCTATCAAAGGATCTTCTAATAGGTTATTTTAAACTCACACACACACACACTAACATTCATCTAAACACACAACATGACATATTATCCCAAAAGCCTAGTATTCATTTATCATGGCATTCTCAATCATTTATCTAAGGGAAGCTAGCATATCAAGGTAGTAACATCATATGGTATCAAGCAAGCATTCAAGCAGTTGATGATCACATTCCTTACTCTTTTTATTTTATTTTTTTAGTTAATAGGGTACTAGGTTTAATAATGAATTTACTAACACAAAATCTAACAATACAGGTGAAGGTTAACCATGTGGCTAGACAATCTTGGGTACCTAACACCTTCACGGGAACATACCATAACTCCAGACATAGTTTAAACTAGTTCCTTTGCATATGATGGTCAAATGGTTCTCAACTTACACAAAACCAAGTGACGACTCCATCTCTCTGTCCTAGAATAGTCTGCCCTTTCACTTTATACTTTTAGAATTTCAAATGTTTATTTTTATGTTTATTGTTATGTTTGTGTTCGTAATATTTTTTATGTTTTTTTGTTTATATTATGCATTATTGAATCTTGGGGTAATTGCACTCACCTTCCTTAATGTGGTGCCCCGCACCAATTAGGATATTAAATTAATTTAGCATGAGTGATATATGCTTAGTAACTATTTAATCCTAAGTAAGTTAGTTTAAGTTTCTCAAAAAAAAGTAAGTTAGTTTAAAAGTCAAGTTAGAAGACAAGATGCTTAATTAATGGTATGGTATATAAGTTACAATAATGTAATACCTATGTTATATATATTTATAAGTATGTGGTAACATAGTAAAATACCTTAATTTAGGTATGTATTAATTAGGTGTGATGCTTGATATATTATAACATGGTTAAGGTTGTAAATAGGTAGTCAAGAGGAGGATATAGTGGTAATTTCACCTATACATGCAACCAATTGAAATTCGACACATGTTATCCTCTTAAACCCAAAGACCAATACTTGGACCAATCTTGTTAGGGCACTAAACTTGCTTGCCATGCATGTGAGACATGTAGCAATGCCATTAATAACCACCTAACCCCACCCCACTAATCTCCTAGCCAGTCAAACAAACCAAAAATTTTCACATTATTTTGCTCTCATTCCTATTAAGGAAGAACTAGAAACACAAGCTCTCATACTTCGGTTCCAGCAATATCAATGGAGAAATTCCTCTATTTTCCTTGATTACTCACCATAAAATCTTCAAGGTAAGGTGATTTAGCTCAAGCCCTTCCAAGAATTTAAGTTTCGGTAAGAAAATAGTAGGACTATTTGCTTCCAACCTTAAAATTCTTAGGGTTCACAATAGATTTTCAATTATGTATTTTCTTTAATTAGGGCTAAGTTGATGAGCTTTGTTTAAGTTATAGGTGCGAAGATTAATTTTCTTTGTAAGGATGGACCTTGTGTGGATTTCATACTAATCATAACAATGATTGGTTTATTTCCTTGGTATTGCACAACACATATTGCTTGAGTTGATAATGTTAGGATTGTACATAAGGCTGTGGCATGGTACATGAATATTAAGGAATGTCAAATAGGTTTGGTAGGCTCTAAAAGAAAGAAACAGAATTTAGTACTTTCTTCCTATATACCTTAGTTCCTTAAGAAATTGGTCCATATGAATAATTTATATTGCATTTGTACATGAGAATAGGAACCATTATGGCTAAATTCCCTTAGTTACCGAATTCACTTGTATTCACCTTCTAATTTGAGGGAATTCTCCTCTAGGATATATGAAATTGATGGTTTAAATTACTATGTTGAACATGAAAGTGGCCAATGAGCTTTGTATACATAAGTGAATATATGAGTATGTTTAAAGTTTCTAAATTAAGTGGGTAAAGTTTTAAAATTCTAGTTTTCTTAATAGTCATGTGCAAATGTAATTGCTAGGAAATAGATGTATAATTGATTGTATTGCACTTTGGATGCTTGGAACATATTGTGTGGGGTTTAGTAAGGGCTAAGAACAGCTAGTTAACTTGGAGTTAAATGAAAAGCTAAGACTTTTAAGTTAAATGTTAATTAGCTCTTATTATTTATTTCTAGGAGCAAGAGAGCATAGGGAAGGTCCATACACTGCTTGAGACTCTTGGTACACAGCTACTGATCGAGGTAAGGGATATGCCATAAAAATCAATAGTTCATATTTTCAGTATAGTATATGTATGTATGTTTTATCAATGCTTTTACTAAAATCATAATTGATACTCTTTTACAGAAGAATATTATTCTCAGAAATAGACTTAGCAAGATTTTAGTTATGACAGTTTTTTAGAAACTAGCTGTGAATATGCTATGAACTCTAAGCCTAGTAAGGCAAGAGGGAGATTTAAAGATAAATGCATGATTTATTTTAAAAACAAAGAAAATGTTTTGAGTGCGATGGCCTTGAAGATTGACACCATAATGCCACGCGGGGACAATGGTCCTTGTAGACTGGCAACTTTAAGCCTTGAGGGGTTCTATTCCCTAAAGATTGGCAACATTTTTGGCCACTAGGAGCTGTATTCCCTAAAGACATGGTAACCTAGGCCATAAGGGGATCAAAGGGTCTCTAAAGACTGGTAAGCAGTAATGCCATAAGAGGACCTTTGGATCTTTAAAGACTGGCAACCCATTAGGTCACAAGAGGCCAAATTTCAAAGATAAAGTACAGTTACATGTTCCATATAGTTTTGCTATATTATGCAACAGAATGAGTATTTTTTTTTTCTTCAAAACAAATCGAGGAACATGTTATGTTTATATATAATGGAATCATGCTATATGTTCATATTTAAGTAGTAAATTGTGCCTTGCAATTTATCAGATACTATGTTCACCAGTATAATATTTATATATTCAGAAAGCTCATGAAATCCTTTTAGCATGAACTATTTATAAGAAAGTCATATGCACATGGAAATATTTTTTTCTTCATGTCATACCTTGCTTACCTGAGCAAATTGATTGCTTAGTTTTGCAGGAAGTTCTTTAGTGCAGCCCTAAGAGCCTCAACATGGAAAAGCAGTGTTTTTGTACATATAGCTAGTTTTATATAGTCTCCCTACTATTTTGTGTGTGTGTGTGTGTGTGTATAGCAAAAGTGATGTATATGTATAAATAGTATTCCGCTATATTAGGATGATTTTATCCATATGATATTATGGTTTTGTATAAATAGGTTAAAGATGCTTTGATTATAATCACTTCTTGTAGGCAAACAAGCTTATCCGTATATTTTGAGTTGATAAGGAGTATGTTTTATAATGTTATAGAAATTTCCAAGCAGAAATCAACACAGCAGCGAAGTATTATTTGTTGACCTATTAGTTCTACTAAGATGATGATGATGATAATAATAATAATAATAACAAAATTAAATTAAATTATACTTTTTGTAGTTGGTTCGTATTAATATCAGACTTGGTACTAGCATGCCGATCCATCCCAGATCAGGGTGTGACACTTAAAGTTTGTGGAAATGACACTCTACCCAAAACTTAAAAGGAAAAAACAATTTTCCCCCTAACATCTAATAGATCAAACTTTGTTAAATTAATATTCAAAATATTGTGTACTAACCTGCCCTTGCTTAAGAGCAGGTTTCCAAAATTATCTTATTTCATAATTAAAATTTATTGCTTCTAATTTTTTAATTAAAGTTTTTTGAAATTTTCTTATAATTAAAATACACTCCGTATGACCAAAAATGCCTCGAAACCCATAAAAAAACCAAAATACACTCAAAATATCTAAAATTGACAAAATACCCCTAAAACCTCTAAAATTTTCAAAATGTCTCTAAATCTCTAAAATAACCAAAATACCCCGAAACCTCTAAAACAACCAAATATCTAAAATGAAAAAAGTACCCTCAAGGTATTTTGGTTATTTTAGAGGTTTCATGGGTATTTTTGTTTTTATCATTTTAGAGGTTTTATGGGTATTTTTGGTCATTTTGAGGTATTTAAGGGTACTTTGGTCATTTTAGAGATTTATGTATATTTTGGTCATTTTAGAGGTTTCATGGTTTCTTTTGTCGTTTTAAGGTTTCGGGATATTTTGTTATTACCCCAATGCCAATGCCATTCAAGAACCTTCCCATAAATAATGATTCCTAGATCTCAACTAGGATGATGAGCTATCATGTTATATAAATTATTTTACCCGCTTGAATTGTCCACTTTTTACTTATGTTATCTCTTACTAAGGAGCAAAGCAGAATACCCAAAATTGCAAGAAATGATTAAATCAAAGCTAGATGTGCATAATTGATGTAATATATTGGGCTTAATGTATCCAAGAACTCTATCTACCATTCTTGCATCTCATTCCTAACAAAACAACAAATACATAAATCGATATGTTTGCTTGATATGCTTGTGATTATAGAAATAAAATGTATTTTGAAAACTTATAAATGAAATTAAAAAGAGAGAAAAAAAAATGTTACTAGCATCGTCTTTTTAAAAAAACATGTTATAGGTTATTATTTTCTAGTAATACATTATATTTTTGGGTTTTATTTATTTATTTTATTATTATCATATTATAGGTTCATTTAATTTAACACATTATTTGGTACATTAAACTTGATTAATGTTATATGTTTGTAACATGGTTTAACATATGTTATTTTCTTTATAATAAATAAAAATGTTATTTTCTTACATTTACAAAGTATTTTACATCAAGTATAAATGTGCGTGCGCGCGCGCACACACACACACGTGTGTGTGTGTGTGTGTGTGTGTGTTATTCTTTGAATTTAATATATATTTATCTTGGCCCACCCTAAAAAAAATTTCTAGCTCCACCACTACATATACATATACATATATAATTTATACTTAAAACATGTCTTTAACATAATTTATGATGTCTGCTAAACAAACATAATTTACAATGTATGTAAGGAGAAAGTTTAGGAACACAAAAACTTGCAACGGTAAATATCTCCATAGCCCATTGAGAAAAGAAAAAAAAAAGCAAAATTCATACTAAATATTTTAAAATAGGCTTTAATTAAAAATTTTAAAACAATTCTTTTTAATTATGAAATAAGATAATTTTGGAAGCCTGCCCTTACGCAAATGGAGGGTTAGTACACAACAATTTTTAATATTAATTTAACAAAGTGTTGTCAATTGGATGGGGGGGGGGGGGGGGTGAGGTGTTTTTTCACTTAAAGTTTGGGGCAGGGTGTTATTTCCCCAAACTTCAAGAGAGTAAAGTGTAATTATCCCTAAAATTTTTTGACAAAAGATGAGTTTTCTTGAGTCAAAATTGGCTTGCAATTTTTAGACTCCATACGAACTTTCAAAAATTAGAGTTTTTTATTCCTCTCTCTACATGCTCATAACATGTCTTAAAAAAAATACATATTTGAAAATTTAAAATGCTTAAAATTTTTTAGTTTTAGCATGCATATAGAATTTTTCAGAGATCATGGTATCATTCAAGTGTGCAAATAAGCATAAAATGACTTTGATACCAATGTTGAATAAATTAGATGAGCCCTATGGGCACATACCTTTGTAGAAAGGATCACCTACTTGCAAGATTGTGCTATTTGCTTGCTTTACAAACTTGTCCTCACAATCTCTTCAACTTTTGGAACACATTCAAGTCACTAGAGAGGCTACTAGAGTCTCCCTATATATTCCATGCTCCAAATTCTAGGGCACTGTAGGTGGTGTCCCTAAAGAGAGAGAGTTTATTTGAGAGTGCACTAACAAAACTGTATGTATGTTCTCAGTATTCTTAGATAATTAGTTATTTGACTGTTATAAGAATATTTTAAATGCTAGCAGAAATCCACCCACTATTAGATGAGTGATCCCTAAAAATACTCAACCACTAATTAAATTACTCTACTAATAATCTTGACAAGTCATATCAAGATCAATCAGTTTTAATTTAAACTCACTTATTTAATAACCCATGTGGACAATCCATGGGCCATGGGTTATGGGTTGGATCAAATCCAATCCAATTTCTAGCAATTTATTTATGGATAGATGTATGGATCATTTGTATTGGGCTTGAGCTAGAATATTGGGATAAAGATTGATAAATTGGTCGAGTTATATAAATATATGACATGCGTGTGTGTGTGTGTATTTTGAAAGAAATAATGTGTAAGTTGCAATCGTAGTTTATACTTTTAGGAATTGAGAAACTCAATATCTATGTTTGCTTAGGATTTGGAACTTCTTATTTACCTAGTGAAAATTATTATATGAAAAATACATTTAATTGGACTATTTTAGTCAATTTTTCTATTTGTACTAATTTTATATGTTATTTGTATTTTAAATAATTATCAAATTAATTATGTGGCATAGTTTGTCCTAGTAATAGTAGGTGTTGCATATTTGACAAATAGCAGAGCATCAGTAGAGGCTTTTTTTTTTTTTTGATAAGAAGACAGAGAAACTTTTATTCAGAAAAGGATTCAAGTACAAATATCGCGAGCACACGCGTGCACAATTAAACTAGGACACTCCTCTAGCCATGCAACGTGGCTCTCTACACTACTTACGTGTTGGGCCAATAAATGGGCAGGGATATTTCCCTGCCGTTTGGTATGGGAAAAAGCATAGGATCTAAAGTTTCGTACAAGATGGAACAAGCCAGATACAATGTTTTGCACAGATGAAGACACCTCACACACACCTTTAAATGCATTACAGATATTGAGGGAGTCCCCCTTAAGAGTGACGTCTCAGACTCCCACATCCAACGCAAACTGGACAACAACCTCCATTGCTTTGGCTTCAGTCTCCAACGCACCTAACGGACGAGCAAGCTTCTGGCTTAGAGCAGCGACCACATCACCAACCGAGTCACGTATCACCACCCTAATACCAACCTGCTTCCTTTTGGTGAAAACTGCCCCATCAACGTTGACCTTGTAGTTACCCGGTTGTGGAGAACACCATTTGGTTTCCGTTATAGGCACCTCTCTCATGGGTTGTGGTTTCTCATTCGCCACCCAAAACTCGTCCAATAACCTTAACGAGCTTCTTACGATAGATAATCCATCTCTGCGCACTCCACCATGTCGTCTCTCATTTTGATATTTCCATATTCCCCAACACAACATGATTGTTTGCTCCACCAAGTCAAGGCATGAGTCCGACCATTATTGTAACTTCCACACCACATTTATGAACTTCCAAGATGGGTTGATTTCAATAAGCAAAATCAGCTTACTGGATGACCACACCTCCTTTGCACTATCACACAGCCAAAAAATATGACATGCAGATTCCGGCTCTTTCCCACAAAATTCACACAGATTATCCTTGGTGATGCGTCTCCTCCATAAGTTCTCCTTTGTGGCTAAGATATCTCTACATGCCCTTCATGCAAAGTGCATGATCTTGTTCGACATCCGCATATTCCAAAGGTTCCTCCAGATCTGTTTCAGGGCAGTAGGGTCTAAGCTTTCAGGCGAGTTCCCTTCAGTGGATATTTCTTGGGCCAGCCTATATGCACTCCTTACTGTAAACTTCCTGTTTTTATTTTCTGCCCATATCAGACGATCTCTAGCTCCATGTGTGCTTAGAGGGATGCTTAAGATTGCATCCACATCCTGGGGAAGGAAAACTTGGTGAATCATGTCCTCTTTCCATTCCATTCGGTCACCATCAATTAGGTCACAAACACGTGTCACTTGCAGACCTAGATTCTCAGGTGTGACTACCCTATATTTGCTTGAGTTATGGAGCCATTTGTCTCTCCATATCTGAACCTGTTCACCATCACCCACTTGCCATCTCATGCCTCTTTTAACCACTGTCTGAGCTGCCAATATACTTCTCCAAGCGAAAGATGGCTGACTTCCTAAGGTAGCCTCAAGAAAATTACACCTTGGGAAACACTTAGCCTTGTATACTCTATAGAAAAGTGAGGTTGCATTTGTCTGCAGTCGCCACCCCTGCTTCGCTAGTAGAGCTAGGTTGAACATTTTCAGGTCCCTAAAACCCATCCCACCTTTTTCTTTTGGCAAACACATTTTCTCCCAACTCATCCATTCTATCTTCTTCTCTTCCTTCACTTATCCTCACCAGAATTGTCTTACCATCCCGTTCAGCTCATCACATAGAGTATCAGGTAACTTGAAGCAGCTCATTATATATGATGGTACAACTTGGGCAACCGCCTTTATTAGAACCTCTTTCCCTGTACTCTACAATAATTTTTCCATCCAACCCACTAGTTTATTCGACACCCGTTGCTTCAACTGGGCAAACGTGTTCCTCTTAGACCTACCTACCAAGGATGGGAGTCTTAGGTAAGATTCATGTTGTTTTATGACCTGCGCCCCAAACATTGTCTTAATTGTCTCTCTAACTCCATTGGTTGTATTATAGCTGAAAAATAATGAAGTCTTATTCCTATTCAATTGTTGGCCTAAGGAGGCTTCATATACCTACAAAACCCGTTGGATTTCCTCACGTTCCTTTACTGTGGCCCTCCCAAAAATCAGACTGTCATCGACAAAAAATAGGTGTGAGATTCTAGGCCCCCTTGCTGATGTTGCAACACCCCTGAGTTCCTTCCTTTGGATAGACTTGTGTAGTAACGCAGATAATCCTTCAGCACAGATAAGGAATAGGTAAGGTGACAACGGGTCCCCTTGACGTAATCCTCAAGTTGGAGTAATCTGACCACAAGGCTTCCCGTTGATGCGCACTGCATATGTAACAGATGATACACATCTCATGACCAGTCGAATCCAATTCTCATGGAAATCCATTTTGGCCATTATTTTCTATAGACAGCCCCATTCTACCCGATCGTAGGCCTTATTCATATCGAGTTTCAGGGCCATCTCCCCACATTTACCTTTCTTCTTCCTATTGATATGGTGCATCAACTCATAAGCCACTAGCATGTTATCAGTGATGAGCCGTTCTGAAACAAAGGCACTTTGATTCTCATGTACTATACCCTGCAACACCCCTTTCAACCTGTTCGCCACTGCTTTGTATGCTAGTTTGTAGGCCACATTACATAAGCTAATAGGTCGATAGTCTGTCACTCTTTCAGGATTTTTAATTTTGGGAATGAGAACTATGTGAGTTTCATGAAACTTGGGAGGAGCTGCACCATTGTTAAGAAAATCTAAAACAAACTGTATAACAATAGATTTTGCAGTAGGCCAAAAGTGCTGATAGAATAAGGGAGGCATACCATCAGGTCCTGGTGCCTTCGCGGGGTGCATTTGCTTCAGAGCTTGCTCATCCTCCGAAGCATGGAAGTCTTGTAAAATTCTGGAGTTCATCCTGTCCGTCACTTTGGTATGGATGGCATCAATTAGTTCAGCACTGACATTCGGTTGAGAGGATGTAAAAAGTTGCTCAAAAATGCTTTCCATCATCTCTTTAATCCTCCTGCCAATTATCGTTAGAATCCCTGATCAGGTGGATGGTATTCCGTTGGTGTCTGTTAGATGACTTGGCATGAACAAAGGAAGTGTTGTGGTCCCCCGACCTCAACCAACGATTTCTCAACCTCTGATGCCACATATCTTCCTCAATCGCCATCAACCTGTTCAGCTCTGACTTCATTGCATGAATCTCCTCCATCTGTACAAAACCATCATGACTCCCTTCCAACCACTAGAGTTTTTTCTGTAATGCTGATATCTTCTGACTCGCATGACAGAACGTGGTTTTGTTCCAAGTAGAGAGTGACGTCCTACATTCCTCCAAGCACTGTGTGAACTGGTGCTGGGTGCCTAGACTCCTTCCTCTCTCCCATGCATCGATTACCACTTCCTTACATTGTTCGTCTCTTAGCCACATAGATTCAAACTGGAACAAATTTGCTCTACAAGGCGCTCGCTATCTAGTTCAAGGGGTTTTAAGAACCAACATACTGTGGTCTGACGTCGAGGTGGCCACATGGTATAGCCTAACACTCAGGAACATTGTCATCCAATCCAACGATACCAATGCCCTATCCAGACATTCTCTAACCCAACCTCGTGCCCCCATTCTCCTGCTCCAATATAACCCAAGTCTCAAAGTTTACAACGGTTAATTATTGTCCTGAAATTATTCATTTGCCTTTCCGGCCGTAAACTACCCCCCACCTTCTCCCCAAGGTGTAAAATTTCATTAAAGTCTCCCATGCAAATCCAAGGTAGGTCACATCTTCTTTCCAACTCTTCCAACAATCTCCATGATTCTTCCCTTTTACCAGTTTCTAGATGACCATAGAATCCGGTAAACTTCCACTTCCTGTTACCATGCTCATCAGTAACTATAGCATCAATATGGTGAGGAGAGTAAGTTTGAACATCCACCTTCATAAAGTTTCTTCACAGGAGTGCCAGACCCCCTCCCCACCTTACACTTGGTACGACTAGACCCTATTGCCGATCTAGTTTGCTCTTGATTCCCATCCATTTCCGATACTACAAGTTTGGTCTCAATGAGAAAGACCAAAGTGGGATCTTCCTCTAAAACCACCTTTTGGAGAGCTTTAATTGTGCAGGGGTCCCTAAGCCCCTAACAGTTCTAGCATACTGCATTCATTGCTCCCAGCGAGGCTGTCCTGTAGCTGCGCCGATACCAGTTGTTGTTCCATGAGTTTACTGAGGCCCAAGACCTCCCCTTCTATTTTTTGTCTCTTTCTCACGTCCACTTCCTTTAAAATTTCTTTCAGTGGCGAACGTAGCTTCCTCTTCAGCCCACCATCCTTTTTATCTGTTACCTCCACTATATCCTAAACTTCATTCACCCCATGTTCGTTTCCCTGTTCCTCCTGCATGAAATTTTCCTTCCCCACCACTTTACGTGCATGTTTTTTCTTTTTCTGAACAGTGCCTGACATGTCTCTTGTCTTGGTCCCATCCAATGGCTTCATGGTATTTGTTCCTAAAGAAAATAGGCAATGGGCTGAGTTTATTTCCTGGCCCTCAGTAGTGTTATGACTAGAAAATGACTCTAAAGCCAAGCCCATCTCACTTGAGCCCAATATGGGAGTGAGCCCAACCTGGGGGCCCACTGTCTTGTCCACCTCTGTGACATTATTATTGGAGTTTAAAAATCCCATCTTCTCCGTTGTGCACTCCTCAATATTCGGGATTTGATCTTTTAACGGTGAAATTGCCAGATTCGGAGCAACACCTATAATTGCGGCGTCAATCTCTCTTAACTGTTCCTCGAAAGTCGTGGGATTCAGATTGTGAGAGATCTTCGCCGCTCCACGTGACAGCCTCTGAACTGGGCTTATCTTGTCAGAGTTAGTGGTGTCCACATCATCAGTCACATGCCCATGTCCATGGTTCATTGTCATCTTCTCTGAACTGCGATCCGACGAAGCCTCTGCCTCATAGGTTTCAACCACTTCATTTGACCCTACGTCGCTTCTGCTAACCGCCACAACCAGCTGCAACCTTTGGAGATGCTATTGAGTAGCGCGCAGCCACAAACTGAATTACTTGTCTGTTGTCTGGAGCGTTTCCTTGCTGCGTATCCATAGGAAGCAATCACGCTCATCATGGTCCACCTTTCCGCACCAGTAGCAGAATATAGGTAATCTCTCATACCTGAAATCTACCCGTGTCGCCACTGAATTCCCTATTCGAACCCGTCGACCTTTACACAGTGGCTGAGTTATGTCCAACAATACCCGTATTCTGAGATATCCTCCAAGGAAAAATCCTTTCTCATCCACATCAACCTTCTCCACTTCCCCCAGTATTCCTCTGATTCTTATACCGGCCTCTCTCGTTTGGTTCATGGTAGGGAGTCCATGAATCTGTACCCAGAATGAGGCCCTATTAAACTTTAATTTGTTGACTGCTTCCCCTGCTTCCAGTTTATGGAGAACCACCAGGTATTTGTCAAATGACCAAGGGCTATGCAAAAGAACCCTGTCGAGGTCTTTCGCCGCCTCAAATCAGAAAAAAACCTTGTTATCTCCCATGTCACAGACTTCGAAATTCTTCTCGGTTCACCAGACTGACTTCAACACCCTTGCCACCGACTCTAGGTTCACCCTCCTTTTTGTACAAAACTTTCCAGCCAAAACATGCCTTGTTTCCATCATTGGAGGCGTTAGATCCACCTCTCGTTCTTGTATATCCTGATGATGCTGAGATCGTCAGTGGAGATGTTCGTCCAGATCGAGATCGTCCACCACTTGAATCAGCCCTGTGATACAGCAAAGAGGAAAGAAACCACCGGTGGGGTGCTTCCCACAACGCCTCCGATGATAAAGTTAGAGAAGCTCAATAAAGTAAAAATAAAATGTGGATTAAGTTCTGAATTTTCATACCTCCTTCCCTTTTGCTTCTTGGTATTTATACCAGGGCCCTTGTAGCCGTTGGTTCCGTCATTATTGGTGCATTATTGCTTAAGTTTGTAACGCTTGTGCCAGGTATTAATTTGACCGGCGTATTTCCAACGGTATTCATATTTATTGCCGCTTGTGGTAACGGTCAACCCTAGTTGGTTCGTTCGGGTAGTCCTGTAGGTGGGTTCGTCTTCGTAGATCGTCCTTCGAATAAGGACGATCTTACTTATTTCCGGGGCCCATCAGCTGCCCCCCATTCCGAGGTCGTCTGTGGCCTAGGATGGTCCTGGGAATACAAAACGTTTTTTTTTTTTTTTTTTGGTATGTGTTCTCCGCATTTATTGCTTGGTGGCGGCATGACACGCTTCGTGGCCACGTGTCGAGTTCTGACCAGTAGGGAGACATCGTTTCCGGTGAATGCCTTTTCAGCTTCCTGCGGTTTTCAAGGCAGATTTTAGCCTTTACTTTTCCTAACTTCTTCATTTTCATCTCCATTTAGCTTTTTTCTGGTCTTTTCTTACACTGTGTCTGAGTCTCCTGCGGCTGCTGCTTTGCTTTTCTGATTTCGGATTTTTCTTTCCTTTCCTTAAGGTGCGTATCCCTTCTTTTCTGCTTCTTTCCCTTTTGCTATGCATATTCTTAGTTTGCTTTCCTTTTTCGAAGTGTATATGTCCCTTTTTTAATGGTAGATTATACTGATTTTGAGCGTATTTTTCCCTCTATTACCTTTTTCTTTGCTCGCTTGGGGGGACATTTAGAGCTTTCCGGTGTCCAGTGTCCACAATTCGGTGATTTTGTGGTTGGGGGGAGTGGCTTAGATTTGGTTTTGAGAGACTTGTACCCATTGTTGCAGCAGTCAATTTTTTGGTTTAAATCTACTAGTGGAATTTGTGGGAGGGAAAGAATGAGTTCTGGTGTAAGATCTAGAGGTCCTGGGGAGAGTTCGTCTTCCGGCGCGGCCGCGGACGGGGCTGTGAAGGACACAGCCACCTCCGTGCCTCCTTCTTCGTTGATACCCTCTATTTCCGTAGACGTCCCTCGTTCCTTTCATGCCCTCAAGGAAAAGTGTCACTTGAGTGTCAAGGTTTTTAATAAATTTAGGGATAGGTTTCAATTCCCCGTAGGAATCAGGGTTCGTCTTCCCAGGAAGGGCGAAAGGGCTTGTACCTTCACTCATGGTGAGATTTGTTTTTACGAGGCGGCCTTCTTGTGCGGTCTGCGATTTCCCGTCCACCCCCTTATCATGGAACTCCTAGACCACCTACAGATTGCCCCTGGGCAACTCATGCCCAATTCGTACAGGATCGTCATAAGCTGTATGGTGATCTGGACGATTATAGCGGATGGAGAGATGATAACAGTGAACGAGCTTACCTACCTCTATCGTTTAAAAGAGTCTAGGGAGTTTGGGTATTACGAGCTTGTTCCCTGGGATAGGAGATCCCGTCTGATAGTTGACCTTCCCTCGTCCTTCCGTTACTGGAAGTCAAGATATTTTTTTGCGTCTGGTGACGGTCTGGAGACATTGTCCGATGATTTTTGGGGGAATATTCCCCGGCTGTTGCGACGGTGGGAGACCCCTCGTCTTGGTGCGTTCGCCTTTTATGCTTTTCTCGTTTTATCTCTCCAGATGTTTTTATTTGTTCGTCCTTACAACCTTGGATGGTTTTCTTTTTGCGCAGTGAAGGAGCGTCCTGTTTTGGAGAGCCAATTTACGGAAAGGATTCAGGAAGCAATTAGGTACACAAAGACGATCGACAATTTCGACGAGCTTGTGGATCCTCGTACTTTGGCATTCCATTGTTTGGGCCCTGAGCCTTCACTTTTCGTTCTTCAAGAGATTGATCGTGAGCAGCGGAAACGTAAGTAGTTCTGGCACATGTGATCGTCCTTCCTTCACTCATTATTCTGACTCTGTCTCATTGTGCATCTCTCTTTTTCTTTTCTTTTTTTTTTTTTTTTTTTTTTGAAGAGATGACGAGAAAATTTAATAAGGATATGTATGCGAAGATAAAGGGGAAGAAGAACGAACCCCTTTCGAGCATAGGACAGAAAACTCTGAGATTTACTGATAAGGAAAGAGAGAAGGAAAAAGAGAAGGAGAAAGAGACGACGGAGAGAGGCTCGTCCACCCCGACTCTTGACGAAGCTGGGGTCGCCTCCCCGGCCATATCTCTTGAAGAGGTTCCTGCCCCCAAGAGGCAAAAGACAGGCAAAAAGGGTAAGGAGAAGGTTGGCTTCTCTGTTTGGGAGGACGCTGATACCGCGTTTTCCAGGGCAAACGAGTTTTTTACTCCCGAAGAGAAGAAAGAAATTTCACTTGTGCCTTCTCATCAAATGGTGAACCAGCATGTGCACAAGCTTGTGTAGGTAACCTTTGAGTTGTCTTCGTCAGAAATTTTTTTTTTATTTTTTTTTTATTTTTTTTTTTATAACTCAAGTTTTTATCCACAGGTGTTGGGGGAGACCATGCACCTCACCTCTCAATTTTTGGCGAGCGAGGAGAAAGCCGTCATGGCTGCTTCAAAGGTGGAGGCACTGGAGGCCGAGGCTTCAGTTTTGAGGAAGGATTTGATTGCTTCAATGGACGCTCATAATACTGTCGCGGAGCAGGTCAAAGTTCTGACTGAGCAGCTAGATGCGGAAAAATCTAAGGTGAAGCAGAAGGACGAACTTCTTGCAGCTGCGGGACAGAAGATGAAAGCTGCTGTGGCTAAGGCCGTCATTGCCTTCCAAACAACCGAGGAGTATAATACCATTCTTTTTCAGTGGTATTTCAAAGGTTTTGAGCTGCTGCGGAGGTACATGGTCAAACACGGGCAGGGGGTCAACCTGGACGATCTGGACTTTGAGGCCGTCGACAAAGAAATTGAGGCGGACGAGGCGGCTTCAACTGTTCAGGCTTTAGGTGAGGACCTCCATGCGACTGACGAAGGTGGAGATGATGCATCCGCTAAATAAATTGTGAAGTGTATTTTTTTTTTTGCGGACATGTTGAAAACATTTGGTCCCCGTATGTTTTGGGGTTTTATGTTTCTTTATTTTCGAACAATTTGCGTCTTCTGGCTTATATATATATATTTATGTTTGTTGCCTTCCTGCAGAAGTTGTTTTCATTAGACTTAGAAAAATTTGAATTGGGTTTATTCCTTCGTCTTCTGAAAAATTGCTTTCATCCCTCTGTGGACTTAGATGATTTTTGAGGTAGTTTATTTGTATGACGCGTTTCTTGAAAAATTGCCCTCATCATTCTGTGGAATTAGATGATTTTCGAGGCAGTTTATTTGTATGGCCCTCTGGATTTCATCGTCTTTTAGATCTGGACGATGCCTACCCATCGTGTGGGTTTTATCGTCTTTTCGATCTGGACGATGTATATTCCTCTTTGAGGAATTTCATTTCTTGTGTGGACGGAGTAATCCAAGCACTTCCGTGGTTCGTCTTTTTGATCTGGACGAGGTGAATTTTTTTTTTTTTTTTTTTTAGAAAAATACCGTCGTCTTTTCGATCTGGACGATTATTCGTTTAACTTTGGGAAAAATAGCCAACACATGATAATTAACTTGGAAATACTATTAAAATGTTGAATGATCACTTCTAGAATCACACACTTTTTCTTTTCGCTTTGCATGAACATATAACTTGTGGCAAGAAGTATAGAAATAACTTGTTTAAATGAAAAATGTAATGTAAAGTGACGGTAGTTGCTTATAATAAGGCCGTGGATTCTTTCTCGTAGTACCTTTTTAGGTGTTCGACGTTCCACGGACGAGGTAACTTGTTTCTGTTGAGATCTTCTAGGTGGTAGCTTCCTGGCCGTGAGAAATGGACGACACGATAAGGCCCTTCCCATGATGGGCCTAACTTGCCTTGTGCGGGATCCTTTGTAGCGGGCGTTACTTTTCTAAGGACGAGGTCACCGACATTGAATCTTTTCACCCTCACCCTTTAATTGTAGTATTCCGCCATCTTCTGTTGGTACTTGGCCATTCTTTGGGAGGCCTGGTCTCTTACCTCGTCTAGACAGTCCAGGTTCAGCCTCAACTGGTCTTCATTGCTTTTTTCCTCGAAAAACTCCCTTCTGGTGCTGGTAATGCCTACTTCGACCGGGATGACTGCCTCTGTGCCGTACGTTAGGTTAAAAGGGGTTTCTCTTGTTGGCGTTCTTGTCGTCGTCCTGTACGCCCATAGGACGCCTGGAAGTTCCTCGGGCCGTGCCCCCTTCGCCCCTACTAATCGGGACTTAATGATTTTGAGTAAGGTCCGGTTAGTCACTTTCGTCTGTCCGTTTGCTTGAGGGTGTCGTGGTGAGGAGTATTTGTTCTTGATACCTAGGCCTGAGCAAAACGATCTGAACCTTTGGCAATCGAACTGACGACCGTTGTTTGAGATGATCGTCTTTGGAATCCCGAACCTGCAAATAATATTTTTCCAAAAAAAATTTTGTACCTGAGCCTCTGTGATTGTTGCAAGAGCTTCTGCCTCGACCCACTTTGTAAAATAATCAATTGCCACTAGCAAGAACTTTACTTGTCTTTTTCCTTGTGGTAGGGGGCCCATGATGTCGATTCCCCATTGCGCGAATGGCCAGGGCGAGGAAATGGTCGTCAATCTTTCCCCTGGAACTTGCTGGACGTTTCCATATCTCTGGCAGCTGTCGCACTTCTTCATGAACTCTGATGCGTCGAGTTGCATCGTCGGCCAGAAATAACCTGCCTGCATGATCTTCCTGACCAGGGGCCTCGCCCCCTGTGGTCTCCACAGATTCCTCCGTGCACCTCCTCAAGGACGTACCTGGCCTCCTCTTACTCCAGGCATCTCAGGTAGGGTTGAGAGAAACCTCTTCTATAGAGTTGATCATTCAATATGGTGAATCGGGCAGCTCGTTTGCAGATTTTCCTGGCCTCTTCAGGATCTGGTGGTAATCGTCCGTCTTTGAGGAAGGACAAAATCGGGCCCGTCCATCCCTGGCCCGTATGTATGGAGAAACTTTGTACTTCTGTAATACTGGGGAGGTTCTGCTTCTCTAATTTCCATCTGCTGGTCAAGTCCGGGGCATCCGTTGAGGCGCTTCGTGCAACTTCGTCGGCTTCTACGTTCTGCTCTCGTGGGATTTGTATAAACTCTACACGATTAAAGTTTCTTACCAATTGATTCGTCAGTTTGAGATATTTTTGCATCCTTGCTTCCTTTGCTTCGAATTCTCCCCTGGCTTGTCCGATGACGAGTTGTGAATCACTCTTGATTACAACATTTTCGGCTCCTAAGGCATGAGCTAATCTGAGCCCTGTCAGTAGAGCCTCATACTCTGCTTCGTTATTAGTTACAGGGAATTTCAACTGAACCCCATATTTGAGAACATCCTCTTGGGGAGAAGTAATGACAACGCCTGCTCCCCCTCCTTTTTGTGTGGACGATCCATCTATATTAATCGTCCAAATGTCCTCCTGACCTTCTTCTTTCTCGTTGATTGTGAATTCTGCTATAAAATCTGCTAATACTTGGGCTTTTATGGCTGTGCGCGGACAGTATTCGATATCGAACTAGCTAAGTTCAATCGCCCACTGTACCATCCGACCAGCTGCTTCGGGTTTGTTCATTGCTTTCTTGATGGGTTGATCTGTCATGACTTTGATCGGGTTGGCCTGGAAATAGGGACGAAGTTTCCTGGAAGCCACAATTAGGGCGAAGGTGATCTTTTCTATCCGCGGATAACGAGCCTCGGCTCCCTGGAAAGCCTGACTCACATAGTACACAGGGAGTTGCTTCTTATCGTCTTCCCTGATTAAGGCCGCACTTACTGCTGTGGCAGACACTGCCAGGTACAAGAACAAATCTTCGCCTTCTTTGGACGGACTTAAAAGTGGGGGATTGCCCAGGTATTGCTTCAAGTCTTGGAACGCTGCTTCGCATTCCTCTGTCCAGACAAATGCCTTTTTCAGGGTTTTGAAGAAAGGTAGGCATCTATCCGTTGCCCTCGAGACGAATCTGTTGAGGGCTGCTACCCGTCCTGTAAGTGATTGTACTTCTTTAATCGTCCTTGGTGACGTCATCTCGAGAATGGCCCTTACTTTTTCTGGGTTTGCTTTAATTCCCCTTCGCGAAACCATAAACCCAAGGAACTTTCCTGAGGAAACCCCGAAGGCGCATTTGGAGGGGTTCAACTTCATGCAGTACTGCCTTAGCATGTTGAATGTTTCTTTAAGGTCGTCCAGGTGACTGTCTTTTTCTTTGCTTTTGACGAGCATATCGTCCACGTATACTTCTACATTCCTCCCAATCTGTTTTTTGAACATTTGATTTACTAGCCTCTGGTATGTGGCCCCTGCATTTTTCAAGCCAAAGGGCATGACCTTGTAGCAGTAAAGCCCTTGACTGGTGACAAAAGCAGTCTTTTCTTGATCCTCCTCGACCATCTGTATCTGATTGTAGCCTGAAAATGCGTCCATAAACGTTAGGAGTTTATGCCCGGCAGTAGAATCAACTAACTGATCAATTCTGGGCAGGGGGAAGCTATCTTTTGGGCAGGCTCGGTTTAGATCGGTGAAATCAACGCACATCCTCCATTTTCCACTTGCCTTCTTGACCATCACGACGTTGGCTAGCCATTCGGGATAATAAACTTCTCGAATGAAGTTTGCGGCGAGTAACTTGTTTACTTCGTCCGTCACTACTAGGTTTCTTTCTGGGGCAAAGACCCGTTGCTTCTGTTGAACGGGCTTCTTTTCCGGGTCTACATTTAGGTGATGCTGGATGATATTTGCAGGAATGCCTGGCATATCTTCATGGCTCCATGCGAACACATCAAGGTTCTTTTTCAAAAAACCGATGATTAATTCCTTCGTTTGCGGACTTAGATCCGTCCCTACTTGAGTCGTCTTCGAAGGATCTTCTTCGACCAGTCTTACTGTTTCTAGTTTTTCCACGATCTCAGGTGATTTATCTTCGACCATCCATGTATGGTTTTCTCGGGATGCCAGGACCACCTGATAACATTCCCTTCCCAACACTTGATCTCCTCTTATTTCTCCTACCCCTTGTTCTGTTGGAAACTTTACCTTTAGGCAGTATGTGGATGTGGCAGCTTTCCAACGGTTAAGAGTTGGTCGTCCAATGATCACATTGTAAGACGAAGGGGAATCCACAACCAGAAAATTGTGTCTGTTGGTTACTTGTAAGGGATACGATCCGGCGGTTACGGTCAACGTCACAATACCCCGTGGGTACACCTTATCCCCGCTGAAGCTGACCAGGGGTGATTCAAAAGGACGAAGTCTCTTTGGATCTACTTTCAACTGTTGGAAGGCAGATAGATAAATGATATCCGCCAAGCTCCCATTGTCTACCAGAACTCTCCTTGTATTGAAGCCTTCGATCATGATCATGATGACCAGTGGATTGTCATGAGGTTGCTTTATCCCCTTAGCATCTTCCTCTGAGAAACACATATCTTGATTCGTTCGTCTCTGCTTCGTGGGTGGTAGGTTATGAATGCTGTTTACCTGCCTTTGGTGGGTTTTCCTGAGGGACCTGAACGATCCTCCTGTGGATGGTCCTCCTGCAATGGTCTTTATTTCTCCTCTTGCATTCAGTGGACGAGGCGGTTGACCTTCACTTCTTTGGAAATCTCCTTGTTGTTCGTTCTTGCCATATCTACTGGCTTCTCCCTTGTTCACATATTTTTGAAGTTTCCCTTTCTGGATAAGTTCTTCTATCTGCTCTTTTAGGTCCCGGCAATCTTCCATGTAATGCCCGTGATCTTTGTGAAAACGGCAATACTTTCTTTTGTCGCGCACACTAGGGGGCGACTGGAGTGGCCTAGGCCATCTAAGGCTATGCTCGTCTCTGATCTCTGCCAGAATCTGATCAACCGGCATGATCAGTGGGGTAAACTTCGTTTGTCGAGGATTTTTGTCGTCCCTCCGCTTGTTCCTATCATCATTGCGTCGATCCGTTCTATCTCTTTTCTGCCCCCTTCTATCGTCGTCCTTTTCTTTCTTCTTCTCCTTCTCCTTTGTCTTTTCTGTTCCATCTATGGCTGCCAGGGCATCTTCAGCATTCATGTACTTCTGTGCTTTTAATAGTGCTTCCGCCATTGACTTGGGAGGATTCTTCGCTAAGGAAACCACGAAGTCCCTGGATTTTAGCCCGGCTTTAAAGGTCGTGAGTTATACCTTGTCATCAGACTCGTCCACTTCTAGCATTCCTCGTGTAAACCGTGTCACATAGGACCTCAGAGTTTCTTTTTCTCCTTGTTTGATTGTGAGCAAGTGATCTGCTGTCCTTTTTGGACGTTGTCCACCCACGAAGTGACGAATAAAAGAATTGCTTAGCTGCTCGAAGTTATCAATGGACGATGTTGGTAGTTTGGTGAACCACTCTCGGGCTGCCCCTTTCAGGGTGGTTGGAAAAGACCGGCATAGAATTTCATCTGGGGGCTGTTGGAGGCCTAACGTTGTCTTGAATGTATTCAGATGGTCCAACAGATCTTTCAACCCGTCAAAAGGCTCGAGTTGCGGTAAACGGAACTTGGAGGGTACCGGGCATTCTTGGACTGCAGTAGTGAAGGGAGAGTCAGCTTTCCTGACGATTCTCTCCAGCCCTTGATCCGTCTTTCCTTTGATTGCGTTCCTTAACTCGTCCATCTCCTTCCTCATCTCCTTGATGAAATCTGAGTTTACTTCTTCTGGAGTACTGGCCCTCTTCCTATGGCTGTCTTCATCCTCATCTCTATTCACCTCTGTGTGATTATTTCCCTGTTGCAGTTGTTGTCTCATCTCCTGGTTCAGTTTGGTGAGTTCCTCCACCGTGGCTGCTAATGCTTGAATTTGCAGGGCCAACGCAGCAGGATCTAGGTTAGAACTGGACTCCATCTCGTTGAAATGAGGAAACGTTCCTAAACTGAATGCTCAAGAACAATGAATATCTTCCCACAGACGGCGCCAAACTGATGATGCTGAGATCGTCAGTGGAGATGTTCGTCCAGATCGAGATCGTCCACCACTTGAATCAGCCCTGTGATACAGCAAAGAGGAAAGAAACCACCGGTGGGGTGCTTCCCACAACGCCTCCGATGATAAAGTTAGAGAAGCTTAATAAAGTAAAAATAAAATGTGGATTAAGTTCTGAATTTTCATACCTCCTTCCCTTTTGCTTCTTGGTATTTATACCAAGGCCCTTGTAGCCGTTGGTTCCGTCATTATTGGTGCATTATTGCTTAAGTTTGTAACGCTTGTGCCAGGTATTAATTTGACCGGCGTATTTCCAACGGTATTCATATTTATTGCCGCTTGTGGTAACGGTCAACCCTAGTTGGTTCGTTCGGGTAGTCTTGTAGGTGGGTTCGTCTTCGTAGATCGTCCTTCGAATAAGGACGATCTTACTTATTTCCGGGGCCCATCATATTCGATAGCCTTAGTCCTGCACACTTGTTTGCAATATCATCCATGTTTCCAACGACGTGCACTAACCCAGAATGACCTTTTTCTACTGTCAGAACGGAGAGACGTGTTTGCCTTGCGGCAAGCCTTTCTTTTCACCTCTAGGGTTTCGTAGCCAGCCTAGAGAGAAAACTTATTGCTTCAATAAGTCTTTTGTGCTTATTCAGTAGAGGCTTTTGTAACTATATATCATATTAGATATTATATTAAATTAAGGAGTAGTAGGTGTTGCAAATTTGACAAATAGCAGAGCATCAGTTGAGGCTTTTGTAACTCTATATCATATTAGATATTATATTAAATTAAGGAAACATGTACGCATGTTGCCGGTCATGATGTAGACACTAATGTTGGAAGCGTGGCTTTTTGATCATTTTGAAACATACATTGCCAAATTCATTTTTGAAAGTTAGTTGAAATTTGAAACCCCGTACCACTGACCCCTATTTTTAATCTTGGAAAGGATTTCTTAATACACAAGCAACAGGGCTCTGCCTACGAGAAACAAGATAGTTTACAAATAGTGATCTTACGAAAAGATTTCTTAAAACATTTTTGTCACAATATATGTGGGTTCTAGCGTTTGCTACTAGCTTCTATAAAAACCGGCTCATTGTGGAAATTAAGAAATGGGGTACAAATCAAATTGGGATAGAATGATCCAGAAGCATTGATTAAAATATTTCAGCAATCCCTCTTTTTGTTTCTCCAAACTCCAATAGCATCTCTAATAGCATTACGATGGTGGAACCAATGTTAGGGAGACGAGGATTAGGTCCTGGCGGCCTCCCCCCTCCTCTTGTGTCAAATATAATCGAGTTTTTTTGTTGAGGGAGACACAGATATTGTGGTGTAAGGAGCAAAGAAGTAGTTTTGTATTGTGCATTGGGAAGCTATCGAGATAATTGAGGGTACTCGATTGTCTCTTAAATGGAATCCCTCGCAATTAGATTAGGGTTGGATTCCAATAAATGGTGTTGTACGTGCACAGTATTTCTAATGGGAGTTTTTGCTTAGGGATGAATGAATTATTAGTGTATATTCCTTTTATTTTTCTTGTTTTGATTTCCAAATAGGGAGAGGAAGAGTCTTTTGGCTGAATATTGCGGAATCTCGAGTTTATTTGCATTATGGGTACTGTTCCAAGTTATTTAGAAAATTAAGAAAAGAGAGTGAATTTCAGCAATGGTGTTGCCAAAATTCTAAACAAAAGTATGAGAGAGAAAAAGAAAAAGTAGGAGAGAAAAAATTTTGAATTTCGGTAACCTCATTACCGAAATTCTTGCTGCCCAAAGCTGCTGCCCAAAGTGTGCTAATGCTACGTGGGTGCCTAAAGGGAAACCAATTGCGGCAATGCCATTGCCGAAATAGAGGGAAAAAAAAATTGTGACAATTAATTTGTGGCAATAGCATTGCCGAAATAGAAGGAAAAAAAATGTGGGAATGGATTTGTAGCAATGGCATTGCCAAAATTGAAGGGAAAAAAAAATTTTGTTGCAATTGGTTTGCCGAAAATTGGAGGGAGAGAGTTGCTGAACAAAAAAAATATATAGTACACATATTCTTATTCTTAAGTAGTTTTTTTGACCTGTTTGTCATATACTTTCATTTCATATTGTAAAAGTACCTGTGAGAAGTCAATCAACCAATCACCTCACTTCTTCCTCTAATTCTTATTCTCTGTTTGGAATATATTCATTGATCATTACCAATAAAACCACCTATTGATATCACGCCTAAAACCTATCTCATAGATTCTTTTTTGTCTTTTTATTTCTCCTCTTCGTAATAAAAGGCAAGTACCCTCGCTGAAGGATTGCATCTTCTCACAAAGTTACATCCTCCGATTGTTCAGTTACTCTTTTGCTTTGCTTCAGTGTGCACAACTAAAGATTGTAAGTTTTTGGTTAATGTAAGTAGTTAATATTGTTTGTATGCCTATGCTTATGATTATTGTTGTTGTTGTTATTATTCAAATTTTAGATTAATGAATTTTTTATGGTTATGACTACAAGCATTTTCAATATTGTTGTTATTTTGTGTTTATTTATTATTATCTTATTGCATTTTTTTTTCTTTTTTTTTGCAAGTATCACTCTATATTTCTCACTCTTTCAATTGGAATCACAATTGTGGTAAGCATCTCAACTCTCTAATTAAATTTATGTATGTGTTTTGTTAATTTTGAAATTATTTAATATTATTTATTGTTATTATTAGTATATGACCACAAAAATTGTAATAAATTGTATTATTGTGATCTTTTTATAATCAATTTTACTTTGTTATTATCAATTATTACATCTATTACTTGGAAAAAAATATATTGCATAATATGTTTGTTGGTTTATAATAAAGATATGTATGTGTATTATTATTTTTATTTAGTACAATAAATCATACATTTGTGTTTCTTTTTCTTTAAAGTTTAGTTGGTATAAAAATTTATTAAGTTTCTTAAATCTGTACCTTTTAGGGTTCTTATAGGTTGGGAAATGAAAATTAATTATATGCTTTATAAATATTATATGATAATATATTGTAAATATTATATAAGGTTATATTATAGTTAATACTAATTATTGCGTGTATGATTATTTTTACTAAAACTATTATTATTATTATTATTATTATTAAAAATTTTGCTTCATAAATCCTTTATTTGAGTTTCTTTCAATTTTATTATGAACTACAAGCATTGTAAGTTATATTTAATATTTAGCATAAAAAACTGTAGTAGTCACTATATATTAATTTTATTATTTTTTATTATTGTTCTTTTGTTTTTATTTAGGATTATATTTTTTTAGAAGATATTTATGATTATCTGATTCTGTTTTTTTTTTTTTTTTTTGGTTCTTTTTTTCTTTTCTTGCAAGTATCACTCCATAATTCCTACATTCATTCACTTCGTATTGCAATTGTAGTAAGCTTCTCGGCCCCCTAATTTAATTGGAAATTATTTTCTTAGTTTGTAATTTTTTATATAGATGGTTTGTAAAAAATATACCTGCAGATGGATGTTACATGGTTTAACTCATTGTAGCATTTAATGTAGGATATATTTGAAATGGAGCCCAGGCCATTCGATCATTCTTTGCTAGCCCAACAACAATATCACATCTCTAATGATGCAATGGAAGGCAATGTACACTGCAAGATAAAAATTTATTAATTTCCTAATATTATCTACAATTATTCAATTTACATGAAAATAATTTCAACATTAGCAATATAACATTGTACATTTTAAAAAAAAATTTCAGGTTTCCACCTTACAAGTGCGACCCCAACCGTTTGCACCCCCCCGGCAATTAGGCGAGCGTATCACCCCATATTTGCATTAATGTAGACTATACCGTGTTACCCACCTACCACATATAGATATTGACTGGGGTCTTATCACTTCTTTGGCGGAGCGGTGGCAATTTGAAACTCATACATTTCACCTACCTACTTATGAAATGTCGATCACTCTGTAGGATATAACAATCATTACAAGATTGCCTATTGATGGCAATGCAGTGTGCGAACCTACTAATTTGGATTGGGGAATAGTTTGTGAGAATTTACTTGGGGTGACACCACCTACAACAGTATTGGCATATGGTGGCCTTAAAATAAAATGGGTAAGGAATACATTCTCAAACCTACCAAAGGGTGCCAATGCTATAACAACCCAACAGTATGCTATGGCATACATGTTCCAGGTTTTGGCTTTACTATTTGGAAATAAGAGCCAAAGTAGATTGCATTGCTACTTTCTCCAGCAGTTAAAGGACTTTGGTGTAGCTGGGGAATATAGCTCGGGTAGTGCCACACTTGCTTTCCTTTATAAAGAGTTGTGTATTGCTACTATTAAAAGAAGCACGGAGGTTGCAGGTCCTGTTTTCATATTACAATTATGGGCATGGGAGCATCTTCCATATCTTACCCAATTACAATAAATCCAACAAATTTAAATGGTGACGACCCATACGATTGAAGGTATAATATTTACTTTCTATCTCTATACAATATTGTATATTGTAGCGTTTATCCTTGATACTTCCAAACCCTAAAATCAATGGCAATCATTAATTGTGTATAGGTGGGATACCAAGAGAACGTTTACTCACACACCAACGCATGTTCTATGTGCGTACTGCTCTAATCACAACACACATAATAATGAACAGGTAATATACTAGTTAATTTACTAGTTATATTATTGTCTTGATCAATTATAACATAGTTATTGTAATTGGAATTACAGGTTGTTTGGACACCGTATGATAATTATTTGCATCCATGGTGTCTTGCAGAAAAACATATATGGACTACAACAGCGCCATTGCTATGCTTCCAAATTGTGGAGCATTACCATCCAAAAAGAGTCATGCGACAGTTTAGGTTGTTGCAAAGATGTCCAAAGTGGCCTACTAACAATTTCGATAAATATGTGCATTGTGTAAAGCTGACAAGAAAGTCTGGTGTCAATTGGTTTAGGAAGCATGCACAATACTACCAACTTTGGAACGAGCGAGCTGAAAATGTAGTTGGGGATGACAATTTCCATTCCAATGTGGACTACACAACATGGTACCATCAACATGGTCACCTATTCACGATACCAGAGGCGGCTGCCCATATGTACCAAGTTATTATTTTAGCTTTTTCAATAATACTGCACTAATATTGATAACAAATTATTATTTTAGCTTTTTCAATAATACTGCACTAATATTGATAACAAATTATTATTTTAGCTTTTTCAATAATACTGCACTAATAAATGTTTTTTTTTTTTAAGCAAACTGAGATCAATAGTATGTTAAATTTGGCTGATAGCAGAATGATCTCACTGCACAACAAGTCCTTCTAGCAATAGTGGAGGGCCTTAGTCGAGTGAAGTTATCAATGGAAGAAAATATTTCCTCTGTCCCTACTGAGAAGGTGACACATTTCGGGCGACGACAGAGGCACCAAGGAAGACAGCACTCGCAAACCTCTACTAACACCTGCTCGTCCACCTCTACACAATATGGACAACATAGAAATGATGAAGCCGGACCATCCACCTCTACACAGCACAATATGTACAGCTCTACCCAAGTTGGGCCATCAAAATCTGCCTATAATGAGCCAACCACCTTCAATGAGTATAATCCAATTAGTGTCAATGAGTACTGCATGTCTTTATATCAACAGATTGGATCATCCACTTTCCTAGGACAAGGATTTGAGGGTTTGTTTAGATATGACCATTATCCCCAACCTAGTTCAACACCTCCCTCCTATCACCCATTGCCACCTCCATCCTATTCTAGGCAATACAATTATGGCCAAGATAGCCAGTACAGCTATAAACAACCTTCCCAACCTTCCCCTTATGTTGGTGATTTCTACACACCACCAAATACATGGGCATGTGCTCCGAACTTTAAGGAAGAGGCGTCTGTAACAGACTCTGAGGAAGATGTCTCAAATGACGACAGTGGGGAAGATGAAGAAGATATAGAGATATCATCAAATAATGAAAGTGACGAAGGTGGTAATTATGGCGCAAATTTTGATATTAGAATGCAGCCAAGGCGCATGGGGAAAAGTCCTGTGCAAGCATAAAAGTACCCTCAACGAGTAAATAGGCATCCTCCATGTTGTGGAACACAACAAAAACTTCATGTACCCCATCGTGGCAATCACTGATTATCAATATAAAATGACTATTTATTAAGAATATATTAAAGTATTATCATTGTTTATGCATCATTGTAGCAAAAAATATTATGCCTAGATAGTATACATATCACATTATACTACTAACCGTAAGACCTTTGCAAAAATAAGAAATGTGTACACATATTTTGGTATTTGAAACTAGTGCCCAATTAATCTAATCATACATATGTTTAATATAATTGTCCAATCCTACAAATCCAACATAGAATCCATATGTGTAGCCACAACTGTAGGCATAGAATAGGTAAAAAAAAAAAAAAAAAGTGTCAAACTTCTATTTTTATAGTTGATCTTTTTTCCTTTGCATGATGGCTACTGTGGTATACATTTCTATTTTCATTCTCCACAGCCTCTCTTCCAAACCCTCGTAAAAGTGTCAAAGAAAAATAAAACTTTCACCATCTAATTTTCATCCAAATTTACAACAACAACTTCTGAGTTAATTTTGGCCTTCACAAATTGTGAATATCAAAAAACTCAAAACAGAAAAGTTGTAGATATTTAAGTCATAGTTCGAGCCCATCCATGTTTGATTCAATTGGATTTTTGAGGAGAGAGATATGTCTAAAATACTGATTAGTGCTCAAATCTTATTTTTCCTCTTCAAATTGTGGCCCTTTGATTTCTTTCCTTATTTGAAGCTTTCAAACATGGTAAATGACCCAAGCACTCCATAAAAAGTATACATTTTAAGGTGTTATCGAACCCCTAAACTATAATACACAATATATATATATACACACACACACTGAGACACAAAATATATAAACGTACACCCCAATCCAACTTGCAATGATAGCAAACATCGTAGCATATGGAATTAGTACCAACTTGTTCTTTCAAATAATACAAACTAACAATATGGTCCAACTCCTAAAAAAAAAAAAAAGTCCAACCAATCCACTGAAGTAGATTGAATACTTATGTTGGGTCATTCAGTTTGGCCACTAGTGGAGCCAACCATAGTTCAAGTGGGGCATGTTCTTCTATTATGGCCTTCTTGCCTACAGAGACTACACAATGGCCTTGGTTGACTAGTTGGTATAGATTTCCTTTTCAATGTCATCCACATCCTGTGATTTACTATCAAGTTTTGGTAGAAGATGATAATGGTGTCAATGTAATATTCAATATGTTAGACCGCCAATATGGATTTGTAGGTGCAGAGTTGTATGTAGGTGTAGAGCCCATAAGAAGCCACCGAGATGTTTTTCCCATTCAATATGCCAACGAAGGACCGAGTGCTTCGTTTAGTTATTCACATGGCGGGCACTTTCATGATCCATATGCCATTCATACGGGTCATTATTGTGAAGATGCGACTCATTCCCCAATCGACATTGGTGGTATTGACTATCATGCTCCATATGCCCATGTTGCAACTGAGGACCAACATGTTCCTTACCGGCCAATGAACACCAGTGATGCTGACTATGATAATCCAACTGAGCCTGTCGCACAAGAGACTACTTGTTTTGAGTTTGAAGCGAGCTGCTAATGATCCCAATGATACACACCACATAGCTGCTACTACTGAAAATGCGGTCCATACATTATTAGAAAGGATGCGGGCAATGGATAGTGATGACCAACTTGATGACGATGAGGTCCTTGATGATGTTGGAGATGAACATGAGCCTCTCAATGAACCTAATCATGAAAGCAATCCAACAATGGCATTCCATCAACCTTCATCACTAAGCTTTTCACAAAACACGTGGGATAATATGATTGATCCAACCCCACCATTTGAAAAGTCCACTCAGAGTATTTGGGACCCTACCCAAGAGTTTTATGTGGGCTTGCTTTTTGCTGATAAGGATGAACTACAAGCTCCTGTTAAACACTATCACATCAAGAGGAACCAAACATTTAGTGTAAAAGAGTCAGATCCAACATGTTAGTCTGTAAGGTGCAAACATTGTTCTTGGCGTCTTTGAGCATGCTTTTGGGCTACACATAGGTTGTTTGAGGTTAGGAAATACAATGGTCCACACACATGTACAGAGTCCACGCTCACACAAGATCACGAGCAATTAGACACCTATGTTATTGAGAAAGAGTTGAGGGATGTTGTCAAAAATGATCCAACCATAAAGATTTCTTCGCTTCAACAGACTCTTTACAATAAGTACCAATACCAGCCTTCTTATTTTAAGGTGTGGGAGGCGAAAGAAAAGGCAATTGGTAGAGCATTTGGTGATTGGGACAAATCTTACCAATTATTGCCAAAATGGTTAAAAGCTTTAACTAATTCAAATTCGGGCAGCAAGGTTATTTGGAGAACAATACTTGCTATTGTTCTAGGCTGTACGATATTCAAGAGAGTGTTTTGGGCTTTTGGTCCATCAATTGAAGGTTTTCAACATTGTAGGCTAGTGATTAGTATAGATGGAACTTTCCTATATGGTAAGTACAAAGGTATGTTACTGATTGCATCAATGTGGGATGGTGACAATAGACTTTTTCCACTTGCCTTTGTCATTGTGGAGAAGGAAACTGATGATAGTTGGTATTGGTTTTTGCGTTGTATTCAGATTAATGTCACTAATCAAGAAGGATTATGTGTTATATCTAATCGTCACCCTGGTATAATGGCAGCGATATGGACTATATGTCAATCGACACGTTGGTATCATCGTTTTTTCTAGTATCATCATTTTTGCCTTCGCCATGTGGCTAGCAATTTCAATCAACAAATTGGGAATACAAACTTGAAGGCTATGGTAATGTGGGCAGGCATGGAGAATCAGCTATGAAAGTATCAAATAACCAGGGATAGAATTACTCAATTAAGTGTAGATGGTGATAAGTATTTAACGGACATGCCAGTGGAAAAGTGTATGTTAGCACACGATGGTGGACATCGTTATGGGGCAATAACCATAAACTTGTCTAAAAGCTTCAATAGAATTCTAAAGAGTGCTAGAAATTTGCCCATAATTGCGTTAGTTGAACTTACATACTACCTTGGTGTAGCCTATTTTGCCGATCAGTATACTAAGGCACGCGCAGAGGTTACTGCCGGTGAACTCGTTACAGCCTATGCAAAGAATAAATTCAATAAATGGGAAAAAAAGGCACCAAAGCATTCAGTTACTATGTTTAGTCATGAAGATGGTTTGTTTGAAGTCAGAACACCAATAAACCCTAACTCTGCATATAAGGGTAATCATCGTCATGAGGTAAATTTGAGGCAGAGCACTTGTAGTTGTCAAAAATGGTAGGTTTATAAGATTCTGTGCTCACATGTCATTGCCATGTGTAAAGATCAAGGCATCTCTGCAATGCGATATATCGACTGCTGCTACCATTTGGAAGAACAAGTTGCTTGTTATGCATCTAGATTTCGCATGGTTCCAGAAAGTGTACATTGGAATGAGCATGATTTCCTGGTCTTGTATCCTAATGTCAAGCTGCGCCATGAAAAAGGTCGACTAAGATCAACTCGACTTCAGAATGTAATGGCATGGATGCTACTCCATTACATAGATCTTCAAATGTAACACCCCGGCTTAATGGAAGCATAAAAGGAGGTGGCCCTTCATAATAAACCCCATTTTTGCCATGTTTAATTATTCCACTGGAATGGAAAATGAACAACTTTTCTGCCATCTACACTAAAACATAACAATAGTATTGATATATTAACACTACACAACCATTACAATGCAATACAAGAAGGTAATCCATTAAAAATATTTAATGTTTAAATAACTAGAGTTGAGAGAATTCTATTAAAGATGATTGGTTCACTAATAATTTATTACTGTCCATCATAGTAGTTAAAATTATTTTTTGTTTCCCTTTTCTTAAGTAACTTAGCATAACATTAACATTTAGAAGGATTTGTTATGGTTACGTTAATTATTTTATGTAGCTCTTCATTTTGCTTCTTCTAAAACAAGACAGATTATATAATGTTTTCATGTATCCATACGATAATAGATAAATATTTCTAATATCGTACAATTTTCTTTATTATTATTATTCCTAAAACTTAGATTTTAAGGTTTATATGCTCATTTACTAACTTTTGGAGGGGGGGGGGGGTTTCTTATAGCATACATGTATATTATAGGTTAACAAAGTAAGTATTTCTCTAAGGAAAAATTATTTCAATTTTGAAATATTTTTTACTATATGAAATTTTAGGCAAGAATTCATGGACAAATAATTTAAAACATATCATACAAATCAATTTATGTTGCAAAACACATAATACAAAAAAAAGATTTGCATGAACAAATAATATAACAAAAACAACATTTTCATGCTTAGCTATTCCCCTAAAACATATCAACATGAATATTATTAAAATAAAAGTAACTACTTAAGAGAAGTAACTCACCTTGTAAGAGATAAAGAATTGATAGATATTTGCAAGTGTTGTTCCTTTTAGTTGTTTGTAGAATGTATGGCACACATGAATTGTGAATGGTTAGTAGAATTATAAGGGAAATAAGAGTGGAGAGGAAGGTTGATGAAATTTTTAGGAGAAAAAGAGTATAAAATAAGAACCGTGGAAACTTCAGTAACATTAGTGCTGTTTAAATAGGATGCAAGTTTCATATAAGTTAAATTCTTAGATTTTAAACTATATAATTAGATACGCCAATTGACCAAATACAATACAACATAGACCAAGATGAGACACTCTGATACAAATAAATTACTATAAACATATATTCACTGCAAAGAATCTCTGTAGAGAATCTCGGTAAAGAATCTCAGTTCCTTTGTTTTTTTTTGTTTAAAATGTGCACATCAATCATTTTTTACTTCCATTTCGTACGTTGAAAGAACATCATGTTCACATCAAAGAATACTTTTACTATACGAAATGAAAGAAGTACACACAAACCAAACTACTTCGGTCAAAATCTACTAACACACGGAAATATGTGTACTTTGTAGAATAAGAATCCGGAATTTTTTTTTAGCCCTGTCTCTCCAATTTTCAGCAACTCCATTACCACAAATCCATTCCCACATTTTTTTTTCCTTCTATTTCGGCAATGCCATTGCCACAAATCAATTGCCACAAATTTTTTTTTTCCCTCTATTTCAGTAATGCCATTGCCACAAATTAATTGCCATAATTTTTTCTTTTTTTCCCCCTCTATTTCGGCAATGCCATTGCCACAATTGGTTTCCCTTTGGGCACCCACCTAGCACTAGCACACTTCGGGTAGTAGCTTTGGGCAGCAAGAATTTCGATAATGAGATTATCGAAATTCAAAATTTTCTCTCTCCTAGTTTTTCTTTTTCTTTCCCATACATTGTTAGAATTTTGGCAACACCGTTGCCGAAATTCACTCTCTTTCCTCAATTCCCTAAATAACTTGGAACAGTACTCATAATGTAAATAAACTCGAGATTCTGCAATATTCATCCAAAAGACTCGAGAGAGAAAGGCTAGTACATGATGATGACCATAGTGACCTTTAGGTACATGTTTATCATTTTTAATATTTTCTAGTACAAATTAAGCTCTATGATATTTTAATTTTTAATTTTTTTGAGAGTTAACAAAGCTCTACCCCTGTGATTGATTCGAGTAATTTTTAGGTACTCCCAGGGCATGAAGAATGATATTCCCCCCTCTCATATTCATGATGTGGTCCACTATAAATGTGAGAGGAATGAGCATTATTTCATTGTACTCCAAAAGTATCTAAGAATTTCCAATTGATTCCACATTTTTTATTGCTTAGAGTAGAATTGGCCGAAATTAGCCCACCATGCACACTTTCTAATTTTAACCCCCCCCCCCTCTCAATGACCTTATCCAAAGTAAAATAAAATTCCTTTTTTAAAAAATATATTAAATTTATTTTAACTTTATCCTATGTGTAGAGTAGGTTTTGGATCCTAATCCCACAAGGTAATAGGATTAAAGCCCAAAGAGCCTAATACAAAGAATTTTTAGAGAGTGGGCTAAAAACTAGGTTTCAGTGAGTTGGACAACACCCACAATGGATTGAAGATTGAAATAAAACAAAGAAAAACAAGTTTTATGTGAAGAAATCCTTCCTCGGCAAAGTTCGAGGAGAGTAGTTCTTGAATATATTCTTCTTAGACTTTATTACAATTGGAGTTCTTTATGCTACAATGTTTTTTCTACATATTCTCAGTTGAACCTCCTCCTTCCCCTTAGAGGATCTCTCACATTATATAACCCCTTTTGGCTGATCTTGGCCCTCCATTTTTTTATTATGCAGGCAACTACTCGAGTGCTTGTCCCATTAGAAGCCCTTTCAAGTCTTCTGCGAGTTGCAGTAACCAAGACAACACTGTTCAGGGGTCTTCTCCACATAAATGCAGCCAAAGGGTTTGGTGGGGTGCATTAAATGTGGTGGCAGCTACCATCCCTTCAATCATGTCAAGGCTAACCCTTTCCTTGAAACTTTTTCTCTACAATGTGGCCCCCTCTGGTAATGTGCCATTAACGTGGCCATGGCTCGACTCTCTGGCTTTATCGTCTAAGCGTATGGACTCCTTGGAACTGTATTGGCGTCCTTAGCCTTGGGTATTACATGTGGTATTATTACCTTATTAAATTTTTGTATCCCATAATAGCCCCTCAAAACTCCAGTTTTTCCCTCTTATCCAAGGAGAAAAATGGGGTTCTAATCCTCGGTGATTAGCTCCACATGCATCTTTGTTTTTCCCACTTGAGAACATCACTTCGCATGTCCTGTAACCGTTCCTAGTGCTTCAGAGTCCGTAATGTCTCATTAAATGCTTCATGCGGCACCTTGTCCCCCACATCCTTCGGTGAGATGGAGATCCTATGGCTAGAATTTTTCCTCGAAATTTAGGCAGGATAACTCCTACCTAACTCTGCCTCCTATATAAGGCGCCTGGGGGATTCATTTCTCCCACTTTCTAAATCTTCAAACTTTCAAGAAGCTCCTAAAGTGACCCTTGCATCATTTTCGTAAGTTTCTTTATTCTTAGGTTCTCTTATCCTCGGTCAGTCTCCTCGACCTTTTGTTTTCTATTTCTTTCTTCATAAAAATTTCCTTCCCTTCTCCTTACTCTGCTTAGATGGGTAGGTTTGCTTATTTAGTAGATTCCCCCGTACGTATGGAGGGGTTAGGGCCCTGTATCACATTCCTTACGCTGTCTCCTTGTGGTACTGCCCTTTAGGTGAGTTGCATGCCCTCAGAAAGGAGAAGGAGGTCGTTATTCCCATGATTGCCTTCATAGAAGGGAGAATAAGGCTCCCCATAGATAAAGTGACCAGGGACAACTTAATCGCCCATCGGATCTGCCCTTACCAATGCGTGCCTAACCTGTTTAAAGTCTTAGGTAGTGTAGACACTCTTAACGAGCAAATGGGATTGGGCTTCACCTGGCACGACATTGTTTAAATGTATGAGTGCCATCTAATTACAGACTCTGGCTATTATTTTAAGTCTAGGTCTTTTGACGTTAGGCTCATCTCGTGTCTCCCCAAATCCAACAAGGGCATGAAAAATGACTTTCTAATCGTCTCGGGTAAATGGCATGACGATCTTCACTGCCCAACCCAGGAGGGAGCACCAGGTGGGGTACCCTAGGTTTAGGTCCTCTAACAAGGGAACTAGTTTTGTAGTTGCTTCTTTCTTCATTCCTTTAGTGTTTTGTTTCGTTCTAACTAATGACTCATTTTTCTAACTGTGGTTTTGCTTCTCGGTTGTTTTCCGCAGATAAAAGATACGTGGCTTCCAATATCAACTTTGTCAACATTTCAGATCTTAACAGGGTGCTGAGATCCGAGGTGTTTGTGAGCGAAGACAAACAACTGAGAGATGTCCACCTTATCCTCGACTTCACAACCTTGTTTGATAAGTTCCAAGATGTGGGCAACACGATCAAACTAGGTGATCCTCAGCTGGCTCGAATTGACATTTCGGTGTCTGAATTCCTAGCCCGAGAAGGCACCATGCAGGTCGAGCTGCCCTCTCATCGTTTTCCTCGTGAAGAAGTAGTTTCGAGAGAAGAGACAACTTCCTCGTGCCTGTCACTTGAGGCGGAGATGGACCAATTTCAGCTCGAGAAAGGGAGAGAAGAGCAAAGAGAGCCTGTGATTCAGGTTTCGGATTCGAAAGATGAGCTTGACAGATCTTCAGGCGTTCGTACTTCCGGATTCATCGTTACGTGCATAGCTAGCAGTTCAGAGGAAGAAAAAGAAGAAGAAATGCCGCTGGAAAGGAAGAAGGGTCTCCGTGAACTCCTTACGGGCAGGACCAAAGGGTCGGCACCCAAAGACGCCTTGAGGTCTCAGCTCCCTCCTGTTCCTTTTCCTTCTTCAGTTAACCCCTTTGCGTCTGCCGATCTAAAAAAGAGAAAGAAGGACAAGGAGGTGGTTGAGAAGGGGGAGTTGGTCCCTGACAATAAGGAGGTTCCTCCAAAGCTCCCAAAGACGACCAAGGGCAAAGGGACGGCCTCCTTGGTTGAAAGTAAGGAGGATCGACATGTGGTCGAGGTGCGCCCTTCAAATTCGACATGGAACCCTCAACTAAAGTTGGACAGGGTAACCATACCATGGAACTCCACCATCAGGGAGTTCCAAAGAGGGAACACCCACTACCCCGCCAACGCTCTAGAGCAGCTCCTCCTGCTGCTGAAGGATATGGCTGCTTTAAAGAACGTAAGGCAGTAGGATCTCTTCCTATCCCTGAAGAGGGACTTAGCCTTGGTAAGTTTCTCAACGTGCCTTAATGACTTCATGATGGGTTGTCTTTTTCTTATTTGACAAAGCATTCCTTTGTCGTTTTTGTGCAGACCATCCAGGAGGTGTTTATGGCCGAGGAGTGGGTGAAAGATGCTTGAAACGAGGCTAGGCTCATGAACAATCTTCTTGCAGAGACCAACAAAGCTTTAGACGCTGCCAAGCAAAAGAATAAGGAGCTTGGTACGAAGTTGGTTGTTGAGGAGCGAGGGAGGAACGTAAGAAGCTTCACTAGCTGAGATAAAGCTGGCCATGGCCAAACAGGAGGTCGTGGATTTGAAGGCAGAGCTTGAGAAAGCCAAGGAGGCTGCTCGGGTGGCTAAGTCAGCTGCAGACGCTTCGGAGCAGAAGTTCTATGACCTTGGGGTGTAGGAGACCAAGGCCCGCCTAACTAAGGAGTTGGTTAAGGTCTACAGGGACTACTGCTAGAAGGTGTGGACCAAGGCATTGAACCTAGCTGGAGTTCCTACTACCTTAGAGTAGAGGAGGGTTGAAAACGTTTATTACCCACTAGACCTCCGAGAAGCTCCTACAGCACTTCTGGGCCCCAAAGCAAATGCGGCCCTTGCAACAACTGTCCCTAAGCAGCTTCCAAGCACCCAGGCCTCTCTTCCCCCTCCTAAGACCTCCAAAGGGCTTGGCAAAGCTAGTGACCAAGGCCAAGGGGTGAAAGTGGCCAAGGGCAAGGAAGCTAAAGCTCTACTAGAGGCTAAGGGCCTAAAGGCTGAACAAGGCAAGGAAACTGCTCCCAAGACAAAGGGGTCTAAGCTTGTCAAGCCTCAAGTCGTGGCCCAGGAGAAGAAGGCCAGCTAAGGCAAGGCTGCTAATCCTCCTGTCTCCCAACCAGCCAACAAAGAAGACACTCCTCTAGCCAAGGCTTAGCTTAGGATTTTTTCTCCTTTTTTATTTTATTTTTAAAATTTTTTTGTACTTTTCTTTTGCTGTGGTAGTTTGCCACTGTTTATGATATATCTTTTCTTTTGTTTAATGAAAAGACATTAACTTTTGCTTTATGAACCTTTGTTTTTCCTGCAATATTTATCTTTGATTGGTTGTAGTTACTGTTTTATCCTTTGTTGAAAGGTTAGATTGATGATGCTTCTAAGGGTGAACACCCATACTTTAACAAATGCTAATAGTAATGAATTGTTGTTAATTCAAATAAATTAAGCCCATGTAAACAGTGAGAAAAATAACTATGTATTGGTACTAAAAACTGTAAAATCAACAGAAATGTCTAGGTTCTTAGAGACAAGAAAAACACTTAGTAGAAAAAGGGGGTGTTTGAGGTCTCTCATTTTAAGAGTACCTTATGAATGTACCTTTATAATCCTTTAACCAAAACCCAGGGTGAGTCCTCATTTTCTCATAATGAGGCATATACTGAGGTCTCATCCCTGGTGAAATTGCGAAGTGTTATTTTACTCAAGGCATGTGATCCGAGGGACCAGGTATGGCTAAGACTTTGTTTAACACATGGATATTTGCTCAAGAAATATTAATTTACCCAAGGCCTGTGGTCCAAGGGGCCAAGCGTGGCCATAGTTCTGTTTAATACTTAATCCAGTAATTAAGAACATTAATTTACCGAAGGTATGTGGTCCGAGAAACCAGGCATGACCAATATTCTATTTAATATTCAAACAAGTAATCAAGAATATTAATTTACCCAAGGTATGTGGTCTGAGGAACCAGGCATGCTATTTAATATTCAAACAAGTAACCAAGAATATTAATTTACCCAAGATATGTGATCCGAGGAACCAGGCATGACCAAAGTTCTGTTTAATATTCAAACAAGTAACCAAGAATATTAATTTACCCAAGGTATATGGTCCGAGGAACTAGGCATGACCAAGGTTCTGTTTAATATTCAAACAAGTGACCAAGAATATTAATTTATCTAAAGTATGTGGTCTGAGAAACCAGGCATGACCAATGTTCTATTTAATATTCAAACAAGTGACCAACATGACACATAACATTAACAAAAACATGGCAAAATTGCCTTTCATTAATAATAATACCTTCGCAGGTAATTTACATTCTAGGGTCATGGTACAACATTTTTGTCCAGGTCTTCCAGGAAGTATGCACCTATACCAAGGGCTAACAATCTTGACTTCACACTTGAGTTGTACCCCTATTTGAGTTTTTACTGATAATATGCTAATTAAACCATGGCACTTTCTCTCCGTTCCTCAATTAAATCCAAGCTCTTTTTCTAGTAGGTTATCATTGTTTTTTGGAGTGAATAAGCTTGTCCTCAGCATTGGGAATCCAATCTCAAAAGGAATCACAGCCTCGGCTCCATAATTCATTGAAAAGGGGGTTTCCCCTATGGACCTACGAGAAGTAGTCCGATACATCCAAAGAACATGTGGCAGCTCTTCCACCCATTTGCCCTTGGTATCATCCAACTTCTTCTTGAGTCCATTCACTATGACTTTATTGACAGCCTCGGCCTGTCCATTCCCTTGTGGATAAGCCATAGTTGAGTATCTATTTCTGATACCCAAATCACAACAGTACCTTCTAAAAGATTTGCTAACAAACTGAAACCTATTGTATGAGACGAGGGAATAAGGGATCCCAAATAGAGTGACAATATTCTTCCACACAAACCTCTTGGCATCCACGTCCCTAATATTTGCTAGTGGCTCTGTTTCAACCAACTTGGTGAAGTAGTCAATGCCGACCAAAAGCCATCTCCTATTTCCTGCAGCTTTAGGGAAGGGCCCTACAATATCCAAGCCCCATTAAGCAAACAACCAGGGACTAGATAGAAGGTTAAGGATGCCCCATAGCTGATGAATGTTTGGAACAAATCTCTGACATTAATCACACTTCTTCACCTACTCTTGTACTCCCTTTTGCATATTTGGCCACCAATATCCCTGAGTGAGGACCCTATGAGACAATGATCTGCCTCCCGTATGACTTCCGCAAATCCCTTTATGTAACTCTTCTAGGAATGGTTCTACTGCTTTAGGATGAACGCATAACAAATATGGCCCAGAAAAAGGGCGCTTGTACAAATTTTGATCTTCGGACAACTAAAACCGATGAGCTTTTCCCCGCACTTTATTGGCCTCCCCCTTCTCCTCGAGCAAGATGTCCTCCTTAAGGAACAACACAATAGGATTCATCTAACTAGGCCCTACCCTAATTTGATGAATTTAAGCCTTCCCTCTCTCCATCTCGGTGGGCCTACACAAATCCTCAACCAGGATAACCCAAGGTAAGCTCTGCGCCGAGGAGGTTACGAGAGTGCCAAGAGAGTCTGCATGCGTGTTTCTACTTCTAGGGATTTGTTATAAGGTGAAAGACTCGAACCCTAATTGCAGGTGCTTAACCTGATTTAAATACTCTTGCATTCTCAAATCCCTGGCCTCCAATTCTCCTTTCACCTGGCCTACAACCAATCTCTAATCTGAGAATAACTCCACTACTCTTCCTCTCATTTTCTGAACTATAGCCATTCCTGCCAGTAAAGCCTCATACTCAGCCTCATTGTTCGTGGCCAAGAAGCCCAACTTTAAGGATTTCTCAATAATCACCCCTTCAGGAGATACCACAACTAGCCCCACTCCAAACCCCCTTTGATTCGCTACCCCATCAACGTACATCTTCCAGGATAAAGGCCGTTGTAGGGAGACCACACCAACTAATTTTTCGTCCATGCATTGCTCTTCCCTATCCTCCCCCATTAGAAACTCACTAAACTCGGCCACCAAATTCGCAAGGACTTGGCCCTTAATGGAAGTGCGGGGCATACACTTGATACCAAAAACTCCCAAGATCTTTCCCTATTTTGCAATCCTCCCTATGTAGTCCACTCTCCGAAGTAGTGATTGAAGAGGAAGCTAGGTGAAAACCACAGCAGTATGAGCCTAGAAGTAATAAAGGAGCTTCTGTGTAGCATGCACCACTGCCAAAATGGCTTTCTCCTATGGTAGATAACAAACCTTTACTTCATGCAATGATTTGCTCATATAATAGACTGGCCTCTGCACACCATCATCGACCCATACTAGTACCATAGTAACAAGCCCACCACATGTGAGGTTAGAGCAATGTAAGCAAATAGAACTTCCTCCTCCTCGGGCCTGGACATAATGGGTGGCCAAGAAAGATATTCCTTTAATTACTAGAAGGCTAAGGCACAATCTTCGATCTACTCAAACCCCTTCCATTTATGCAATAACTAGAAGAAGGGTCTGCATCTTTCTGCTGACCGTGAAATGAATCGATTCAAAGCAGTAGTAATCCCTGTCAACTTCTAGACCTCTTTGGGATTCCGAGGAGGCTGTAGGTTATTAATTACTTTAATCTGATTAGGCTCAACCTTAATTTTGCGATGAATGACTGTATAACCCAGAAACTTACCAGAGCCCACGCCGAAAGAACACTTTGTAATGATAATTCCCAATAGGTGTAACGAAAGAAATTTTCTCTTGGTCATCCAGAGCTAAAGGTATCTAATGATATCTTTGGAAAGCATTCAAGAAGCTCATCCTAGGATGGCCTACAGTTGCATCCATTGATTAATCTATTCAAGGCATGGGGAAGGGGTCCTTGGGGCAAGCTTTATTTAAATCCGTGAAGTTTACACATACTCGCCACTTCCCACTTTTCTTCCTCACCACCACTGTATTAGCTAACCACTCAAGGTAAAAAAAAAAACTTCCTTTATGGTGCCGGCCCGTTTGAGCTTAACGTCCCCCTCCTTGATAGCATCAGAATGTTTCTTAGATGAACGCCGAGGTGGTTGCTTTTTGGGGATGACGGAGAGATTGACGTTTAGATGATGGCAAATAAAATTTGGGTCAACCCTAGGAGCCTCGTAAGTACTCCATGCAAACACATCAATGTTTCTCTTAAGAAACCCTATTAACTCTCACTTCTCTTAAGGAGGCAACTGAACTCTAACTTGGAAGAACTTACCCTCGTCATCACCAATAATAACTTTTTCTAACTCCTTACACCTTGCCTCTTTTACCACCACGTCCGTAGACCGCGCTGGCACCCTTAATTGCTGTAAGCCCTACTCGATAGAAGCCGAGGACTCACCTCTAGTCTGATGTCTGATTAGAGCCACCAAGCACTACCTGGCAATAGACTAGCTTCCAACCAACTCCTTGACTTGATTCCCTAACAGATACTTCACCTTCAAGTGCAGGGTGAAAGACACAGCCCCTATGGCGTGAAGCCAAGGTCTTGCCATAATAGCAGTATAAGGGTAGTATGCATCTACCACAATGAAGTTTACTTCCATGACTTCTGACCTTGCCTGAACGGGTAGTCTGATTCGGCCCTTTGAAAAGACGATCTTCTCGTCAAACCCTATCAGAGGGGAGTCATAATAGGCTAGGACCTTGGGCCTCAGTTTTAGCCTTTTAAATAGGTCCAGGTACATGATCTCTGCACCGCTACCCTAATCCACTAACACCATCTTCACATCATACCCTCTAATCTTGAGAGTAACTACTAGGACATCATCATTTGGCTGCAAGGTTCCAACTTTATCCTCCTCAAAAAACCTCAAAGCTGGTCAAGCCACCACTCCACCCTTCTTCGAATCTAGGGGCGAGTCCTCTATAGACGGCCGAGCTATAGACATCACCCTAGATGGCTGAGAACCAGTCCTTTCTAGAACGGCAAAAATGACACTAATTGTACCTAAAGGTGGTCTTGTTGAAGCATCTCTCTAAGTTCCCGACCCTACCTGACCACCATGTCCATTGGGTTGATGCAGGAATTGCTTCAATTTCCCATTCTTAACCAATTGCCCCAAATGACTCCACAATGACCTACAATCCTTTGTATTGTGCCTCCACTCTTGGTGGTATTGGTAGTAAAGGCTCTGGTTACGCATCGTGGGGTCTCCTCCCATCTTTTTTGGTCATTTAAAGTATGGCTCACTCTTAATTTTTTCCAAGATTTGATGTACAGGCTCTCGGAACACAGTGCTAACCACCTGAGTAACAGTAGATCCAGATTGCCTAACAAAATCTCTCCGAGGCCGGTGGCTGTTGTATCTATTCAACCTACAATCCCTTCTATCCTATGGGACCACCTTAACTTTCCCTTTACCTTATTGTTGGTCCTTTTTGACCCGTTTATACTCATCAATGCGGTCCATGAGCTAACGTACATTCCTAACAGGCTACCTTGTCAAAGATTTTCTCAAATCATGCTCGGCGGGTATGCCAACCTTGAAAGACCTTATAGCCACATCATCGAAGTTCCCATCTATCTCATTAAACATTTCCCAGTACCTGTCGGAATACATTTTCAAGGTTTCCCCTTCTCGTATAGTCATAGACAATAGGGAGTCTAAAGGGTAAGGAACTCTGCTGCAAGTAACAAAACGAGCCCCAAACTAAGCTCTTTTAAGGAGTTAATAGAACCTTTCTATAAACTATCAAACCATCTCATCACCACAGGCCCCAAACTGAATAGGAACACCTTGCACATTAGAGTCTCATTCTTTGAGTGAACAGCCATTCTCTGATTGAAGTGGCTAACATGTTTCATAGGGTCTGTTCTACCATTATACTTGGTGAACGCTGGCTAAGTAAACCACTGAGGGAGCTTCCCACCTTCAATCCTATGGGTAAAAGGAGATTTAGAGATCTGGTTAAGAGCCCTACTTATAACATCGTCGCCTAGACCTTTGCGAGTTGGACTCTTATTCCTACAGTTATAACGACGATCCTCATCATACGAAAAAGACTCACTGGGAGGAGTCCTTGACCTAGGCATATAGTTGTCATCCCTATCGTCATCAGAAGAAGGGTCAGAGCTTGCTGTCATCCCTATCGTCATCAGAAGAAGGGTCAAAGCTTGAAGCAAGGAAGTGAATTCCGTACTGCACCGGTCGATACGGTCGGAATATGCCGTACCGGCCAGTAATCCGATATAGAATACCCCTCTATTTCGTACCGGAAAAAATACTGGCCGCACTGGCCAATTTCGGGCAATACCGGCCAGTACAGAAAAAAGTTTTTTTTTTTTAATTTTTTTTTTTAAGTTTTGTAATTTTTGAATTTTTATTATGACAGAATGGTAACTTATTTGCATTAACTTATTAGTATTATTTATTTTCTTAGTATGCAATGGTAACTTTTAACCTTTCTATTTTTTATATTGTGTTTTTTTTTTTTTAAATTGATACTAAAGTATAAAATCATGAATAATTAGTTCTGAATTGAGAAAATGTTTTATGATAAACTTTTATATTTATTATAATATATATATATATATACATACACACATACATACATACATACATACATATATATATATATATATATATTTATTTATTTATTTATAAATATAAAAAATAGCTGTAAACCCGAAACAGTACACCAATATTGGCCGGTATCCGAAATATATCGTACCGCTGGCTAAACCAGTACAGCCTTCGATACGATGTTGACTCCCTTGGCTTAAAGGAGTCTTTCTCCGTCACTCGCAGTGTAACCTCCTCCGCAGTCGATCAATCGCCAACTGCATGCTTCTGGTATTCTCTTCATGAGAGACGTGACACCTACTTCAAGACTGGCTCCTGCTAGTTTGAGTAGTATGTACACTAACTTCACAATCACTCCTACGTTCAAGGTTGAGGAAATGATCTTAGCACTAGGAACCAACAGATTCTTCCTGGTTGGGACCTGAACCCATCATAGCTGAACGTTGATCTCACTAAAAAAACTCAAGTATTTTCCACAAACGGCACCAATTGTAGGGATAGGTTTTGGAATCCTAAGCCCACAAGGTAACAGGATTAAAGCCCAATACAAAGATTTTTTAGAGAGTGGGCTGAAAACTAGGTTTTAGTGAGTTGGACAACACCCACAATGGATTAAAAATTGAAATAAAAGAAAGAGAAACAAGTTTTATGCGAAGAAATCCTTCCTCAGCAAAGTCCGAGGAGAATAGTTTTTGAATATATTCTTCTTAGACTTGATTACAATTTCAATTCTTTGTGCTACAGTGTTTTTTCTACAAATTCTCAGATGAACCTCATCCATCTCCTTGGAGGATCTCTCACATTATATAGCCTCTTTTGCCTTATCTTGGCCCTTCATTTGTTGATTATTCAAGCCACTACTCGAGTACTTGTCCCATCAAACGCTCTCCTAAGTCTTTTGTGAGTTGTGTCAACCAAGACAGCACTATTTAGGAATCTTCTCTACATAAATGCGGCCAGGGGGTTTGGTGGAATGCATTAAATGTGGTGGCAGCTACCATCCCTCCAATCACGTCAGAGCTAACCCTCTCCTTGAAGCTCTTCCTATACAATGTGGCTCTCTCTGGTAACGTGCCATTAATGTGGCCATTGCTTGCCTATCTAGCTTTACCGTCCAAGCGTATGGATTCCTCAAAACTGTATTGGCCTCCTCGGCCTTGGGTATGACACATGGCATTATTAGCTTATTAAATTTCTATATCCCACTCTATGCTTATGTCATAATATTTTACTATATATCTAAAATTGATCTTGATTTAGTTAATACTTAATAAAATTTGACTTATCTCTAGTACTTTTTTAACTGAAGATCTCCTTTTATTTTAAATATACAATAGTAAATGGTAATGAACTTTAATCTCCACCTTTTATTTAATTAGTAGGTGATGTGGCAATTTCTCATTAAAACAAAAAGAGATTTCAGTTAAAAAAGTACTGAAAGTAAGACGAACCCTACTTAATAATATTTATCAATTTATGTTTTTAAATTTATATTTACTTGGATAAGTGGAGACGTATTTGGGAAGAGTTAAAAACAAAAGATTTTTGCCTTTTTGTCTAACTTTTATTTTGGGCATATAATCAAACTTTTAGCTTATTTAGAAATAAGATTTTTTTATTTATTTTTTTTTTTTTTTAAGAAGAAAACAACAATATCATTAATAAAACTTAGCTAGCATCAACATTAGCTTTTTGTCACACATTTAATTTAAGAGTTTCCTAAAAACTACGTCTATTGTCTATTGATAAACATTATGCAAATAAGCAACTAAATACTTTATAATAAATTAAAAAGCAACTAAATACTAGTAATTATTTATACTACTATTTAAAGGGGTTTCTCCTATTTGGACTCCTACTTTTGTATGTCTTAAGTACCCTTAAATTCACTTGTTTAGAAAATTTAAATAATAGGGTTAGACATGTAAAATATAAATTTCAAAACTCCTAAATTTTAGAAAAATTTAAAAAAGTAGTTAAGAAGTTACATACTTTTTTTTTTTTTGTGTTTTCCCTTTTCTCTCTTGAACATATCTATTCTCACATTCCCACTAAATTTATACTCTTAATAACAAACAGTTACTTCCTTCTACATGTCTCTCCATCCTTATCATCTTTTCTCTTCCTTCTTCAAATTCTAAAATAAATAAATAAATAAAAAATCCACGGCACATATATTCCCATGTTCCCACTAATTTCAAATATCTCAATAACAAACAATTACTACATTAGAGAAAGCATAAAGGCATATTTAAAAGAGAGGAGAGCCTGAAAATGGCTTTTAAAGGAAGTAATCACTCAATTAAGAAGGTATGATCATACTATTTATTTATAATAAATTTCATTATACTACTTGTAGGGTCCAAATTTGATGGGCCAAGCACAAACTCTGCAGGTTGTGAGCCCAGTGAACCCCGAACAATAAATTTGTAGAGAATAGGTTAAACAGCTGGGCTGGATATGGATTTAGTAACGATTCAAATAAGCAAGTAAGGATAAAATGATGTTCAGACTAGCATTCAGTGAGAATCCTGTTGAGTTCGAAGAGGATTAATGTTTACAAACTTAAATGAATACAATTTTTCTTCCCCTCATCTGAGAGACCTATTCCCTTTATATATACTCCTTCCTCCTCATCTTCACCATACACTTGTTCTTTATCTAAGCATCCACTTGAGTACTAGTCACATCAGATGTTTGCTTTAGTTTGTCGTGAGTGGTAGTAGTTGAGGTTGCACTGTTCAAGTGTCTTCTCCACATAAATGCGGCCAGGAAAGTTGCTGCAGTGCATTAAATGCGGTGGTAGCAGCTTTTCCTTTAAGATATTTTATGTTCTTTTCATCCCTAGGCAAGCCCAGAGCTCACTCTTTGCCGTGGAATCTGCTGGGAGGATTGCTAAAGTCTTCAGTATATTTGCTTAATCAAGTTCTCTAGTGATCCGATGAGGGGAATCTCTTCGGACAAACCAGATTGTCTTCGGACATACCCATCATTCCTTCTTGAGTATATTTCCACCAAACGGACTCAGCTCTGATCTTTTTTTCCTCTTCGAACAAACGATGATATTCAAATTGGGCCCCAGGCCCAATACGTAACGTTGGGCTTTCACACCCACAATAGCCCCTCAAAATTATAATTTTTCCCTCGCATCCGAAGAGAAAAAATGGGATTTTGATCTTTTGCTAAATAAAAGCATCGAAATCATTGAATCTCTGAATCCACACGTGTACACGCATAAATTTAGGCGCTTCTTTATTGCCACTGTTGTTGCACCATTTCCAAGGCGCCATTAATTGCTCCAGGCGGCGTCTTATCTATGGAATCCAACAGTAAGCTACAGATCCAACGGATGTGATTTTTCTCAAAATTTGGGCGGGATAAATCCCACCACTTTGCCTACCTCTATATAAAGCCCCAGAGGGGGTTATTTTCCCCTTCACTTTGCAAATTCCAGATTTCTCAGCGAACTTAAGCATTCACGCTCACAGAGCCCTTCCTGTCATCAACTCCAAATCACCCAAGGGTTAGCTACAATCTTTCTACGCACCTTAAAGATCATCCTTCAATTTGATTTCGCGTAAGTTCCTCACTTGAGACTTTCACATTCTTTTCGGTTTGCCTCTTCGGCTTTTGGATAGTCGCTCCCCAATCTGTCTTGCACCTTTCCCCTTTATCTTAACTGAAAATGGGTAGGTTTAAATATCTGGTGAATAGTCCTTCCCAGATGGAGAAGTTTAGGGCGACGTATCACATTCTCTAGGACGTGGGCTTGAGATATTGCTCTACGGAAGAGTTACTAACAAACCAAGAAGTGGGCGAAGTCGCAATCCCCATTATCGCCTTCCTAGAAGAAAGGATGACCATCCCCATGGGTCATGTCACAAGAGACTATCTCCGAAACCATAGACTTTGCCCTGAGCAGTGCGCACCTAACATGTTTAGAATTTTAGGAGCAGTCGACGACCTGAACCAACATCTAGGGTTGGGGCTCACCTGGCTTGATGTGGTACACATGTACGAGTGTCGTACCAAACAAGGGTCAGGATACTACCTTAGATCCCAATCCAATATAGTCAGGCTCTTCTCCTGTCTTCCCAAGTCTAACAAAGGGATGAAAGACGACTATCTGATCGTCTCGGGCGCGTGGCATGACGAGCTTCATTGCCCTACCCAGCCAGGAGAGCCAGGTGGGATATCCCATATTTAGGTTTTCTAACAATAGACTAAGGGTATTTGTTTTCAATAATTTGGCCTTCTCTATCACGTTTTAAGTTTTCTGACCGTTTCATTTTGACGTTTACAGGTAGGGATCACGTTGCTCCTCGGCTGAGCATTACAAACACCGCGGCACTCAATTTCCTTCTTTGGTCAGAGATCTTTGCAAGCGAAGATGGGCAGCTTAGGGCCGTGCATCTTATCCTCAGCTATACCCCAAAGTCAAAGGATTTTCAGCCTATCGGCAATGCAATAACACTCGGAGACCACCGCATTAACCGCATCGACGTTGCTCGGAAGGATTTTTTGGCTCCCTTCGACCTTGCTCCTATGCCGCATCCAAACCCACAGGGCATTCCGTTGCTCGTCTAGCCTGTTCAGCAGGTCCCTCTTCAGCCGGCAGCAGAGGGAGAAAGAGTTGCTTCTTCAACCCCTTCGCTTGACGAGCAGATTAACCAGTTCAGATTCGAAGGGGAAGCTTCGGAGGAGGTTCAAATTTTGGACGCCGACGAGGGGATTGATAGGCAATCTGTTGTTCTCCCACAAAGGATAGAAGTGCCTGACGACGACTCTGAAGAAAACATGCAGAGTCTAACAGATTTGATGAAGAATAAAAGGCCGAAGGCCGCGACCAAAGGTACTGGTACATCCCAGCCCACGGTCACTCTTCTCCCTCCTCCTCTCCTTCCTCAAGCTCCCTCAGATCTCGGCCTAAAGCCACTGCCAGATCTAAAAAAGAAAAGGGTCACAGTGGAGGCTGAAGAAAAAGATGTGGCACCTCCGAAGGGACCTAAGCAGCAGAAAACGGCCCACGACATAAGAAGCAGAAGGGCTTCGTCTACTGAGAGTAGGGAAGACCCCTTGGCCACAGACGTGCAGCGAGGAACTCGAGTATGGTCCCCGAATTTGACATTGGATGGTGCAGCCATCCCATATGATGCCTCCCTCAGAAACTATGCTGGAGGGAAGGCCGGGCATATCGCAGAGGCGTTGGAGCAACCTCTGCTCCTCCCGAAGGGCATGGAGTCCTACAGGCGCTTCAACCAACAAGAGCTCTTTCTATCCCTTAAAAGGGATTTAGCCATGGTAAGAGAATTGACCCACCCTCTCAACTCTTTTCTGTGTTCACAACTAACACAAAATTCTTCATCTACCACGCAGATTGCTCAACAAGTATAAATGGCTAAGGAGTGGAATAAGAAGAAACACATTGAAGTACAAGCGGAGGCCCATTCTCGGGCGGAGGCCGAGAAGGCATTAGGCAGCCTAAAAGACGAGTACGCCTGCGTCTCTGAGCAACTGAAAAAGGAGACAAAAGCGAGGAAAAGTCTGGAGGCAAGCCTGAAGAGCGCTGAAAGGCAGGCTGAAGACCAACGCCAGAAGCTGTACACTACTGAGATCAATCTGGAGACAGAGAAGGCATTAGTGAAAAGTCTTCGGGCCGAGCTTGACAAAGCTAGGGATTCTACTAAATTGGCCAAAAAGGACGCTCAATTGGCCAAGGAAGCAGTTGAGGCTGAAAAGCAAGCTGCCTATATGCTGGGGGTGCAGAAGACTCAAACGAGGCTAACCGAAGAATTTGCAAAGGTCTGTAGGGAATACTGTGACATAACGTGGGGCAAAGGCCTTGATGCTGCTGAAGTCCCCCCAGAGTCTACCGTGAGGCAGCCTGGGAGTGTTTACTACCACCCTGATATCTGCGACCTGCCAGATACTTTGGATGCTTCTTCGGTCAACCTAAACCTTCCAGGCACCACTAAGGCAAGCCAGGCACCTGCTCAGACTAATGATGCGGGCGAACCGTCGAAGGCTAACCCATTGCCTCAGGAGAAGGCTTAGATGTTTAGGAGATACATTTTTTGTACTTGTAATAGTTAGACCCCGTTGTCTTTTGCTTTGTAACAAAGTTGTTTCCCTCTAATCAATGAAATGGCTTACTTTTTGTCTTTATTGTTATTATGGTATATGTTAGGATGCATCATCACGGCAAATAACAATAGTTTGATAAATGAGAATCAACTAATACCATGGTTTTCGCTTAAACATGGCTAAGGAGGCCTTATGATAATAACGGCTGCATCGGAATGTTAATTGGCAAAAGTAATTTGGTCAGAGAACTATTGACGTAGTTGAGTTTGAATTCAAATGCTTGGGGAAATTGTAAAGCTAACCACCATACTATGCTGATGACGTAGACAATAATACTTAAGAAAAACTGCTCGTAGGGGGATTGCTTAGTAAATGAGTGTTAACTAACCCAAATCATCTGATCCGAAGACTATAGGCATAATTGAGTTTAAGTTTAAATACTTAGGAGAAATGAAAATGAGTGTTAACTAACCCAAATCATCTGATCCGAGGACTACAAGCATGATTGAATTTAAGTTTAAACACTTAGGAAAATCGTAAATGAGTGTTAACTAACCCAAATCATCTGGTCCGAGGACTACAGGCATGATTGAATTTAAATTTAAACACTTAAGAGAATAGTAAATGAGTGTTAACTAATCCAAATCATCTGGTCCGAGGACTACAGGCATGATTGAATTTAAGTTTAAACACTTAAGAGAATCGTAAATGGGTGTTAACTAACCCAAATCATCTGGTCCGAGGACTACAGGCATGATTGAATTTAAGTTTAAACACTTAGGAAAATCGTAAATGAGTGTTAACTAACCCAAATCATCTGGTCCGAGGACTACAGGCATGATTGAATTTAAGTTTAAACACTTTGGAGAGTTCTTAGCATAATAAAATGATACCATGACTGAAGGAAGAATTCACTTAATAATAATACCTTTTGAGGTTATTTACATTTCACGGCCGGGGTACTACATGATTATCCAGATCTTCTAAGAAATATGCTCCAATGCCAGCCCTTGAAGTGATGCGGTATGGTCCTTCCCAATTTGGTCCTAGTTTTCCCTAAGCTGAATTCTTTACAGTACCCACCACTTTCCTCAACACCAGATCACCAGGCTCTAAAGGTCTCAGCCTTACGTTGGCGTCGTAACCCTGCTTGAGCTTTTGTTAGTAATGCGCCAGTTGGACCATTGCATTTTCCCTCCGTTCTTCAATTAGATCCAAACTCTTTTCCAGCTACCCATCATTGCTGATCGGATTAAAAGAGCTAGTCCTGTATGTTGGGAACCCAGTCTCTAGAGGTATAATAGCTTCAGCCCCGTAGGTCATTGAAAAGGGGGTCTCCCCGGTAGACCTGCGAGGCGTAGTTCTGTATGCCCACAACACGTGAGGCAATTCTTCCACCCATCTACCCTTCGCATCGTCTAGCCTTTTCCTTAATCTGTTAATTATGACTTTATTAACAGCTTCTGCTTGCCCATTTCCCTGGGGATAGGCAAGGGTAGAGTATCTGTTTGTGATTCCCAGCTCGCTACAATAACCCCTGAAAGCTTTGCTATCAAACTGAAGCCCATTGTCCGAGATGAGGGTATGGGGGACCCCAAACCGAGTGACGATATTTTTCCAGATGAATTTCTTTACATCTACATCCCTGATATTTGCTAGAGGTTCAGCTTCGACCCATTTGGTGAAGGAATGGGCCCACGATATCCAATCCCTATTGAGCGAAAGGCCATGGGCTGGATAGTGGATTAAGGGTGCCACCCAGCTGATGTATGTTCGGTGCAAACCGCTAGCATTGGTCACACTTTTTAACATATTCATAGGCCTCTTTCTGCATATTTGGCCACCAATAACCTTGAGTAATGGCTCGGTGAGCTAAGGATCTACCTCCAGTATGGCTCCCACAGATCCCTTCATGCAATTCTTCTAGTAGTGATTCAGTTGCTTCAGGATGCATGCACAATAAGTATGGACCTGAATAGGAACGTTTATACAGTTTATGGTCATCGGATAACCAGAACCTCGTAGCTTTCCTCCGTACTTTGTCCGCTTCCCTTTTTTCTTCGGCCAATACATCGTCCTTCAAGAACTTGATGATAGAATCCATCCAGCTCAGGTCAGCCCTGATATAATGAACCTGAACTGCCTCTTTTCTTAATTCCGTAGGTCTATGTATGTCCTCAATGAGGATAACCCTTGGTAATTCTTGTGCCGAAGAGATGGCGAGGGTGGCCAAAGAATCAGCATGTGTGTTGCCACTTCTAGGGACATGTCGCAGGTTAAAAGATTCAAACTCTGACTGCAGGGACTTAGCCTGGCTCAAATACCCCTGCATCCTTTCGTCTTTCGCCTCAAATTCCCCTTGCACTTGACCGACGATTAGCCTTGAGTCCAAGAACATCTCAACTGACTTTCCTCCCATCCTTTGTACCATCTTCATCCCCATCACTAGAGCCTCATATTCTGCCTCATTATTTGTCGTTGAGAAGTCCAGCCTTAATGCTTTTTCAATGATAATTCTCTCTGGGGATATCAGCACTAGCCCCACTCCTGAACCTCTCTGATTCGATGCGCCATCTACGTACACTTCCCAAGGCAAAGGGCTCCGTAGAGAAACCATGCCAACAGACCTTCCATACAGGCCCAGTGTTGGTGTTACCTCTTCTAAATGGGGCTCCGTGAACTCGGCGACCAAGTCCGCAAGGATCTGGCCCTTCACTGATGTGCGAGGCATGTACTTGATATCAAAAGCCCCTAGGATCGTGCCCCATTTGGCAATCCTTCCAGTGTAGTCGGCACTTAGGAGTATGGCCCTGAGTGGAAGCTGGGTGGGGACTATAACGATGTGGGCTTGAAAATAATGAGGCAGCTTCTTCGTACCTAGCACTACAGCCAGGATGGCCTTTTCCAATGGCAAATAACGAATTTCAGCTTCATGCAATGATTTACTTACGTAGTAGATTGGTTTTTGTACACCACAGTCTGTTCGGATCAACACCAAGCTTACGACATTAGGAGCTACAATGATGTAAGCAAACAAGACCTCATTTGGCTCAGGACTGGACATGATTGGAGGTCGAGCTAGGTAGTCTTTAAGTTGCTGAAAAGCAACAGCACATTCCTCAATCCATTCGAAACCCTTCCACTTGTTGATCAATGAGAAAAAAAAAAGCCTACAACTGTCTGCTAATCTGGAAATAAACCTATTAAGGGCAGCAGCCATTCCTGTCAGCTTCTGGATTTCCTTGGGGTTCTGAGGAGCTCGTAAGTTGTTGATGGCCTTTATCTGATCGGGGTTAACTTCAATCCTCCTGTGAGTCACAATATATCCCAAGAACTTGCCTGATCCCACACCAAACGAACACTTGGATGCGTTCAAGTGTAATATGTGTCCCCTCAGAATTTCAAAAACATCCTTGAGATCCCCAATGTGCCCAGCAATAACCTTGCTTTTTACCACCATGTCATCAATATAAACCTCTACGCTTTTACCCAACTGCGGCTCAAACATTCTGGTCATCATCCTTTAATAGGTAGCCTCTGCGTTCTTCAGGCTGAACGGCATTACCTTGTAGTGGTAATTCCCCACAGGGGTCACGAAAGCTGTTTTCTCCTAATCACCGAGAGCCAATGGTATCTGATGGTAACCTTGAAATGCGTCCAAAAAACTCATTCGAGGGTGTCCAACGGTAGCATTAACTAGTTGGTCTATCTTCGACATTGAAAACGGATCCTTCGGGCAAGCCCTATTAAGGTCAGTGAAATCCACGCACACCCGCCATTTTCCGTTTTTCTTCTTTACCACCACCGTGTTAGCCAACTATTCAGGATAAAAGATTTCCTTAATAGCCCCTGCCTGCTTGAGTTTCATCACTTCTTCCCTGACCGCATCTGTGTGTTCCCTTGATAGACGCCGGAGCGGTTATTTCTTGGGGACGATGGTAAAATTAACGTTTAGATGGTGGCAAATGAACTCTGGGCTTACTCCTAGGGCCTCTGCAGAGTCCCATGCAAATACATCAACATTGGCTCTGAGAAACTCTATCAGCTCTTCCTTCTCTTGAGGAGGCAGCATGGATTCGACTTGAAAGAACTTCTCTGGGTCGTTATCAAAAACTATCCTCACTAAGCTTTCACACTCTGCCCCTTCAGCCGAGGTTTCGGCGTCCAGCACCGAAGGTCTTAACTGCTATAAACTCTCATTGTTACGGTCCGAGGACTCAGCCTGAGGTTTGTGCTGGATAGCTGCCACTAGACATTGTCTGAACGTAGATTGATCTCCTCAGATCTCCTTAACTCGCCCTTCGGACAAGTATTTAACCTTCTGATTAAGAGTGGAGGATACAGCCCCGAAGGTATGAAGTCAAGGTCTAGCCACAATCGTAGTGTAGGGTGAGTAGGCATCCACCACTATAAAATCTACCTCCACCGTCTCAGATCCGGTTTGTACAGGTAGTCTGATCTGGCCCTTCGGGATGACCACTTTGCCATCAAAACTCACCAAAGGGGAACTGTAAGGCGTTAAGTTTTCGAGAGATAAGTTCCTTATAAAGGTCTGGGTACATTATTTTTGCGGCACTGCCCTGATCTACCATCACTCTCTTCACGTCGTATCCACCTATTCTGAGAGTGACTACCAGAGCATCATCATGCGGCTGTATGGTCCCGATTTTGTCCTCGTTCAAAAAGCCCAAAACTGGTTGAACCTCCATCCTAGGCCTCTTCGGCTCTCTGTTAACACTCTCTGAGGGCAGCCGAGCAACTGATAGTATTCTGGATGGGTAAGACCCTGTCCTCCCTGGTGCGGCAAAGATAACATTGATCGTGCCCAAAGGGGGTTTTACAGAATCATCTCTCTGAGACCCTACATTTGCCTGGTTTCTCTGACCATATGAGTGGTGTAAAAGTTGCTTAACTTGCCCTCGCTGACAAGTTGATCCAAATGGTCCCACAGGCTCCTACAGTCTTCAGTAGTATGCCCATGGTCAAGATGATATTGACAGTAGAGATTGTGGTTGCGCCTTTCAGGGTTTCCGACCATCTTGTTTGGCCTCTTAAAGAAAGGCTCATTCTTGATTCTCTACAGGACTTGGTGCACTGGCTCACGAAAAACAGCATTGACTGTCTGAAGATTCGCTGAACCTTGTCCGACCCAATCCTTTCTCGGCCTGTTATGGTTCTACCGGTCCGACCTGAAATCCCTCCTCTCCTGAGGGATAACCTTATCCTTTCCCTTACCCTACTGTTGGTCTTCTTAAACTCTTTTGTACTTGTCAATCCTATCCATCAACTGGCGTACACTGGTAGCAGGTTTGCCCGTTAGGGACGTCCTCAATAGATGTTCAGTGGGGAGGCCTAGCTTAAAAAAGCTGATGGCCACCAAGTTACAATCTTCCTTCATCTCATTATACGTTTCCCAGAACCTATCTGAATATGACTTCAAAGTTTTACCCTCTCTCATGCTGACGGACAATAGGGAGGCCATGGATTGCGGAACCCTTCGGCATGTGACAAAACGCGAACCAAATGCTTGAGTTAGCTCTTGGAAAAAGCTTATAGAGTTTGCTTTCAGACTATCAAACCATCTCATGGCGATCAGTCCCAAGCTAGACGGGAAGACCTTGCACATTAGGACCTCGTCTCTGGAGTGAACGGCCATCCTCTAGTTGAAATGACTCACATGTTCCATTGGGTCTGTCCGGCCATTGTAGATGGTGAATGTAGGCTGGTGGAAACGTCGAGGAAGTCTTGCATTCTCGACGTTACATGTAAAAGGAGATCTGGAAATTTGATCTAGAGCTTTACTCATAGCATCGTTCCCTACGCCCCTAGGTAAGGGGCTCCGAGGGTTCCTCTCACGATGATGCATCTCTTCATAGAGAAAGAACTCGCCGATTGGTGTTCGCAGTTTCTGCTTGTAGATAACGTCCTGTTCGTCCTCAGAATCTTCATCAGAGTATGAGGAAATGCGTTTCCTCTTTGCATGGCGTAGCTCCCTCTTTAGCCTTTCAATTTCTAACTGCATGCTTTGGTTTTTCTCTGCATGGGACATGTGGCTCTCTCCATGCGACTGGTTTCGATCGTCATGTGCGGTGTGCACGCCACCCTCATGATCCTGCCTCCGTTCCAGATTAAGAAAAGGATCGGTGTGCTGAGATGACCTGGACTCTGCTGGACGTTGCCTTGGTTCAGCCATTTATGAGGTGTTGCTTCCACCTTTGCTCAAGCTGCTTCCCACAGACGGCGCCAATTGTAGGGTCCAAATTTGATGGGCCAAGCACAAACTCTGCAGGCTGTGAGCCCAGTGAACCCCGAACAATAAATTTGTAAAGAATGAGTTAAACAGCTAAGCTGGATATGGATTTAGCAACGATTCAAATAGGCAAGTAAGGATAAAATGATGTTCAGACTAACATTCAGTGAGAATCCTGTTGAGTCCGAAAAGGATTAATGTTTACAGACTTAAATGAATACAATTTTTCTCTCCCTCATCTGAGAGACCTATTCCCTTTATATATACTTCTTCCTCCTCATCTTCATCATACACTTGTTCTTCATCTAAGCATCCACTTGAGTGCTAGTCACATCAGATGTTTGCTTTAGTCTGCCGTGAGTGGTAGTAGTTGAGGTTGCACTGTTCAGGTGTCTTCTCGACATAAATGCGACCAGGAAAGTTGCTGCAGTGCATTAAATGTGGTGGTAGCAGCTTTTCCTTTAAGATATTTTATGTTCTTCTCATCCCTAGGCGTGCCCAGAGCTCACTCTTTGCCGTGGAATCTGCTGGGAGGATTGCTAGGGTCTTCATTATATTTGCTTGATCAAGTTCTCTAGTGATCCGATGAGGGGAACCTCTTCGGACTAACCGGATTGTCTTCGGACATACCCATTATTCCTTCTCGAGTATATTTCCACCAAACGGACTCAGCCCTGATCCCTTTTTCCTCTTCAAACAAACGGTGATATTCAAATTGGGCCTCATGCCCAATACGTAGCGTTGGGCTTTCACACCCACACTACTTTTTATCTTTCCATTTTCTTTGTTTTTGTCTCTCTTTCTCTAATTGTTCTACCCTCAAAACTTTCATAAAAAAATGAGCTTTGCATATATAAATCGCTTTTATTACATATTTATATCATCTTAATGGAAAATTATGACATTGAATGAACCCAAAATAAAAAAGAAACTTATGGCAAAGCTCGTTGATAATGCTAGTAATTTTTAGTGAAGTTGCAACAATGATTTTGATAAATTAGTTTGTATTTATTTTTTGAAATCATAAATTAGTTTGTATTATTTTAAGCTTTAAATTATATTTTATTCTTATTATATTATATATAGTGTTTCCTTTGCATGTAAATATTTATTTGGATATCAATATTTCTTTTCCAAATGCCTACTAAAAGATATCAATTTGGATGAGAGAGAGAGAGAGATTAATTGAATTTTAAATCTTGATAAGTTTATTATTAGAAAGATAAAAATTATAATTAAAAATTTAGATGAAAATCTTACAAATGAATAAGAAATTTATAAAAAGGAGTTAGCAAATAATTAAATTTAAAAAAAAATAACAATGAAAACAAACAAAATGACGTTGAAACATGTAATATAACAATTTTTGATTATATAAAATGACTAAATTTATATCCAAATGCATAGGTATAGAATTTTTACTGACAATATGTAATAAAGTTGCTCTTACAAAAACAAAAAAAAAAAAAAGTTTTTTTTTTTAAATTAAAATTAATGAAACTTAAACTTGATTGTCAAAAGAAGATTGCGTAGATAACCCATTTAATCAATTAAAAAAAAGATCGTAGCAAAATTTTAGTACAAAAATTTTATTAATGATTTTGCATCTCAAAATACATGAAGAATAAATTTTAGGAAAATATAATATGAACACTTTGATTTTAAAAACGTAACAATGTCTCTCCTTATCTTTTTTAAATTAGCACTTTACCCTTTTTTTTTTTTTTTTTTTTTTTTTTTTTTTGCTGAATAGCACTTTACCCATTTCCATTAGTACTTTTACGTCAAATTTATGAAAACATTGTTGTAACTTGTTATTTTTTTCAAAATATGTCCAGATCCACACACTAATAACCTTAATGCCCCAAATAACAAACGCATAGCTCAACTTTACTGATCTTTCATATTGGGCATGTTTTGTGGTTTTAATTTAAGAGCATTAAGGTTATTATTGCGTGGGTCTAAACACATTTTTCCCAAAATAAAAGATTTTTTTTTTTTATATATGAAAACAAAAGATTATTTTAATTTAAAGGAAAATACATACAGATGAGATAAAATGCTCATTACGAACAAATTAGACGGAACCTTGCTACATTTTAAACAAAAAATGGGACATTGCAATTATCCTATACAAAGTGCAATTTATCTTAAATTTCAATAAAAAAATTTATATAAAAAAATTTAATTAATATTATTGAATTAATCTGTACTATTATTTAAGGGGTTTCTCCTATTTGGATTCCTCAATTTTGATGTCTAAAATACCCTCATCATACCCACTTATAAATTTTCAACAAACAATGATAAATATGTAAATTAAAACTCTTATACTTTAAGACCCACAAACTCACGTACATTTTGCTAGTTTCTCTCATTTTTCTTCATATTGAAAACATTCAGTTTAGCCCTACATCTTCTTTTTTCTTCTTCTTCTACTTTTAGATTTGGTTTCTAATTAAACAATTTAAACGGACTTTATCAAAGGCTCCAATGGCTTTTTAGATTCTATTTTTTCCAAGTTCCTCTTTATTTTTTATTTTTTTTCTTTTGTTTATCATTGATTTTCTTCGAGTTCTTACCTGCCATGGCTACCAAGTACTCACCTGTGAGTGAATGTGATTAGAGATTCAAAGGTGTTTGATAGTTGCTTATTACCCTTGAGTCATGCCTAACATAGAAATTTTAAACAAGAGGGTTTGTACTTGAACTGACTTAAACTCAAATACTCTTAATTGTTTGGTTAATCCTTTTTTTTTTTTTTTTAAATCTTTTTTATAGGGAAGTATGTTGGGTTACTTTAAAGAACATAAAGAAAAAATGTCAAAAAAAAATTTTCATATCAAAATCACAGTTTTTTTAAATCTTAAACAAAAATAATTAAATTTAAAACAAAGTGATAAACATCAATTAGTTATAGATAAACTTCTCAGATTCAGATCCTCTACGATTCCTAAGGTACTCTATTAATAAATTTCTTTAAATTCTAACCATTTTTTATCATAATGTCACACTAATTTGCCTCTCTTTTTTTTCCCGTTCAAACTCGCTTTTTTTTTTTTTTTTAATACTTTCAACAACAGAAATCCTTAAATTTAGGTTTCTTTTTTCAGTTTCTTTTCACGTTCTATTTCGTTTTTTTTTTTTAATATTTTTTCATGGTCTAGTTCATCCGGTATCGGTAAGGATGAGGTTTTTATATTTTGCTATATATTTTCACGTTCTTTTTCATTATGTAAGGATGAGTTTTTTTTTTTTTTTTTAATAGAATTATTGATGTAGGTTACCGTGGGATAAGGATAGGGGTCACACCAATTCTCCAAGTTGATCTTTTTAATTTCCCTAAAATTTAGCTTTTTTATTTTCTTTCAAAAACAGATATCCTAAAATTTAGGTTTTTTTGTTTTGTTATATTTCTTTTCACGTTCATTTTTATTCTGTACATACGGATGAGTTTTGTTTTGGATAGAATTATTGATGTAGGTTATCGTGGGATAAGGATAGGTTTTTTTAAAAAAAAATTATTCAACTTACGATGGGTTTTTGTTTTGATAATTAGGGTTGTTTTGAAAACATGAGTTAGTGGGAGAGTGGTTTGATTTTTATTTTTTATTTAAATATTTATCCTTATCCCAATCTTTTCAAATACTACACTACGTTCAAAAAATAAATTACAGTTATTTCTTATCTC
>CM042476.1:57898290-58115790 GCA_023621385.1 Quercus gilva | reverse complement strand
AGATGGGAAGAGAGAGTAATTTATGAGATGAGTAAATACAGAGGCATTTGGAGATGGGTGAGATGGGTAAATTGGTAGAGGCATTTGGAGAGAAAGAGAGAGGCTTTGGTGCGATGAGGCTTATGAGCTTTGGCGAGAGAGAGACAGGATGAGAGACCATGTGAAGAGAGAGAAAAGGCTAATATTTTGGATTAAAATATAATATAATCTTTTACAATTGTGCTAGAGTACCATCATTTATGATGGTACTGTAGCACAATTGTAAAAAAATTTACAATTGAGAGGTTGGATAATGCTCACTTTTGGGGCTTTGATGCTAAAATATACCTACATATGGCATTTGAGAGATCGGATACTAATATATATATATATATAGACAAAACTTAGAGAAAGTACAATTAGAATTTTAAATTAGAGTCCAATTTTACGTCATGTGTCCTAAATTATTTATTTTTAGAGAGAGTTTTATTTCCTAATTATCAAATGTGGGACCACATCATTAATATTCATCCAAGTGAGTTATTGAGTACAAAAATTAAAGAATCTAGAATAAATGAATTATAAAAAAAAAAAAGTGTGCTTCAAAATAACAAAAATTAAGAATTAATAAATAAATAAACAAATACACATGGACAGTTTACATTTTATACCTAATAATATTTTTACAAGACTTTTTAAAAAGTTAACAAAATATAAGAAGGACTTTCAATAGTATTTAAATTATATATATATATATATATATAGGAATTATACTATGCATCTTATTATGTATCTTAAAGTATATCTATGCATATGCATAGGATTATAAGCTAGTGCTCTTAAATGTGACAGACAGTTCCCTCATCATTTTCTCAATCAATTATCATTAATTACAAACAAAAAAGGGTGTAATGTTCCTATAGAGGTGATGATTGACCATGCCCCCCTTTTTTAACACAACACCATAGCTGCATACACGGTGTTTTTTTTTTTTTTTTTTTTTGCTACATATTAGTTTTTGAATATCTTTTTTAGCTAAAAACCTTCAGTAATTTATTTTATATAACCTTTTTTGGAACTTAACTTTTTCAAAATCTAGTTCAAAGTAATACTCGATTTTGACAAAGTTGAAATCTATGCAATTCAATAATATGTGGCAAATTCAAACTCGAGTTCTATATTTTTCTAAATTGTATAAAACTCGACTTTAGCAAAATTGAATTCCACGCTGAGTCCTTGTACATGCTAATGGGCAGGTTCCTTGGTTTCCTTTTTTTTTTTTTCTCAATGGATTATCATTAATTACATAAAAAAGTTCAAGGCCCTTTGAAAGGCTTTTCTACCCATTATTTTGTTTTTGCAAAGTTATTCATTATATGGTCTCAAATAAAATATATTAGCTATGTAGTCTCATTTGAAACTTGAGCTTTTGCAAATCGAGTTTCAAGAGATAACTACAGTTCTATTGAGAAAAATTTAAGTTGAGATTTTTTAAAAATTTTGTCGTGGAACTCAAATTCTAAATAAAGCTACATAATTAATACGTTTGGTTTGATGTTATTTAACGAATAAGTTTGTAAGCAATGGGCAAAAAAGTCCCCATTTTTTAACACAACACCAATAGACCATAGCTGCGTATACACATGATGCATGGCAAAAAATAGATCCGATTCCATTGACAGTAGGAAACTCATCCTTCACACGCAAACGCGAAACAAAAGCAACTCTCTGTCTAATCCATTACGTTACCGGTTAAGACCAGTAACCAATTCCTACAAGCCACTCTCTCCACTACTCTCTACCACGTACACCTCCGCCTTTTTTACCTACCATATCCGGTCAACCCCATTCCTCCTTAGTCCTTACCCGCAATAACCGGTTCCCGAATAAATCTCCAATATAAAAAACCCATTTTCCCCGCACTTCGAGGCACTTCTTTCAACCTCAACCAGACTCAACGGAACGTCGTCGTTTTCTTCTCCGATTTCACTCCGATTAGGGTTCTGTGAGCACTCTCTCTCTCTCTCTCTCTCTCTCATCTAGTTTTTTCGGATAGAATCTGAGCCGTTGATTGCGTAGACTTTATTTTCTTGCTGGACCGTGAATACTTTTTTCTTTGATTTTTGTAGGATTTAGTACAATCTTTGTTGTTGATTCATATGTTGTTTGGATCTGTATGTCTATGTTGTTTTCAGCTACCATAGTTGAATATCTGGAGCTTTTTATTTTTCTTTATATAATTTGAATTGACTGTTGGTGTTACCTGATTAGATAAGATTGAATTTATTAGAGGAATTAGAGTTAATAATTGTTTTAGCTATTTCTTGGAAAAGAGAAAAGAATTACATATGTGATTGTGTAAATTGTTTGTCTATTTTTTTTAATTGTTTGGTAGTATTCATGATGCGAAATGAAGTTTTTAAGATGGAATTGGATTATTTTATTTTGTTGTTCTAGATAAAATCTATGAATGAGTTTTTTTTTTTTTTTTGGTTTGTTTAAGATAAAAGTAATATACAAATATTAGATGTATTTGTCACTGATTGCAGCAAAGTGGGTCCAAAGAAGAAGTTCTTCAAAGGTTTTTATTTTTTATTGTATATCAAGAATTGTATGGTGAAAATACTTTTACAATTTGGGTTTCCTTTTCTTTCTTTTTTTTTTTTTTTTTGCCTGTTAAAATGAAAGGTTGATGAGTTTTTGAGAGTATGTATTAGTAGCTAGGAAGCATGGACACGGGTACAGGTACTCTGCAACGACATGAGTAATTTCTGAAAAATTATAACATGACACTGTGGGTACCAGTATGACACAGGTAATGGTATCCCAAATAAAGTGTTTGTGCTTGGTAGTATGATTTATCGAGTCTGAAGCCAGTTGTTGATGGGCTATTTTTGATTTTGGGAAGTTATATCACTTCTATATTTTATTTGTTGTCTTATTGGTTTTTCCTAGTAATCTTTTGGTTATTGTATTAGTATCATGTTCCTGGATCGGGTGAGAATTTCTTTGTATCTTTCTTAGAAGTTCTTCAACTGATGCTTGTGTATGATTTTTGTGTGGGGTTATCTCGTTATATCTTCTAGTAACAAGAAAGAAAGCCTTACTATATCTTGAGTGGTTTTATTTTCAGAATAGCCCTCGAAGTGTTGCCTCTTTAGAGGCTTTTTGGAATATAGTTTATTTTGTAGGATGGTGAAACAAAACTACTGTTAACTGCTATGTTTCCATAACATGTTTGACTCTAAATCAACATTTTATTGCCTTTCTGACTATCATTTTATTTTCAAATTTTATTGTGGTGAATGTGAATTATAGGAAATAAGGACTGAATGATGGCAGATAATGAGCAGGGAGAGGAAAATCCTTCACGTGGGAATGAATGGGAGGTTGTGTCACTGACAGCATCTGCATATGCTGCTGCTCCTGGCCCAAAAGATGTTGAACTGAAGGATGATGAGAACGGTAATACTTATCGAGAGGGTAATGCAGCAGAAACATCTCATGCTTTGTTCATGTCTGGTCACTTTGTTTTTCCTCCCAATCAGCATGAGAATTTGCCATTGGAACCTGAACAAGGAGGTAAGGATGTGGCATCTGAATTTGATATCAATGAAGCTGGTATATCTAGTGGAAAGGATGAAGAAAACTGGTCCTTGAAAGGGTTAACTGTTCCAGATGAGTTCTCAGGGATACAGTTTTTTGACGACAAGGGTAATAGGTTATCTCTCCATGGTACAGAGTTTGAAGAAGGCACTCCTGTCCAGGGATTAAATTTGGTTGATAAAGAGCAAAGTATATATAGTGCTGCTACTTATGGTTCCTTACATGGTGAAACAGCTTTTGGCAGTTCTACATTTGGTGAGAACATGGCTGTGCCTGGACCAAATGAATCTTCTGAGCAAGGCCTAGATTTTTCTCCTGATATCTCTTCGTCCCCAACACCTGTGAAAGATGAAAAACATGATAGATCTAACCTTCCTTGTGGAGCCTGGTGGAAGAGAAGGGCTGCTTCTTTGTATGCTCATGCAAAAGAGGCAAATACATTTTGGTCTATCTTTATTGCAGCAGCTGTAATGGGTCTTGTATTACTTGGGCAGCGATGGCAGCAGGAAAGGTGGCAGGCTATGCAACTTAAGTGGCAGATCAGCATCAATGATGGGGTAAGTTGATTGCTATTGGTTACTCCTTACTTTTCCTTTAATCGTGATATTGCTTTCAACTGAGCAACATGTTCTGTTCTGCTATTTGGTAGATAAATGATTGCACCTAATATTTGTTGTTTAACATAACATGGGAATAGCTTTTGTTCTATGCATATAAATGAAAAGGGGTTAATGAACTTGGGCGTTTTTTCTTTTTTTATTTTGTTAATTGGCATGTCCTATTTACCACTACTACTATTAATGTTATCTTTATTCTTTCTTTATCTTTTTAGTTCCCTCAATTTGAATCAACTCACTCTTTCTCACTAGTGCATCTATTATGAACATGACCAAATAATGTCAAGTGACTCTCCCGCTTCTTTTCATCAATAAGGGTAGTCTCCATCTTTAAGTGAATTTCCTCATTTTGAATCCTATCTCTAGGTTTGTTTGGCATCAATTTATTTGGCTTTTGTTGAAAGTTGGTTAATATATATTTGTACTTTGAAATAGTGAGAAAAAGTGAGGTTTCCATAAACAAAATAAGCTAAAAGCTAAACGAAAAAGTTGTAGGCAAACAGACAGTTTATGTATATTATCATTTAGTCATCTTAACATTCTCATTTCAGCTTCACTCATTTTATGAATTTGTTGCTTCTTAACAGCCTAACATTCTATACGCATAGCTTGTCTTATAGTAGTCTTATAAAAACAATTTTCTGACTTAATAGGTATTTTGTTATCGCACAATACTCTCTTAATGCACTTCTCTTTGGCAAAACAAAAATCCCCCTTCCCATTACAAAGTTGAAGAACCCCTACCCTCCCCCCAAAAAATGAGGATATTGTGATGGGTGAACATTGTCACTTTGGTGACTGAAAAAAAAAAATTAAAAAAAATTAAAAAAATTGCAAATCAGTTTCTTCATCAATCTGGTTGCTATAAGACACGGTTTTAATCAAATTGAACGGACTTGACATCCCTTATGCTTTGATTCTCTAAGAATGTTTGGCAACGAATTATGAGAAGCTGAAGATGGTAGTGTGGGACATGAAGGTGAGTGGCATTAAGTGAGGTGGAAGATAGGTTGGGGAGTTCTGTTGATTTGGAGAAGCAAGTGGAGTTAATGGTTTGAATGTTGAGAGAGTTCGGCCCTAAGAGATGAGGTTGTGGCAGGCTAGCAGCCTTGAAGAGGTTAGATCCTCTCATGTTGCATTAGCCTGTTCCTTGCCAATTTCAGGTCTGCGATGCTCGGCAGTTGCTGGTGTGGAAGTGGCAGTCAGAGAGTTGTCTGTTGAGGCAAGTGATGACAAGAAGAAATTGAAAGACAGCCGGTTGGAATTTTGAGTTGTGTTTTGGTAAAGGAAATGAGATTGTTGATATTTACTAACTTCAATTTTTAATTAATGTGGCATATTTTAATTGGACTAGTGATCACACATGATAGGGGTTACTTGCTTAGTTAGCATTTAATTGCCACGTGCTACAGAATTGGATGGAAGGGCTTCATTGGAAACAATATCAAAGGTTAAGGAAAAAATTGAGGATTTTAAAACTTAGGGACCAAGTTGACAATAACCCCAGGCATAGAGGAAGTAAAATGTAATTTATTAGTCTTGGGGAAAGTCCAAAAAAGCACTGTAGTTTTATCCTTGTGACAAATTAAATCCTGTACTTTTAACTGTGCCACTTGAAACCCTATACTTACATTATTGTGCCAAACAAAACCCCACCTATGGTCTCAAGTTCTTGGCACAATAAAAGTTCGGGGTTTGAAGTGGCACATTTAAAAGCTTGAGGTTCAATTTGTCTTAATGATATAACTTTAGAATTATTTTTAAACTAGATTCAGATCCTCTAGATTTCTTAGGGTACTCTACCAATAAATTTTCTTAAATCTTAATCATTCTTTTATGATTTAAGAGTCTAAATTTTGCCATATCAGCATTCTACTAATAATACTTTTAAAATAATATAATAATGTTTCAAACAAAATAATTAAGATTGTTGTTAGTGAAATGCTGATATGACAAAATCTAGACTATTAAATCGTTAAAGAATTGTTAAGATTTAAAGGAAATCTATTTGGTAGGACACCCTAGGAAATCTAGAGGATCTGAATCCTTTTAAACTTTACCGTTTAGTCTTACATAATTCAAGTAAGAGTTGAATTTTGCATTTCTGTATTAGTTAATGTACTACTACATAGGAAATTTTCTCTCCTGGTTATGGGTGGATGTCAGATTGAAATACTAAACAACCCTAATGGCTTAAGTTTTTTAGAAATATAAAAGAACACTGCATCAATTTCATACATATTTCACTGCCTCCATCTGCCACTTTCTTAAAAACAAAAAAAAAACAAAAATCCTCCTTTTACAAGTTTTTCTTATGAATGGATTCTGTGTACTTAGGTTTCTCCTTATTAATGGCAAGAATGTAAGATTTATTTAATAATAAGATTTTCTTATTGCACATCAAAAAAAGAAAAAGAAAAATACTGATGTCAAGGGTAGAATGTGGTGATATCCAAATGTTTAGCCTGCACCTGTTATGAAAGAGCTACTGATGTGTCTGTGAAATGTTGCCAAGGTGTACAATATCTATGCACATGATATTATCGTATATCATATAACAAAGGCCTGAGTGCAGGATTTGTTGGGTGTGGTTTATACCGGTAACAATCAAGTTGTATTAAGAAACCTAAGAGGCCAGTTGCACTGGTAAGCTCACAATACGGATTCATTCGTAACTGTTGTAGATCTACCTGTCATTTTGTTAAATAGGATTTTTTTATGTATGATTTGATCTAGATTTTAGGATGTGACTTAAGTTTAAATAGGTTCAAATATTGTCTATAAATATCTTTTTACTCTAATGTGGCTCACTTTATTGATGATGATAAAGATTTTTATATTGAGTGTCATACTACTTGCACCTTGTTTGCCTTGCCATCTACTGACATTGATTTTTATCTTGTCTTCCCTGATGATGTTGAAAGAGGCCAGGCAGGATTTTGGGTCCCATATCTCGACTTAAAGATGTAATTGTTGGTGGCCACCGCCGTGGTTCCATCCTCAGAGGCAGCGCTGCAAGTGAGATTTAAGATGATGACGAAAGATTCTAGAGGGAGAAATGTTAGGATATGAAGTGTTAGTATGTTACTGAGTGTGGTTCCACCTATTTTTCTTATGACAAGTAACATGGTACATATTAAGTTTGATATTGCTCTGTTAATGGTGGTACTTTCTTGAGTTGCTTTGTATAGCTTTGGGAGGTTATTCATCTTTTCAATTGTTAAGCTGTTTATAATTTTCAGCACAAAAAGAAAGAAAAAAAAAAAAGGAAAAAAAAGGTAGTCTGTTTGATCCATAGTACCTGTAACTGCCACCTAATTTCTTACATGGTTTCTTTTTCTTTTCACCTTCTTATTGTTTGTTTTCCTTATCTAAATTATTCATGCTCCTATGGGGGGCTCAAGAGCATCTAGTATCATTTAGAATCAAACGAGCAGATGGGGAACAGGTTTGACAAAGGTTAGGCATAGCAACCTTTTTTTATCATAGATAATGACCTGGAATTATATGCCCAGAAAGGTTTGAAACTAGTTGTCAGGGAGGAACATATGCGTAGATGTGGATGTGGTTACCACTTGCTGTTCCGGGATATGCTCAGCTAGAATCTGATCCTGGTTAGACATTTTGCTCTCAAGTCTTATCCACGACCATGAGTGAGAGAGATGCTATAGCATCAATTTATATTCTATGATAGGATGGGATGATATGTACCTAGTGCTGTTACGTACAGGCATAATTGGGATGGATAACATCAATAGTTGAATGGGGAGCTTGCTCAAGGTGACAAATTCAACTATAGTGTTGATTTAGGGGGTTGGGTCGTTTGAGAGGCTCCTCATCGGGGGGGTCATTATGATAAAACTTATATGTATTTTAATATCCCCATTATTAAACAAGTTAGACTATTGGTTACGTGCTAAGCTAGCCAATTGGAAGGTCAAATTCCTGTCACTCGCTGGAAGAGTTGTGCTAATTTATTGATTCAGCCATTCCAGCATGCTACATGCAAAACACACACTGCATGCTATCTGCAAAACACTTCTCTTTCCAATAGAACTTGCTTTGAACTGGATAAAATCAATCATAAGAACTTCTTCTGGGGATCCTATCCTATGAAGGATAAAGTTTGCAAAATCAAGAAGGGATTGGGCCCTTTGGTTTATAAAACTTATGGTCATGGGTCTTTGATAAGTGACAACCCATGTCACCTCTCTAATCCTGTCCAATTAGGCACTAACTAAGGCGACTGAATTCTATTCCTTAGATTCTCAAAATAGAAATTATATTAGATCACGATAACAAAAAAAAAAAAAAAGAAGGAACACCCCACTTCCTGGATGGGCTAAGCTCAACGAGGATTCTCTTCTATGGGGAACCATTATGGGTGGAGGGTGCCTTCTAAGGGATTCTAGAGGGATGTGGATTTCACGGGCCATAGGCTTCAAAACTAACATTCAAAGAGAATTGAAGGCACTCAAAGATATGTGGAGTACAAGTGTGTGACAAATAGACGTGGACATTTCTTGCTTAGAAAAATAACTTGATTCACTGTGAGAGTTGTTGAGCTAATTAAATCAAGTAAAATTATTATTGACTTTCTAAGACCTACTGTGGATAAGCGTAGATACCTAATAGGGAATCTTCAGCAATATCGTATTCACCAAATCTACAGCCTACAGGGAAGCTATTGGTAGGGAATTTCTATTTCCAATATGACAATTGATTTTTTATATTTGTAATTTTTATTTTGAAGTGGACATATTTGATTTTAATTATTGCATTCCTATAAAGGAATCAAAAGAGTTTTCTGTAAGGTCATTTTGCAGTAGTATTTTGAGTTAAGTAATGTGTTTGAGCTCGTTGAAAGAGTGTAATTATGTGTGTATTGTTTAATAGTTTGTTTCTCAAAAAAAAAAAAGAAAAAATAATTTTTTGTTAAAGAGAGAATTTTTGCTTCAACACTATACATTTTGATACACATTTAGCTTTATAGTTTACACAAGTTAAAACATATGGAAAAACACAACTATAAAAGACTTTCTTTTTAATTATTTTAATGGTCACGTCAGCATATAGTATGCAAGTGGTGCAGTATGTTTGCCATGTAATTTATTTCTGTTAATGAGATGACAATAAAGAATAAACTAAAAATGATTTTCATATTTTAGGAATCAAAATAGGAGCTCTGAAAAAAAAAAAAAAAAAAAAAAAAAAAAAAAAAAAAAAAAAAAAAAAAAAAAAAAAAACCAAAGTGAAAAATGACCCAAAATATAAGAGTATTTGCATTGATCCATGCAAAATAGAAAAATGTATCAATTTTACACTTTTAAGCTCCAAAATCACCTATATTAGTCAAGCTAAAAATGTGTAAATTTGTAAAGTTGTTACAATAACTGTGTAAATTTATTATATTGATACTATTCACTTTGCATTTTGTTTTTTATTCTTCATTTACGTATCTTAAGAATGAAGAAAGAAAGTGGATGATAGTTTTTGTGTGTGAAGAAAGAGAAACAATTAATGAGATCAAGAAAAAAAATGATATTTTAATGTAACATAGTGTAAATTAGATAATTTGATGTGAGGTGTTTTAAAAAATAAGTATATAAAATAGAGAAAAAAAGTAGATTCTTATCTATACTACTATTTAAGAGACTTCTCCTATTTGGAATCCTTATTTTTTTTGTTCAAAAATGCTCCTATGTTCTTATGTTTAAGTAGAGATAGAACTAAAGGACAATATAATAAAAATACAACTCTAACTCCCACTAAAATATTGCCTAAAAAATGGGGTTATTCTTCTGTTGATTTTCAAATTACTTTATCCACTTATAAATTAGATTCTCAAAAAAAATAAAATAAAATTAAAACAAAGGCTTTTTTTTTTTTTTTTTTTTTTGCTACAAAATAAACGTGTAATATTTGTTCATTTTTTGAAACTAGCCTTATGACACTCCTGATTGTATTAGTAGTTCTAAATACATAATATTAACGAGAAAATGTGTAAAGCTCAAATTAAAATGAATGAAAAATTATGACACTATTACACGCGCAAAGCGCGTGTGATGAAGGTAGTATTAGATAAATATTTTACCTGAGCCAATATGAATGCTTTAAAAACCAAAAAAAAAAAAAGTATTTTAGCATTCTTTAAAAAAACACAAGGGATGCAGGTGAGTAAAAATAATTTTTTTGCAAATTGATGTTATGAAAATAAATACTCCCTTTGTCTCACTTTTTTTGTTCTGTTTGAAAAGTTAAATTTTTTAAGAAAACATCATTTATTATCTTGTTTACTTTTTAAAAATGTATAAGTTTCCAAAACTACCCTTAAAAAAATTATCAAAAAATTGAATTAGTAAATTAATAGGGGTATAATAGGAACATTAGTAAATTAATAACTTTTATTTTTAGAAATATGACAATATTTTGGGACATCTCAAAATGGAATAGAGGACAAAAAAAGTGAGACGAAAAGAGTAGAAAATGAACATATTTCAATTTATGGGATAGCAAAAATTACCATCTCTAGTTCGTCCATAGGGATCGTCCATGAGCATCAGGTAGCCAAATGTCCAAATAGACCATGGGCAAAAGAAGTCGTCGACGGGCAAAGCACATGGATGATCACATAACACCACCAATGAACAAAAAGGTCATCCATGAACAATGCACATGAACGACCACATAATACTTGGGAAATCCTCAGTGTATTCACATGCGTGAATTCGAACCTCAAAGTCTTGAAGCGGTTTTCCAACCCATGTTTATCACCACAAATTCCTCTTGTACTTAACTTCCACTAGCGGTTGTAACTTTTATAGCCATTGAAGAAGTTATGTCCAGACTCATTTATTTCCACGAATCTTATGGAAGTTACCAAGCCCATAACCGCTCTAAGGTTCTCTATATAAGGACCGGTTTGAATCAAATGAAGGTAAGTGCATTATGATATTTCACTCCTAAAAAGTTGGAACTCTATTCTTGTGAGAAACTAACTTAGCTATCGGAGAGTGTTTAGCCGGTTCACCCTGGTCTCCTTTGATAGCGCGTTCATCCTTGCAGGCCTTCACAACCACTATTAGCCCATCGAAGTCGGAGCATTCAACCTACTGATCCTGTGCAGTATCAGTTGGCGCCTTCTGTGGGAAGGAGAAATTTCAAGTTTTGCAGTTTATCTTTCGCCGACAAAGGCTGTATGGTTTAGACAAGATCAAAGGCCACTAGCCTAGGCCACCAAGAGAGTAGAGGGATGCTTCTAACCATCCCTACCGAGATCACCAATCAGCGCCTGTCACGCAACCGCCTTCCATCCAACACATACAATCCATGGCAGTAGCTATGGCGGAGTTAACTCGTCAGAATCAAGAGTTGACTAGGGAGATTAATCTGAGGCAGTGTCGTGAAGGATATGCTGAAGGACAAGCCCAGAGTCAAGAAGATAGAAGGGGAAATGCAGAACCCGAAAGTCAATCAAGGGGCACCACTTCGCGAAGGGTGCCACACTTAGAGAAGGAGATGGACCAGATGAGGAAGGTTATGGATAAGATGAAGGAGAATATGAGAAGGGAAAATCCCGTAGAGGATTTGGTTCATCGAACAAATTCCCCTTTCACGGCTTCCATTAATGGTCATCCCTTGCCCTCAAAGTTCAAAATGCCCTCCTTGGATTCATATGACGAAACACGTGATCCTTTCGATCATATTGCTACTTTCAAGACTACAATGCATTTCCAAGGAGTTCCAGACGAGATTATGTGCAGAGTTTTCCCTACCACCCTTAAAGGACCAATGTGAGTGTGGTTCAGCAAGATACCTCTAAGTACAATCAGTTCTTTTAAAGAATTGAGTAAGTTATTTGTTAATAATTTCATTGGAGGACAAAGACACAAGCGTTCCTCATCCAGCCTGTTAACCATAGAACAAGGAGAGAATGAAAGCCTGCGATCATTTATCACTCGTTTCAACAGGGAAACCCTCACGGTGGACGAGGTGGACAACAAGTTATTATTGGCGGCCTTCCACAATTGGATTAACTTGGACTTATTCATTCACAAGCTTTATGAGAAAGAGCCTCAGTCCATGGCTGAACTCGTCCATTCAGCCCAAAACTTTATGAATGCAGAAGACGCAATCATAGCTAAGAAGAGGAAGAGAGCTGAGAGAGTGAAAGCAAACCCCACGCACCACTCCGAACAAGGTCCTCATTCAAAGAAAGGATGAACGGAAGATAAGAATGACCGAGATAACAAGAAACCAGGCTCTTCAGCAAGGAATTAGAATTATACACCCTTAAATGCCCCACTCGATCAAGTGCTCATGCAAATCAAGGATGATCCTTCCTTGAAGTGGCTAGAGAAGATGAAAAGAGATCCTAACAAGCGCAATAAGAATAAATACTGTCGCTTCCATAGAGATCATGGGCATGACACGAACGAGTGTTATGAGTTAAAGCAGTAGATCGAGAATCTCATTAGACAAGGAAAGTTGAGGCACTTCATTGGAAAGGATCATAAAGAAGAGAAGTTGAAGGGAAAGATGGAAGAATCATCACGGCCCCTACTTGGAGAAATAAGGGTCATCATAGGAGGAACTACAATGGGGCAGTCCTCCAAATCAAAGAAAACATATTTTAAGGTGGTACAAAACGTCTAACTCTCTAGACCGTCACCAAGGACGAGGGAAATCGAAGAGCTAGCCATTTCATTCACGAACGAGGAAGCTGAGAGAATCCATCACCCACATGACAATGCAATTGTCATTACTTTACTCATCGCGAAATATACAACCAGGAAAGTGTTGGTGGATAATGGAAGTTCAGCAGACATATTGTACTATCCTGCCTTCCAGCAAATGAGGCTTGGATGAGATCAATTTTGTCCAGTATGTTTGCCATTGATAGGCTTTGGAGGAATGAAAGTACAGCCTGTAGGCACCATTATATTGCCTGTAGTGGTGGGATCATACCCATAACAGGTAACCAAGTCAATTTCTTCGTGGTGGATTGTTCGTCTTCATACAATGCTATTATTGGAAGACCAACTTTGAACAGTTGGAAGGCAGTAACATCTACCTACCATTTATCAATCAAATTTCCTACGGAATATGGGATAGGACAAGCACAAGGAGATCAGTTGGCCGCTAGAAAATGTTATTTAGCCATGATGGCTTTGGATGAGCAAGTGCAGAACATGAGTATAGAGGAGAGAAGAGTTGTCGCAAAACCTATTAAAGTATTGGAAGACATCCTATTACAAGAAAGTGATCTTGAAAAGTTCACCAGAATTGGAACAAGTATGAAGGAGAATGCGAAAGAAGACCTCGTCCAATTTCTGAGGAAGAGTATCGATGTTTTTGTGTGGAGTCATGACGACATGCCAGGTATCGATCCAAGTGTGATTACTCATCAATTGAATATGTACCCCTCTTCTAAGCCTGTTCGTCAGAAAAAGAGGGTGTTTGCTCCTGAATGAGATAAGGCTATCAAGGAAAAAGTTCAGAAACTAATCACAGCACAGTTTATCTAGGAAGTCTATTACCTAGATTGGCTAGCCAATGTGGTGATAGTGAAGAAGGCAAACGGCAAGTGGAGGATGTGTATAGATTTCACTGACTTGAATAAGGCTTGTCGTAAGGATAGTTATCCTTTGCCACGCATTGATCAATTGGTGGATTCTACAGCTGGGCATTAGTTGTTAAGCTTCATGGACGCATTCTCAGGATATAATCAGATAAAGATGGACGAGGTTGACCAAGAAAAGGACCTCCTTTGTTACCAGTCAAGGTTTGTTTTGTTATAAGGTGATGCCCTTCGGTATAAAGAATGCAAGGGCAACTTATCAAAGGTTGGTGAATCACATGTTCTATCCACGGATAGGATGGAATGTGGAGGTGTACATTGATGACATGCTTGTGAAGAGCTTAGACAAAGGAAGTCATTTGGATGATCTTCAGGAAACCTTTGAAACACTTAGGTGATATAAGATGAAACTGAACCTAAGTAAACGTGCATTCGAAGTATCGTCAGGAAAGTTTCTGGGATTCATGGTTTCACAAAGAGGAATTGAAGCAAATCCAGATAAGATCCAAGCCATATTGAACATGGAACCACCAAAGAACATCAAGGAAGTCCAATCCTTCACTGGACGAGTTGCAGCTCTAAACAGGTTTGTTTTAAAAGCCACAGACAAGTGTTTACCTTTCTTTAAAGTTCTTAGGAAGGCATTCGAATGAACGGACGAGTGTCAAAAGGCCTTCCAAAATCTAAAGGAAGATCTTACCACGACTCCATTGTTAAGCCTGTCCATGCTAGGAAATGAGCTATATCTGTACTTAGCGGTGTCTCCACATGCCATAAGTTCAACATTGATTATGGAGGAAGGGAGAGTACAAAAGCCTGTGTATTACACTAGCAAAGCACTCAGAAGAGCAGAAGGAAGGTACCCACTGATAGAGAAGTTAGCTTTTGCATTAATAACAGCTTCTAGGAAGTTAAGACATTACTTCCAAATTCATATCATCAATATCATAACAAACCATCTACTCCAAAAGGTAATGAACAAGTTGGAAGCTGCAGGACGACTGATTCAATGAGCAATCGAGCTTAGTGAATTTGACATTCAGTACCAACCGAGAAATGCAATAAAAGCTCAAGCCCTGGTAGATTTCATTGCGGAGTTCACTCCAAGCTATGAAGACTTAGGCGGAAGAGAAGAAAAAAAGAAAAGAAAAAGGGTCTTCCATATAGACGGATCATCTACATTGCATGCAAGAGGTATAGGAGTTGTTTTGCAATCACCAAAAGGAGACAAATTGAAGCACAAGGTTCGCTTGTAATACCAAACAACTAACAATGAAGTAAAGTATAAGACCTTTCTTAAAGGGTTGGAGTTGGCTAAATTTGTAGAAGCGAACTCAATACTCGTCTTAGGAGACTCTCAATTGGTCATAGGCCAAGTAAATAGGACATGTGAAGCCAAGGAAGACAAGATGAAGAAATACTTAAAGAAGGTGGTACGCTTTGTGAAGAAATTCAAAGAAGCTGATTTCGTTCAAATCCTAAGAGAAGAGAACGTAGAAGCAAACACTTTGGCAAAGGAAGCCTCCGTGAATGAAGCAATAGGTGAGTTTGATGAAATACAATACATGCCTAGTATACACTACCCAGAAATGTTGTAGATAGAAGGTGAGAAAAATTGGATGACCTCGATAGTATTATACCTGGAAGACAGAAGGCTTCTAAAAGGGAAGAACGAAGTAAGAAAGCTCAGGGTTAAATCAGCCAGGTACATCCTTATAGACGAAGTGTTATACAAAAAAGGTTTTTCACAGTCTTACCTAAGGTGTTTAGCTCCAGACGAGGCGAATTACGTATTGAGAGAAGTTCATGAAGGAGCATGTGGTAATCATTCAGGAGCCAAATCACTCGTCCACAAGGTCATCGATGCAGGGTACTATTGGCCAACCATCCAAGCTGATGCTAAGGCATATGTTAAGGTATGTGATCAATGTCAACGTTTCAGTAATATTCCTAGACAGCCGTCAGAATATCTTACCCTAATGATGGCCCCTTGGCCTTTTGCATAGTGGGGTTTGGATATTTTAGGCCACTTTCCAACTAGAACTAGATAGATGAAGTTTTTGGTAGTAGGAATATATTATTTCACTAAATGGGTAGAAGTTGAACCCTTAGCGAAGATTACACAATAAAATGTCAAAAACTTCGTTTGGAAGAGCATTGTCTGCAGATTTGGAGTACCCAGGGTTCTAGTGTCTGACAACGGACGATAGTTCGACAACACACCTTTCAAGGAATTTTGTGAACAACTTGGAATCAAGCCAATGGATAAGCAGAAGTAGCAAAACGATTCTTGTTGAAAATCAACAAGACTCAGCTTGAAAGGGCAAAAGGAGTATGGCCAGATGAACTACCAGGTGTTTTGTGAGCTTACAGAACAGCAGTAAGGACTCCTACGAGGGAAACTCCTTTTAAACTGCCTACGAAAGTGAAGCTGTTATACCTACAGAGATGCACATGGCCAGCCATAAGGTGATTAAGTACCAAGATGAAGAAAACAAGGAGCAGCTTCGTCTTAACCTTAACCTTGTAGATGAAGTGAGGATGGACGCAGAGCAGAGAATAGCGAGGTACAAAAATCTTATGGCAAAGCAGTATGATGCCATGGTGAAGCCCGGACGCTTCAACATTGGGGATCTCATCCTTAAAAAGGTTTCTTTAGCCACCAAAAACCCGACCCACTAGAAGGTAGGACTAAATTGGGAAGGATCTTACAAGGTTATCAACTGCAAGAGGCAATGATCCTACTACTTGGAAGCCCTAGATGGACGAAAGCTAAAGCACACTTGGAATGTTGAACACCTAAGAAGATACTATCAATAAAGGGTGACCATGAACGAACATCGCCGCGGACGAGATCCTTGGGCGTTTGAAGTAATGCGTTGTTTACAGTGTTATTTTCTCATATTTGCTTATTACTACTGTATGTTTTAGATGTTTAAGTATTTTTTGCTACTTATGGATGAAATTATGTTCTATAAGTATTTTTAATTCCTTAAAAGCACTAGCTCTCAAGCATGTACCATGGTTATGGACGAATGCTAACATAGTGTGGATTTCCAAATATATATATATATATATATATGATGTATTTTCAAGTATATGTATGATTGTATGGGAATCCTCCATTTTCTTGATTTCATTCAAAGTAATCCACAAAAGGCAAATAGCCATAGACGAATAAAATCCTTGGACGCATAGATGTACTGTCTATAAGCTTTCCTTCAAATAAGGATAAAGCAAGAAAAATAAACCTAAGGTATATCCGTCCAAGCTTAAGACAAGATAAAACCTAAGGTACGATCGTCTAAACCATGGACGAGTAATGTGCGTGTAAAAACATCACAAGCCTATAGACAGAACTAACAAACCTAATAATCCAACACACGGACAAGCATTTGTTGAGAACAATTCCGTTAAGGACAAGTAAATGATCGTCCCAAGTTTGGAATAATGAATAAAATTGGCAAAAAGATGTCATTCATGGACAAACTGTACTTGAATGGCGAACATGGATTCATGTTACCCTATTTTTGACAATGCAAAAATAAATTCGTCCATAAGTTCAAGACGAGGTGAAATGTCCATAAGTGGGTGAACCTCACAACCACAAAAATCATATGGAAGATATAAATAAAACATTTATAAAACTTATGGCATATCCAAACACAATAAACAATAGAAACAAAAAGCATTCATTCATTTATAAAATTCAAGGGTAGACAACCACCATCCAGTAATATCATGAGTATTCATTCATAAAGCTCGTCCATAAACTTGGACGAGAGAATTTTACTTGAATAAATCTTTAAAAAAAAAAAAAGGAGAGAGCAAAGCCCAAAACAACGGGCACCTTTAATAAAATTAAACTAATAACTTCATTTGGATAAACCACTAGGGGCATTACCCCCAGACTTGGGGTTGTCCTGGGTAACTTCGTTGCTAGTATCGTCCATTACATTGACATCCTCAGAACTCGTCTGTAGCAAGGAGCTTTTTGTAGCGAGAGGAAGCTTGAAAGAGTCAAAGTTCAAGTTAGAAAATGCTTCTTTGGCATCAGCACAGAAGTCCTCATAGCCAGCAGCATAGTGACTGTCTAGACGGTTCTTGTACTCGTCAAACTTCTTGATGGCTGATATGGCTTCCTCACGTGCTTTCTCCAAGGATGAGGTAAATCCAGAAACTTGTCCTTCCAAGTGAGCAATGCGAGTTTCTTTCAGACGATTGAGATCATTAGTCAACCTAATCATTTCCCCCTTTTTTAATAGAATTTCATTGTTCAGCTTCTTAGCCTTTTCCTTAGCCGTCTTGGCCTCCACACAAAGCTCCTTAGCCTGGCACGTTGCTGTATAAAATTTTGATATCGCCTATATATGGACGAGGGAAAGTTAGACATTCTATTTTGAAAAACTTACTGAAAACACACAAGGACAAATGAAATTCACCTTAAAGAGGTCATGGATACCAGAGTGTTCAAATTCCTTCACTGACATATTATAACATTCATTAACTTCATTATCAGTGACTATTCCTTTGAACGTCCTCCATACGTAGCTCTCGTCCAGCACCGGGTTCGAAGGTCGATCAGATGGCTCTAATAAATGAAGCTTGCGAAGAGTCTTGGTTGGAGGGGGAGTAGGATCAATCTGGACTGGATGAACTGCTTGGACGAGCTCCATATCTACTAGAGGCTCGTCCAAGTCTACCGTTGGGGGTGTTTAGGAACCTTAGGAAGAGAAGCCTTGCTAGGTTTTTGCTTCTTAGGATCTCGATGACTTGGAAGGTCGTCTAGATCCACAGCATTGGATATAGACTTAGATTTTCTCTTCCCTATCTGGACAGAAGTTTTCTGGATGACTGGCGGTGCGGTGACATCCTCGTCCCTGCCAGTTATGGTTTTCTCCTTGTTTTCCCTTATTGTAGTCATTCCTGCGACGAGGAAAGTCATGTTAAAAAAAAAAAAAAAAAAAGGGCAAAAAGAGGAAGAAGAAAAAAAGAATAGACGATACTTACTTCGACGAGTGGTTTTCTCGTGACCAAGATTCTCAGCAGTAGATTTTGGGCCAAGCCTCCACGTGGCTAGACGACTGAAAGTCACTAAATCGTGAAAAGCCCTTCCAGGGAAGGCACAAACTTTGTCAATTCGGTCCAAATAAAATTTATCCAAGCATAGACGAACAACAATTGCATCAATAAAAAAGAAAAGGAGGTTAGACGACTGAAAGTTAGAAAATATGTGAAGAAAAATGAAATAAAATGGAAAGGAAACATACCCTCAGGACGAAGGCAACTTAGAGGGCTGGTAAAAGGTGGGAAGGGAGCATTACCCACATCTACTAGGTCCCCAGCCCAATTTCCGAAAATAATAAACAATTTTGTTTTCTAGAGCCAATCAGATGAGCTACGACCTTTTATTAAACTATAGTGAGAACGTCTAGACGAGAATTGGTAAAAACCAATAGACTTCTTTATCTCTGAGGGCTTATAATAGTAGAGGAACTCGTCCATTGTTATAGGACAGTCCCCTTCCAATGCCTCACGCCATAGCACCTATATGACAACTACCGTCCTTCATCCATTGGGGTTGAGCTAGTTAGGTCCAATACCCAACCTATGGAGAAGACCTTTACAAAAAGAATTTAGGGGAAACATAAGGCCATGTTTAAAAAAAAACTGATTTTGTATCTCATACAAAATACATAGCGGAAGTAACAAACACAGATTTACTTCATTTATGAGAGATAACACGTAACCTTGAATTATAGAACAAATAATAGAAAGTGTACCTTGGTGCAGTGAAAATCAAAACCGTGACTTAAGAATACCTTTAATCTTCATCTCAATTCCACATGGTGCCCAAGATGTGTGGTCTCTCAATTAGTATTTTTGTATATAGATTCTCAAAGAAAAATCCTTCTTCTTCGCCTTGTAGAGAAAAATTGATTTCTTTTCTTTTCATCATACGTACGTTCTAACTACCTTGATAGTTTCTTTATTTAATAACTCTTATTAAATTAAAACTGATTATCTAATTGGATTAGCGTTTTCGACCAACCCAATTGGGATTTAGTTTATGGCTTGAGATGAGACAAAAGGGAACAAATAAGAGTCTAGCTCCAATGGGCCTTGGGCTTTTCTGTCAACTCTTGACAAGTCCAAAATTACCATTAATTATATTCAATACTACTATAAGAATATAATTGCACTCTAGGCCTTATTAATAAATTATATCCCAAGACTTTATTATACATGCAACTCCTTCATAAAAATGTTCGTAGTAATACAAAGTTATGAATATAAATTGCCACTTTGAAGATTACTACATCTTAAAACTTGAGTATCCGATTAAATCTTTTATGTTATTCATCATATATTTATAAAATCCAGTTTCATAAATATATACTTTAGTAACTCCTTACTAAAGTGGTTGAGCCCAACACTCTAAATAACCAAACCCATTAAACTTATCTTAAGGGAATATTTTATATCTCCGTTAAGAGATTATGAATTTCATCTTGAAAATATATGTTTCATCAACACTAAATGCGGCTGCCCAACATATTGAGATTTTGACTGTAACTTATAGATCTCACTCCTGATATATCAAAGCAACCTACATCTCATGATCAGGTTCATTATTCTCTTAGAATTTAAAGTTGATGTAAATAGAAGCCGTAAGATTTATTATTCATTTGACAGTCGTTAGAAGAATAATAAATCTCACAGCAATCCAGTTCAATATGTCTTAACTCTTAAAACATATCAACATATCAACTAGAAGTCTCCACTTCCATGATCAAGACAAATCATCTTAGTTGATATATTATAGTCTTCACAAATAAAATGTCAAATTTCATCACCAACTACAAACTAAAATTTTGAGTTTACAAAGAACTTGTGATTTATATCTTCTGTGACTTTTTACATAAATTACATATTATGCATCTCATGGACTAAGATAATGTTCCATTAGTTCATTTATAGATATCACATATAATTAAACTATTTAATTATATATGGCATGCCAATAAATTAGATTTTAGGGCATAAACCCCAATAAGCCAGTTAAAAGGTAAGATGTATATACTCCCAAACCAGAAGAGGGAGAACAACACCATTCTTCTTCCTGGGGTAGACGAGGTTTGAACTCCCTAGGGATTTGGTATTTATCTACAAGAGTTTTTAACTTAGGGGCGTCTAAGGTGGACGCTATTTTAGGGGCACAGCTGTATATCACATTCTCCTCTTCCTACTTCTCGTCTTGAAAAGGACTAGGTGGCTCTCTAGATAAGCTAGTCCCAACTCCAAAGGCCGTCCTACGTTGCGTCTTCTGGAATTCCTCTAAGGAAATACTAGGAGCCCCAGACGAATAATACTCGTCTGAAGAACTACTACTATAGCTCGTGCTACCCTCACCACTCTCATAACTCCTAGAAGAAACGTCCTGGTATTCATCTATCTCTCTCTCTATACTATTACTAGATGAACACATGACTAAAATAAAAGATTAAGGCGAAAACCTAAAAAGGAAGAGGAAATACCTGACATAACTAGGACGAAGGCTAGACAAGGGTCTTGGATGAGATGGCAGAGGGGAGATTATGAGAAAGGTAAAGGACAAGAAAGAGAATGTGCCTATTTATAGGGCCTAGAAGTAGGGTCAGCAAAGCGACACCAGCCATTCAGAAGACGACACGTGGCAGTCCTTTCGAAAAATGCAAACGACGCAATAGGTCAACCAAGAAAATTGCGACATGTGGCCTCATATATATATAATAATAATAATAATTGATGGTGTAAGAATCAGTTGGTTAAACACTTCGGCTTTTGTGGATTACGGCGGTAACGAAGGCCTATAAAGAGAAGAAATAATCAAGGGTTGACCGGGGTGGAACCAAATACCCTCCAATGACAAAGTTAGTTTTCTAACAAGGAAATGAAGTTCCAACTTTGCGGGAGTAAATCTCAGAATCTCATACCTTTGCCTGATTCAGACCGGTCCTTATATAGGGAACTTTGGGGCAGTTACTTGGTTCAGTAACCTCCCCAAGATTCATGGAAGTCCCAAATTACGGAGATAACTTCCTCAACGACTATAAAAGTAGTAACCGCTAATGGAAGTTACATACTTAGGAGAGATTGCTGGCGAGGAACACGAGTTGATTAACCATTCCAGAATTTTGTCAAGTGTTACATGGTCGTCCATGTGCCTTGCCCATGGACGACTCTTTGTATATAGATTGATGTTGTGTGGCCGTCCATGAGCTTTGCATATGGACGACATGCCTTGCCCATGGACGACATGCCTTGCCCATGGACGACTCTTTGTATATAGATTGATGTTGTGTAGCCGTCCATGAGCTTTGCATATGGACGACCCTTCCGACCTGATTGCCTGAGGCTCATTTAATTGATTAAACTCATGGACGACCCCTCTAGACGAATCAGAGATGGTCTGGCCATTTAGTTGACTGGAGATCATGGACGACTCCCTTGGACGAACCACAGATGGTGATTTTTTTGCTATCCCATCAATAATAATAATAATAATAATAATAATAATAAAATCAAGGAAAAGGAGTTAGGTCAAAACCATAAAAGCGTGAATTAAATCCCCACAATATCCTTGGACTACCCCTGAACAAGGGGGCAATTGATGGGATAGCAAAAATTACCATCTCTGATTCGTACATAGGGATCGTCCATGAGCATCAAGTAGCCAAATGTCCAAATAGACCATGGGCAAAAGAAGTCGTCCATGGGCAAAGCACATGGACGATCACATAACACCACCAATGAACAAAAAGGTCGTCCATGAACAATGCACATGGACGACCATATAACACTTGGGAAATCCTCAGTATACACTCACGTGCGTGTATTTGAACCAGAAAGTCTTGAAGCGATTTCCTAACCCATGTTTATCGCCACAAATTCCTCATGTACTTAACTTCCATCAGTGGTTGTAACTTCTATAACCATTGAGGAAGTTATGTCTGAACTCATTTATTTCCACGAATCTTGGGAAAGTTACCAAGCCCATAACTGCTCCAAGGTTTTCTATATAAGGACCGATTTGAATCAAACGAAGGTAAGTGCATTATGATATTTCACTCCTAAAAAATTGGAACTCTATTCTTGTGAGAAATTAACTTAGCCATCGGAGGGTGTTTGGCCGATTCACCCCGGTCTCCTTTGAAAGTGTGTTTATTCTTACAGGCCTTCGCAATCACTATTAGCCCAATGAAGCCGGAGTATTTAGCCTACTGATCCTATGCAGTATCATCAATAATAATAAAAAAATTTGTAAGAACATGTCATTATTACGATTTTGCATTTTGGATTGATTTAAAAAAAACAAAAAAAAAAAAATCACCGAAAAGGGGGAGTATACTTCTTTTGTGCACTTATCTGCACCAAACAAAAGCTCATTGGCGGGAAAGTTTTATTTCCCCGCATTTCTTTTTATATTTTCTCGGCAATCTCATCGTTTCCTCTCTTTCGCCAACTGCGTTCTTCTCGTTGATTCTGCAGTGATTCTACAATCAGGTACTCGTCGCCACCATCACCATCGAACCTTTTTTCAGAATTTGGGTTTTGCTGTTTCAGCGTTCATTTTTCTTTCTGAAATTAGGGTTTGTGGAAGCGCATTGATTAGTTTAATCAGGAACTTATGAATTGGGTTTTACTCGTTTTTGGCTCATACATGTGATTGTCTGAGATTAGGGTTCTCTCTCTCTCTCTCTCTCTCAAAACGATCTGCCCGGATTTTTTGGAACCCCAAACCGTGGCTCAACCACATGTGGAGGAAATCTGAGAACATCGGTCATGAACGGAAATCAGTACCCAAAATTTGATTTCATGGGTTTTTTTGCATTATGTTTGAATTTATTGGCTTATACATGATTCGCTATTGCTTGGATTTATCGGTTTTTTTTTTTTTTTTTCATTTATGTTTTTCTCTTTCACTCTGTTTGTTGATCTCATCTATAGCTATTTAATTAATCAATTTAGAGTCAATAAGCTAATCTGATTCCCTTATAGTTTCTTATCTTTTAATAAAAATTTTGGCCTCATCTCTATTTTTGCATGCCAACTGTTCTACTTAAGGCCTTCCCTCATTGATATACAAAACCAATGATATTGTTAGCACATTGTTAAGCAAAAGTGACCTGCTTTTGGGTGCAATTTGGTTGTCCTTTAATCTCCCAAGTGAGACTAACCAGGGCCATAACCATAGCACAATAGTGATGGTAAATTCGTTAGCAAAATCAGTGTGTTTGTAAAATACTTAGTATGCTGTGCAACACAACCAAGAGACAAGATGAACTCTAAGTTTCTGAAGTCAATTTAAGTCTGTACAACTAATCTTCCTTTTTTCTTTTTCTTTTTTTTTCCGTGTCTGACGTCAGCCAAAGTCAAACTCATACAGAGCTTAATCCCTTTCCTTCTTCCTTCCTTCTTCTTGTTCTTCTATTTTTTTTTTCAATGCATTTTGATCCATGTGTTACAGTAATATGAGAAGTTAGAAGTGAGCTGGTTTATATTGCCAAAAATGTCGGCTTTGATTTCAATCAAACTTTTTATTTGGTAATATAATCAAACTTGACATCTTAGTAGTTAGAATTGTCCCCCTATAATAATATAATAGTTAAATAATTGATAGGGTCTGTGGAATCCACTTTACAAAAATGGAATTAATTGATTATGATTGAAATCCTGTTTGTAGTTATGAGATACAATGAACTCTAGTTGTTTATAGAGTAGCCAGAGCTTTTTGCTAAGCTTTTTTTAATGTTTCTAAATTCATATGATCATATTATGTTTACTAAGCCTTAAACTTGATCATAGTCATCAATTCTTCATGATATACCAAATTAATATGAAATACAATGCTTCAAGTTGATGTTTAAGTTTGCCATCATTAATAAAGCTCCAGTTGATCCTCTCCATATATTCAATCATGAATGAGGTAGTACATTACAAACAAAATATCCAGAAGAGCTCTGATGCATTAGTTTTATTTTACAATCTCCCCTAGATATGTTTCAACAAACTGGGAATTCTCTTTGCAAAGTTTATTAACCAAAGAATGGCATAAGCCTTCTCTAAGTGTACAACCTATCCTAAACTTAACATCTAATATGTGAAGGCATGCATAATATTGCATAATATGATAATTGAATTTGAACGTGATGCCAATGGAGCAAAAGACTTTGATTATGAACAAGTGCCTGAAAGCATCCCTACAATAGTGTCACATGAGCCTACAGAAGAATTTAGTCAATTTTCAGCGTTCATTGCAGCCCATGAAAAAATTAGAAATAAAGAAAATGATTCTAAACTCCAATTGGATCTCGTTGAGCACTTGTGGCAACGACATAGCGAGTCGTAGAATCATCTAATTTTAAGTTATATGCTCGCATTAATTTTTATGTCTTTAGTCTTTATGGTAATTTGAAATTTCTCTTCATTTATGTTAATCTTGTACAGGTACTTTAAAAATTCGATGTAATTTGAAATTTATCAAATCTATGTTAATCTTGAAATTTATCAAGTCTTTTTGAAAAATATGACTATTGAGAAATATTACCATTTGAAAAATATGACCCTTAAAAAAAAGGCTATTGAGAAAATATAATTGTTGGAAAATTTGAAAACGTTATCGTTGGAAAATTTAAAGATATAGTTGTTAGGAATTTGAAAAATATTAGTTGTTGGGAATGAATAAAGAAATATTAAAAAAGAATAAAGAAAGAAGCTATTGGAGATGCTCTTACAATGTATATATAGCCTGTTATTGAATACATTCCTTTTTAGTTGTTGTTCCTTTTCCAATTTAGTTATATTTAAATGCTTGGCTTTTTGTTTTTGTTTTTTTGTTTTTTTTTCTTTGAGGGTTTTTTTAATTGTTTCTTACTATGATTGTTATGTTGTAATTTTTTCTTTTTTCATGGGTTGATGTCTTAATTGCCTAGAAAATAAGCTGTTCTTTTTACTCATTTGATTAGATGGGTAAGGAGGAAAGCCCACAAGTTACCAGGAGAACAACCAGGTCTTCCTCTTCCGCTACTGTTGCAACGAAAACATGTGATTCACATCCTCTAACAATCAAGGATCTTGTGTTTGGAGAAGACCCCATTAGCTTGAATGATCTGTTATCTAGTTTTCCTGGTAGACGTATTCAGATTCTTGAGCTTGTGCACCTTTTGGGTGCATCTAATTCACCCATGCTTCCTCTTTTTATTTATGGAGGCGCTTCTTCTGGAAAAACAAGTATAGTTCTTCAAATGTTCAGGCATCTCAACCGCCCTTTTGTTTATTCAAGTTGTCGTACGTGCTATAGTCCTCGTATCTTGTTTGAATCTGTTTTGAATCAGCTTTTGCTTCATAGGAAGGATGCAGCCAATGGTTATTCGAGTGCAAAGCGCTGTGAAAGGCCATCTGATTTTGTTAATTTTCTCCGCGAAGCCTTGAGTAATGTTATAAATAATTTTAAGGGGAACTCTGGGAAGTTGGGCACCAAAAAGTTGGTTGGACAGGCTGATGGAAATATGGTCTACTTGATATTTGACAATTTGGAGCTTGTTAGAGAGTGGGATAAAAGTTCCACCATATTACCTTTCCTGTTCAATCTCTATGACATTCTAAAGATGCCGGAGGTGGGTCTAATCTTTGTCAGCAATACTTCTCCTGATACATATTACTCAAATATGGGTTACATGGAGCCTATACCTGTTTATTTTCCTGATTACACTGAGGATGATCTTCGTCAAATATTCATGAAAAACCAAGCAAACCGGAAGCTTTATTCATCATTTCTTGAGTAAGAATACAGTTTTGAATTATCTTTATATTGCATTCCTGATCTTTTACTTGATGTGATTTTGTTAATGAACTTGAGTTTTCTTTCTCTTTGAACAGTGTTGTGCTTAGGTCTTTCTGTAGAATAACTAGAAGGGTGGATGAATTATCTACTGCCTTTTTACCATTATTTCAAAAATACTGTGAGCCTTTACATGATTTGGGAGTTGTTCCCAATGAAGAAATGAAGAGACGGTTGTTTTCTCATCTTCAGCCACAAATTGCTCCTTCTCTGAATGAGGTATTTAAGGTTTCATCTCAGTCTTCACCTGCAGCTGAATCAAACAAGGAGACAAAGAAGAAGAGCAGTAGAAGGAAATTGGGAGTTTGTGCAGAAATTGATGAGTTGGATTTTCATATGTCCACTTCTGCAAAATATCTCCTTATATCAGCATTTCTTGCTTCAAGAAACCCAGCTACCCTTGATGCCTCCCTTTTTGATTCAATGGGTGGAATTGATAGTCGAAAGAGAAAGCGAAAGTAAGTGCATTGACAATTTGATATTCAGTCTATGTCATAGTAGTATAGTCTATAAGTGATAGTTATTTGGAGTTTTCAGGTTGCAGAACTACTCACTCTGAAGTAGGATATATCTGTGTGGTTGAATCACATTCTTATGAACCCCATTTGCTTTCCTTGGCAGAGGTTTCCTATTATCATTTTTATTTTGCAATAGGAGAACTTCTATCCATGCTTTTGGTTGGTAATTTTTTGATTGAACATTTATTTTTCTACATCTTGGATTTTCTCCAGGAAACCAAGTTGGAATCTAATTGGAGCATTGTTAATAAAGAAGAGAGGCATATCAGTCCCACTCCTTTTTGCCCCTCTATTTTATTTTTTGGGATGACAAAATGGATCCTAATGTGATTTTTTTAAGGCTGTGATTTTCTTATCATGTTACTTATTATTTTACTAGCATTAAAACTCAATGACCACACCGTGTTTCACACAGCTAACTAACCAATATCCATCTACTGCATTTCTTAATTTAAGGGATTTGAAGGGCTTATATGTTTTCTGCAGGCCCTTTGCTGGAATCATTTATGTAACATGTGGTCGCTCTTTTATTAGATTTGCAAGTTGACTCCCTCTATTATTTACTTTTAGTGTCACCTTTTATTATGGGCATGGGCTTGTGTCTAATGTTCTCTTACAGAGGCTAGGTAGCAAGAGAATGCCAAACATCCATCCACTATAGGAATGATGCAGAGTTGAGCCCTCTAATAGTTTTTTTTTTTTTTGGGTATCCTAGACCCCTTTGCTCCCCCCCACCACCCCCCCCCCCCCCCCCCCCCCCTCTCTCATTACTGCAAGTTATTATTTCATCTTTCTAAGCTTGTTCATGCTTAGGTCCTCTCAAAAGTCATTGGAGAAGAAGGAGAATGCAGAACAGGAATTACTTATGAAGGGACCAGGAACTTTCCCATTAGAGAGGTTATTAGCCATATTTCAATGTCTCACGTCTGTGGCAGAAGGTTCAATCGATGAAGAGGAACAAGGAGATGAAGGGTTAGGAGTTCAAGGTGGGGATGGTGGACTCATGTCTGATGTTCTGTTGCAACTATCCAGTCTCTGCAATGCAAATTTTATTGTTAAAGGGGCAAGCTGCCCATTGGAAGGCTCAACTCGGTACAGATCTACTGTGTGTGAAGACATGGCTCTGAAGGTAATCTTTGTGCTCTCGTGTATTGATTTTGTAAGAAAATTTTCTGTAGGTTTAACATTATGAGTTGTTTGTTGTTTATATTAAATCTGTTTTATTGGTAATTTTGAAATGTTTACAGGTAGCAAGGAGTTTGAAGTTCCCTTTGTCAAAGTATTTATATAGAAGATAATAACCTGTAATGTGGAAGCTAATTGTGGCATGGTCTTCAACTCAAAAAATCTTTCAGAGAAATTTTGTAAAGAAAAAGGTCAGATTGCTTAGCACTTAGAACATTGAAAGGGACTGGAAAAGAAATAGTTAATTAATATCCAGGTAATTTAATATCTGGTTATTGCTTACACCCAAACTCCAATTGTATGGGTTCTATGGTGCAAAACTTGGTAGATGTACAAACTTTGTCCACACTGTGGCAGAATCCTCTTGTATTTATTCTGCTATGTAGTGTCCTCATACAGTGAGTGCTGATGTTTCTACTTTGTATATAAGTTGTGCTTCCTGGGCTTCCTGGCTTTTTCTCAATCCTGGGCTACATGCCGCTTTCAACATAGCAAAAAGCCTAGACCGTTGGGGTTATTCTGTGGCAAGGTCCACAAATAAACTTAGTGTGTTTATGCTGGCCCTTGCTGCAAGCCTAATCCTCCTATAAATAGGCCAAGATGATTGGACTGTATATGTTGATCTTCTAGTTATTTCTACTTTGCCTTTTAGGTTGTCCAAACTTTCAAAATCAGGAGAAAGATGACATTCGGCTAGTATAAATATTTTGGTTTAGTATGGAAAGAAAATGTTCCGACATTGAGCTCTAGATACAGATAGACTATCAAAAAGCTACATCCTAGAATAATGGTGGAAGATATTTCTTCAGACTTGAGGAGGAAATGTGCAAGAGCATTTAGTAGTGCAGGAGAGGGGGGGGGGGGGGGGGGGGGGGGGGGAAATGTTCATATAAAATGACAATTAGGATTATCTTATTATAAATTTTAAGAAATAGATATAAATTAACATCATTAGGGTAAAATGGAACTTCTCGCCTCTCATCACCCTCTGAGGTTCATTAACAACCCCCTCCTTCCTCCCCCCCTCCTCTTTCCCTCTCCTCTCCCTCCATCCAAACAAGCCTTTAGTTTAGCCTCCTAACATAGGCTCTGGAAACATTATCATTACTTCCCAACTATCTACATTAAATGCACTATTGAGCATATTGTTTTGATAGCTTGCTAAGCGTTCATTGTTCACTCAACCATAAAAAATAGGCCAAAACATAAATTTGTAGAGAATTAATCAACATTTTAATTAAAAGAAATTTTTGCCTTACATACACTGCATGTGCAGTGAGCAAGTTCGGTTTTCATTATAAATAACCCATGAGTCATTAATGCCATCCACGTTCCTCATAAGGCAGTGATATTTTAGAGATAAAAGACAAAATATAGAGAAGTGTTCGAAAATATTTTAGAATATTGAAACTTTCTAGAAGGTAGCTCTCTATAGCTCAACTCAGTAGTCCAGAAGGAAGCTCCCTAAAGTAGTCAAATCTAAAGGCATGGAACCAGGACTGGAAGTACCTCTTTAAGAAATTGGAGTAAGCCCTAAATTAGACCACTTTGACCTAGGTATGGTTCTAAAACTCCATTTTTAAGTAAAAGCAATACGCAAGGGCAGAATTTTTATTTGTTTTCAATAAGTAATTGAACTTCATTGAAAAATTTGAAAGAATGTATACAGGTAGTATGCCAGAGTTTTTAAAAAAAAATTCAGGGAAAAAAAAATCATGAACAGAAAATATCAAAGCCTTTGTATCAATGGCTGTAGCATAAAGACTCTAGAAACTCCGTTAAGGAGTACATAGAGAGGGTAAGAGAATGTGATGCCTGTTCAAAGAGTCTTCAAGAAGAGAAACTTGAGATTAGGCAGAGAAATCTCCTTTCCCTCAAACGTGTGTTGATTACGCTCCTTCTAAATACACCACATAAGACATGCTGGAACTGCCCTCCAAACTCTCACATATCTTTGAACTACCCTTACTCCTTCCCAAGATTTCAGTATGGTGTCAGCAGAGTTTGGCATAACCCAATCAATCCCAACTAGACAAAATATGAATGCCCATAGATTATAGACAAGAGGACAATGCAGCAGCAAATGAATTAATAGATTCCTCATCAGATCTACAAAGACCTTGTGCCTCGGTTCTGCCAAGGTCCCCAAATATCCAAAAAATGAAACATGACAGGAGAATGATGCTCTCAGGCTGTTGATCCCATCATACCTTAAATACCTAATGTAATATAATGAACTAGAAGTTAAATCAATAAGGTTAATGTTACAAAACGTATGCCATGGGGTTCCAAACACGTTCCATGGACCCAAATCTATATCTATGGTTTGCAGACATATTTCTCACCTTAGATTAGGAGATTTGACACCCTCCCTGCCTTAGTTTGGTAATTAAAATATAGTTGGCCATTCATACCTATAAACCTTATATTTGTTGGGGACTCTACGAATCCGTTACACATCACCAGACATGGTAAAAATGTCTTGCCATTGAGTCAAACTGAGAGGGGGTATTAACAGATGGTACCTACTTACATCCCTTGTTCCACATTTCCCGACTGGAGAAATATTTTGGGCTTGGACACCATGTGGCGTGTGCCAATAGAGTTACCCAATGTTAATCTTGAAGGAGTGGTAGTGCTAGATTCATAGTTAGTTAATGTTTTTCATTGGGTTAAGTCCAGTGGAACTTATTTTAAAATGAAGGTAGGACAGATAATTTCAAGCTAACTTGCAATGTTTTTATTTTGATTTTTATTCTATTCAAATAAAAACAAGCTGCAAACAATACAATCACAAAACAAGACCAAACTAACAACTTGAACAATATCTGCTCTTCTAAGCTGCAGCTGCTTAATATTGCATCATGAATGGTGTAATGTTGGATGTGCACAACTTCTTTCAGTGCTATATGCTATGATGAGCCTGCACCATCTTATGCTCGTAGAAGATGGTTATGTTGGCACTTGGCACCAGCATCCTCACTTTTGAATTTAGTCCTCCAAAAATTTTTGAAGCAGGCCCCCCTTTCAGCATGAATCTCTCTCTCTCTCTCTCACACACACACACACACGAGCACAAAATTATACACAACAGAAAATAATGTGCATTTACCCTTTTACCATTGCATTAAGCAAAATGAATTAATTTGGTTGTTTCTTCAGCCTGGCCTATATCATCCATGCTGATTCCTGCACAAATGAAAGTTGTCACTATTAAATTACTGGAGCATTCTTCATGTTCACCTCAGACATTCTCAATTTTTGTTTCTTGTTAAATTTATTTTAATTCACTGCAGAGAAACTAATAAAAGTTTCTATAAATAGTCAGAAGAGTTATAGTTCACATACAAGAATTTGTGCAAGTTGATAGTTGTAATTAGTTAAACAGAAAGTACTAACCTCCACTGCATGTAAAGCTCTTGAACCGATTATCGTAGTGTGACCACTTTTCTTCAATCTTCCTCTTGATCTTCTCAGCTGTCTTCTTCTCCTCCTCTGCATTAGCTGCCGTATCATACTTTTCCTTCAGCTTCTTTCCATCAGCGTAGATTGTTTTCTTCTCTTGCTTTGCCTTTCCCTTTTATTTCATCAAAGAATCTATTTTTTGTTTTAGCTCATTTATTTGTCCTTCGTCTCCAGAGATACTCTTTCCAACTGTTGTTTGCATGTCATGCATGTGTTGTATCTGTGCTTCAGCCTCAATAATAACTGAATTGAGCTTCAAGAACTTTTCTTTATTCTCATCCAGTTGAGATGCTATCTCAGCCATAGGCTTGATCAGATTGGTGCACCTTTCAATGGTGTCACTGGCTTGGCAGAATCAACTTTTCAGATCTTTGAAGTCCTTTGAGAGTTGAAGCACTAGGGATTTCATTTTATCAGAGAAGCCATCATTTTCATCCAAGTCACACAACAATTCTAACGCTGAATTTAAAGAAATGGAACGGCCAGGATGACACGCAGAAGAGAAGTCAGCTACTGGTACATTTTTAACAATGTCCAATGCCTTGTCTATGTCAGATTGACCTGGCCTGGACTGGACATTTGTTGTTACACTGCTGGATGCAGGCTGAAGAGTTTCAGAATTGGCTCCGAAGGAAGTGTAAAAGGACTCCATATCATCATCCTCACTGTCAATAGGCTCAGGAGAACTCTCTTCATGCTTTACCATTGGTTGAGCATTTAATCCAGTAGTTTCAGATGTTGGACTAGCTACTGCAACTGATGACATTTCAAGTGTAGTAGGATGTGAGGTTGATGCCTTTAAGTGTTTCTCAACTTGGGCTCCTGTATGCTTCTTTGAGGCTGACCTAGGGACCAATTGAGTTTCTTCTTCTTCTTCTTCTTCTAGTTGTGGGTGACTTGATGCTTGTTCGGAGATTTCATTGTAAGAATCCTTCATTATAGATATGACACAATGAGAAATGATCGTTAAAGCAAAACAAATTTTAAGATGATCTGATTGAGAAAAATGGTAACCTTTGTGGAACTTGTTTTGCTTTTGAGTTGATGGAGAGGATTGTTTGGATCTACTCTCTTCCTGTTCTGCTTTTGGTTCATTTAGTGCCTCGTCAACAGCTTTGTCTACACAACATCATAAACCTCTGTGGCAATGGTCCCTATAAAAAATGTGAACCATTACTGACTCAACCAATATCATTATTTACAAAATGAGAATCACATCTTCCCTATACTATTTTTTTTTTCAAGTGAACACCTCCTCCAAAAGAAGATAAACAGTTTATGAAAAGGGGTGGAAAAAGGTAAAGCGATAGGAGACAAAAAAAAGTCAATGTCAACTAGAGGTAGTTAGATGTAAGGAGTGATATTCTCTCTCTCTCTCTCTCTCTCTCTCTCTCTCTTAAATGAGTGAGGTTTGTCCCAAGAATTAGGATGAGAGCTAATAAACAGTAGCCTTCATTTCATGGTACATGGCCTCCAGTCAATTGTGTTATCCATTGGGATTAAGAACTTCTTCGCATGAAGATGAATAATACATATTAAAGTAAATTCTTAGAAAAATGAATCGTGTTAAAGATTGTTCATTCAAAGAAATTTTGTTATAGTGTAAAAAATTGTACAATAAAGAGTTGTGTATTTCTCAAAAGTTTTAACACATCACCAAACAACACAATGTGAAACAAACCATCTTTTCAAGGGCAGAATAAAATAGATGAGAGAGCACATGTATATTATATTATGGTGTGGTTAACTCATACACTTACACAAGGTGTGGTCAAGTAGAAGAGCTAGTTTTGCCTTTTACCTTTGTGCCTTTGCTTTAAGAGAGATGAATTTGGTTGTCTTTTAGCCTGGTGGGCACCAGTTATTTCTTCACCTGGAACAAATGAAATATATTAATAACTATAATAGCATTTTTGTTTGAAATGCACTCAAGATCACATCTGGAGAGACTGATAGAAAAAGCCATCATAAATACCCATAATTTTTACTATAGTTTGTTTGCATGTGGGGGAGAGCACAGTTCATGACATCATCTCATGTTTAGTGGAAATATTCCGTAGCAACTACCAACAAACATTAATATTTTATTTTAAGTCTTCGGGGTCCGAAGCAATCTTCATAGTTAGTTGGCATATTAGAATTTATGAGAGTTGATATTCTAGTTTTAAGTGCTAAATAGTTGTCATTCTATAATACGATTAATTTGTAAAACAATATAATGGACAAAATTTAAGTATAGTTGAATAGGTGTGGTACCCTTGGTTGCTTAATTAGATTCAAACATATGGTTGCATTGACCGTTTCAATACAAATTAGTGTTATATTTCTCTAAGGAAAGTTAAATTCTATGCGTCTGAATTTAATTGAGGACTTTAACAAGCTTTTGTCCCGATATACATTATATGAAATACTAACCTCCAAAGCGCGGAAAACTACTATACCATTTCTTCTTGGGTGAAGCTGATGTTGAAGAAACTATAGGGAAATCAATCTCCAGGTCTGGAATGTGCATATCCTTTGGCCAATCTGGACCTCCTCCATCCTCCTTTTGGCATCGCTCTGTCAACAGCTTGCATCTTTGTATTTGCAAATGTTGAAGAGAACTGGGAAGCCCATCCTCAGGCAAGGATTGGAGCATAGGGCAGTCCTCAATGTTAAGGTCCTTCAATGAAGGGAGGCTCTTCAGTATCTCCTTGGGGCCTAGAGATTGCAGAAGGGGGCAGGAGACAATACTTAAACACTCTGGCATAGCAGGTAGTTCCTCAGTTAATTTCACAAGCATTGGACAGTTTCGGATGGATAGAAATGTGAGAGATATCAAAGTTGGCAGCGACCCTTCTTCTCTCTTGGACAAAGTTACAAGATCTTTGCAATCACAAATGTACAATGCCTTAAGGCCAGGGAGTTGGAGCCATTTTGTAAGTGAGGTGAAGTTTGAGATGCCAGAGATAACCAATGAGTATAGAGAGCTGGTATTTGGTATTTCCCTCACTAATGTTCCATCATGACATGCATCCAGTGCTAAATGCTGAAGACGTTGGGCAAAATGTGGTTTTGGGAGAGCAACTAATAATTCACACCCACTGATCTCTAACTTTTGTGGAGCAAAGTGTTCTGGCAGTGCCTGCATCTTGGGACAGCTTAGTAATTCCGTTTCCAACAAATTAAACAAAGACCCTTGCTGCCAACTAGTAGGTTGGCCTTGATCATTTGTACCATTCCAACTCAAAAGATCTTCACCCTAATCCTGCAGAATAGGATTGTCAATAAGTTTCAGAAACCTCAATCTTGGGGCCATTGGAAGTGCCTTCAAGGATTTGCAGCTTTTGATCTTCAGGACTCTCAACATAAAAAAGAGGTAGGGCAGCTTCCTTAGCTTGGGGCAATTGCTAAACTTTAGCCAATCGAGGGAAGGGCAATCGACCTCTGGCCATGTCTCCAACTCCAGCATACCTTCAATGTAGAGCATTTCAAGATTGGGTAGCTCACCTATAGTGAGGGTTTTGCATTTTGTGCAAACACTGAAGGTAACTTTGACCAAATTTTGAAGTTGCCCTTCTCTCATCCAAGTTGAAAATTCAGTTCCCCTATAGTGACAAATTTGGAGCTCTTTGAGGTTTTTGTGAGGTTGTAAGTCTTCAAGTAAACTATTTTCAGTTGCGTCATCATGTGTGTTGACTACCCTATCACTCCATTCAAACACCAACTTGTTAATGTACTTCTTCTGGTTCAACTTAGCCTCCCCTACGTCAACTGCTTTTTCTAACTCTGAGATGTGTAATGTTCCTGAAAGGTATGCCATGTTCTTCAGTTCAATTCTGCATCCAGTCTTATGGCCAACCCGAAATGCATGGCAATCGTGTAGATTGCTTAAGTTCCCCAGATTTGGAGGCAAGTTGGAGGACTTGACCCAGAACAAATCCCCAAGCTGCAGACGTCTCAGATTAACAAATTTCCTAAGGTCCTCTAGCAATTCAAAAAGCCAAGGGCTGAAGAGATTCTCGACAATCTTCAACATAGGCTGCTCCACATCTTTACCGAGTAAGCTCACATGAAGAGATTCTTTAGAGAAACTGTATGGCTCGTTATCTTTAACTAGACAAAAACTGCTGCTTAAAACTGATTGAGCCAAGTCATGCATATGATCATGCATGTTGAAAATCTGCTTGTCATCAATGAGTGAAAGTTGAAAGGAGGACCTTATTAAGAGCTCGTCAAAACATGCAAATCCAGTCTCCTCCTCAGTCTGTCCTGCTTGAGCTTGTATATATCTTTCTGCTATCTAGAGCTTGACCAACTTTTCCTTGTGGAAAACGTAGGCCTTAGGAAATAAGGAGCAGAATTCAAAACAGCACTCCAGGCCATAAGGTAGATACTGGGTTGCACGGACATGCCATTTTTGGCGTCGTGTCGGTGTCGAACACATGTCGGACACCAAAATGGGTACGACTTGCCAGATTTCAGTGTCCGGCAAGCGTCTTTTTTTTTTTTTTTTTTTTTTTTTTCGCTTCTCCAACATGACGCTGACAGGCGCCGACATGACTCCAACACGCCAGCAATAAAAAAAAAATCACAGATTTTGATAATTGGACTAACAAATACTATTTATTTTGTGATATACCCTTAAACAACAAGTCTGAGAAGTCATTAGACCGAAATCCACATCTCATTCTCAAGTTCTCACTTCTCAACCCATTCTCCCTCTGACCTCTGCCTGCTGTCATTGCCCTTTGTCCCTCGCCGGAGCTAGATCAGGTGATCGGCGAACTCCATAGACGTCGACGCCGTGCCCTGTCCCTTCCGATCTCTCTCTCTCTTGGCGTGGACAATAGGTCCGACCTCTTCTCTAGTTCTCTTCTCTCTCTATTTTTTTTTTCTTCAGATATTAATTTTGGTGAATGAGTCATAGGTGTATTGTTACTCACTTATTTATATAAATTATAAAGCATTTGTTTTGTTTTTTTAATCCCACTCTCACAGTTTCACTGTCACTACTTTGGGTGTTATTTATAAGTTATAACGCGTTTGTTATTTATATAAGTTAAAAGTTATGTTTATCATTGTACTACTTTGGGTATTAGTTTACTTATTAATAGTTCTTATATAATTTAAATTCTAGACATAAACGTATTTTATGTCTAAAAATATTAAAAAATGTGCCTAAATATAAAATTTAATTAATTATTTAACCGTTGTGTCCTCGCCGTTTCGTGTCCTTATTTTTCAAAAATTGCTATATCCCCGTGTCCATGTCGTGTTCGTGTCCGTGTCTTTGCAACATAGGGTAGATGGTCATAACTCAATTTCAGAATAGCCAAATTTTGGGCTTGTCATTTCCGGAGTTCTGATCCTCTATCTCCCATATCTCACTACTTTGAATTTGCTTCCATTTGCTTCCATCATCAACGCAACCACGCAGGAGACCTCCCATTGCCTTGACTGCCAATGGGAGACCTTTGCACTTTCTGAAAATTTCTTTACCAATGTCTTCCAAAATTATCCGCCTCCGGCTGGACAATTTGTCACTGTCACCCTTAAATGCAATCTTTGCAAACAAGGACCAGCATACCTCTTTAGGCAAATAGCTCAAAAGATGGGGTGGTAGTGTGCCTACGATATCCTTAAACTTGTTAATCCGACTGGTGATCAACACTTTGCTTCCAGTAGCCCCTCTTTTCAAGAGTTCTTGTAGGGAATACCATTCTTGGTAATTCTGGGACCAGACATCATCTAGAACAAGTAAGAAACGTTGTCCATCCAAGAATTCTAGAAGCGGAGGCCGTAGGTCGCTTGGGTTGATGGCATCCAATTCCATCTTGTAATGAAATTGTATCCTTTCTTTGAGAATCCTGTTGAGGTCAAATTGGACTGTGACACAGAACCACATTCTGGATTCAAAATGTTGAGTTACCCTCTTGTCATTGAATATGAGTTGAGCAAGAGTTGTTTTACCCAAAACCCCCATCCCTATGATAGGAATCACAGAAACATCTCCTTCTTTATCGAATTCATTTGATAGAAGCATATGTAGAGTCTTTTGGCTAAATATTGCTAAATCTGAAATTTATTTGCGTTATAGGCACTGTTACAACTTATTTAGGGAAATGAGGAGAGAGATTGAATTTCGGCAATAATGTTGCCAAAATTCCAAGAAAAGTATGAGAGAGAATGAGAAAAAGCTGGGAGAGAGAAAATGTTGAATTACGGCAATGGCATTGCCGTAATTCGCTGCCCAAATATCCTGCCCGGGTGATGTGAGAAAGAAGTGCTCTGAGTGTGAGGTGCCCCCAAAGAAACTAATTGTGGTAATGGTGTTGCCGAAGTAGGGAAAAAAAAAATTTCCTGTCAATTGTGGCAATGCCATTGCCAAAAATGGGAGGAAAAAAAAAAAAAAAAGTGAATGCCGAAATCTGGGGAGGAATTAAAAAAAAAAATATAACGTGCTACTTACATAATATTTTCACAACAAATCATAGGCAACTAGTTATTATTAGTTCAAATTTAAATTTAACATTAAGATTACTATTTTAATCCATCAATAACAATAAGTAACAACCTGACACTTATAATTTGTTGTAAAAATTGTGTGCACTTATCATTTCTCAGTAATGGATTTGTGGCAATGGTATTGCCGAAACAGGGAAAAAAAATAGTGGCAATTGCGGCAATGCCATTGCCGAAAATGGGAGGGAAAAAAAAATTGTTTCAATGGGTTTGTGGCAATGGCATTGCTGAAATAAAGGAGAAATTTTTTTTGGCAATTGTGGCAATGCCATTATCGAAAATGGGGGGGGGGGGGGGAATAGTTGTAATTGGTTTGTGGTAATGGTATTGCCGAAATAAGAGGGAAAAAATTTGTGGCAATTGTGGCAATGCCATTGCCGAAAATGGGAGGAAAAAAAAAATTTGTTTCAATGGGTTTGTGGCAATGACATTGCCGAAATAAGGTGGAAATTTTTTTTGTCAATTATGGCAATGCCATTGCCGAAAATGAGAGAAAAAAAAAAAAGTTGCAATTGGTTTGTGGCAAAGGTATTGCCGAGATAGGGGGGGGGGGAATTTTGTGCCAATTGTGGTAATGCCATTGCCAAAAATGGGAGAAAAAAACAAAAAATGTTGCAATTGGTTTGTGGCAGTGGCATTGCCAAAATAAAGGAAATCATTATTTTTTTGACCGAAGCAGTGTGTATGTCATATTCTTTTCTTTATTGTAAAAGTACCATATGAAACAAATAAGGATAGATTCTAGTACAATGAGTACATTGATTCTTATTTAAAAAAAAGTATAAAGAAGAAAAAAATGATTGATGTGCATGTTATAAATAAAAATAAAAAAAAGTACATACATTCTTATAGAAGAAAAAAATAATTGATGTGCACGTCATAAAAAAAAAAAAAAAGTATATAGATTCTTACAATAGGAAAGAAAAAAATGATTGATGTGCACATTGTAAATAAAAAAAAAAAAAAAAAGCAAAGAAAGTACATAGATTTTTACAATATGGAAGAAAAAAATGATTGATGTGCATGCTATAAAAAAAAAAAAAAAAAAAAAAAAGCAAAGAAAGTACATAAATTCTTATATGCACGCTGTAAACAAAAAAACAAAATTTCAATTAACCAATCATCTCAACTGCTCATCTCATCTGATTCTTATTCTCTGCTTCGAATATATTTTACCTATTCATATCACGCAGGCCTAAAGCTCTCAGTGAGATTCTTTTTTTGTCTTCTTTAGTATTATAATCTCTCGAAGAATTTTTTTTTTGTTTTGTTTTCTTCAGTATTGTAATCTTTCAGAGATAAGTCTTTTTTGTCTTCTTCAGTTTTGTAATAAAAGGCAAGTCAAGTGCAAGCGTCTTTTTATTTCTCTACCTTCACTGAAGAATTGTATCTCCTCACAAAGGATTGTAAGTCCTCCGATTGTTCAGTTAGTCTTTTGCTTTGCTTCAGTGTGAACAACTAAAGATTGTAAGTTTTTTGTTAATGTAAGTTTTTTTCTTTGTTTATTAACTTACAGCTCTATAAATTAACAGATTTATTATTATTGTATAAACATGTGCTTTGTAAATATTAGAAGCTAATACATTGTAAAATATTATGTATTGTTGTAGTTGTAGTTGTTGTTCAAATTTTAGATTAATGAATTATTTTTTATGGTTATCTGATTGTGTTTTTTTTTTTTTGACAAGTATCACTCTATAATTCTCACTCTTTCAGTTGGTATCACAGTTGTGGGAAGCATCTCAATTCTCTAATTAAATTTGTGTTTGTTAATTTTGAAATTATTTAATATTATTTATTGTTATTATTAATTAGTACATGACCATAAAAATTGTAATAAATTGTATTATTGTGATCTTTTTATAATCAATATGTGTTTTGTTATTATCAATTATTACATCTATTACTTGGAAAAAATATATTGCATAATATGTTTGTTGGTATATAATAAAGATATGTATGTGTATTATTATTATTATAAGAAGTGGCTAAATAACCCAGCTTGCTTGTTACTTATTATAATGACATTGTAGAATGTAGATAACATCGTGAGTCGTGACACCATCCTAGAAGCTTAACCCAACCTGCTTTACAATTACCATTCCACTTGTTCACAACAGCTAGTTTTTCAAGAGTTGTACAATACAAAGGTCATATAAATATATGATGTTACCTAAAGAGATCGATATGAGCAATAATGTTTTTAATGTTGAAGACTTGATGTAGGTACCACAGCATTTTTACAACTGTTTTTATAAATGTTGATATTAAATATTGTGATTGAAGAAATATTACTTTCGGTTGGTTCTAATGTTGATATCACTTATATTGTACACCAATTCCTTCAGACTAGTCGAATGTTGTAAAAATATCATATCTTTACACTTGCAATTAATATTATAACATCCAAAACATATCAAGATTATTATTATTATTATTATTTACTATTTATCATTAGGTCAAGACGTTAACAAATTCCTTTTTAGTGTGGATGTCTTAATTGACGACGACCAAAAAAAAAAAAAAAAAAAAAAAAAAAAGCTAAGCTATAGCAGTTGACTTTTTGTTATCAGCTTCAACAAATCAAAACCTAGAGTTTTCTTACTTAGCCAACCATGCTAATAAACAACAAAATCCACCCAATGAGGACCAATTTGTTGCTACCAATTAAGTGCCAACAATTTTGATAATGCACAAAATCGTCAATGAGTTGATTGTCCACATGCATGCCATACGAGTACCTGGATAACAAAAGGGTGAAGAACCTATAGAAAGCACTGGTGGGGTGCTGGCCAAAGACCCTCTGAAGGTTAAATCAATGATAGAAGAATCTCCAATAACCCAAAAGTGTGAAAGCTAGGAAAGTTTTACGTACCTTGGGGAATAGGAGACTTGGTGCTTATAGGTGTAGGGCTGACCAAAATCTCATGAATGTAAGATCTTTCCTTGTAAGGAAGATATGGAGTTAATGTTTTGAGATCTTAGAGCTTTACTTCCCATACTAGGAGGATACAAATATGTAAAAGGATGTTTGGACATAGTGTGCAAGTTCTTTCTATATAGGGATGCATGGTGAGGGTACCTGATGAGCTCTTGGTGACCGAAGATGCTTTTGATGACAGAAGACTCTTTTGGTGAGCTCATGATGCTTTTGGTGACCAAAGACTCCAGGATGTTAGAAAAATATTTGGGATAGTGAAAATATTCTCTATCAGGTTCATCACTTGCTACTCATTCACAACACCGATGCCACCATCATCTAACTTTGTCTCTCCTCTAACCACTGATGATATGCTCTTCTTCTCAAGAACCACCAAAACTCCATGCTAGCGAGACTTTCCAAAACCACTACGACATCCATTGTTGTTACATCCAACTTTGTGGTTATCTCAGAATGGATATCTTAAGAAGGTATTACACAAGTTTAGCTTGCTTCATACAAAAAATGTTAGTACATTGCTTACTACCCGTTTTGAATCAACCTCAAAAGTTACATCAAAATTCAAGTGAGGAGTCTATATGTATGCTAATATAGTTGCGTGTCTAATATATTTGATGGTTACTTCTCATGCAGTGAGTGTGGTTGTGGCAAATCTAGGAATAGAGCATTGGAATGTAGTAAAATGGATCTTTAGATGTCTTGTAAGCACTCGTGACTATGGTATCCCGTTCGATTATAGAGTAATTACAAAAGCTATGGGTTATGTGGATGATGATTATGCAGAGAATCTCAATTCGAGAAGGTTTATGACATGCTATTTATTTATGTTTACTAGTGGCCCAATATATGCTAGAAGTCTAATCTACAGGATATAATTGCTCTATCCAAAGGCATGATATATGGTAGTAATTAACAGAGGTAACAAAAGAAGTAGTTTGGCTTAGGGATTGGCTAATGAGCTTGGTCTCAAGCAAGATAACATGATGCTACATTTTGATAGTTAGAGTGCAATTCACTACTTAGTGAAGAGTAAAGCTTATCATGCAAGAAAAATGCATATTGATAAGTACCAATACTCTCTCGTCCATCGTTTTAAAAATTCAAATGGTCAAAGAATCAGAAATTGGTTTGATTCCTGGTGTTTACCAATTTTGTTTTTTGATTGGATTAGTGTATGGTCTTGTTTCTAGTTGAATCGGCCGGTCCGATTTGATTTTTAAAACCATGCTCCCGTTGAGACAGTTGACTACATGTGATGGTGACATGCAAGAGGGGCGAGAGGGCAATAGGGTTCCCCCTCCCTTACTCTCTTGTTGTGGAGATGATGGGGTGTGAAATGAGTGAACAGTGATGTGTGAACTCAATGTGTGCACTGTGTGTAGGGGATTAGCGATTTACTTAATCTTGGGAGTTGCCATCAATTATTAGGATTTCTACGGTGTGATTGGTATTACGCCACAAACATAATTTGAAAGTGAACAAGCCTTATTTGTCGACTTCTAGTAGCCCACCCTAATAACTAATCTCAAAACTTATGTGTGTGTGTATGTGTAGCCTAAGTTGTGCGTGAAAGAGTTGAAAGTACGGCACCTAAGGTGTTCTTGTTGTGACTTGTGGTAATGTTCATAGTGCTTTACTACATATTCTAATAAAAATCATGGTTTCTTCCTTTATTTCAATAAACTAGCTTGTTTAAAATTATATATATATATATATATAGAGAGAGAGAGAGATTATTATTTAGTGTAACTTTAAGCAATGTTATGTTACAAAATAAATTTTTATTGGATTAATATTTCAAAAATCTTATTGTTAGATTATATATATATTTTTTATATTTTTAACACATACACCAAGTTTCGTATCAAATTAATGCTATGTACTATTTGATCAAGACACCCATTTTAATACACAATTTTAAATACAAAAACTTAACATTTAAACATTTGATTGATGACATAGTTATTAATCATAGATTATCCTAAAGTTTTAAAAGCGTGTAGAGTATAAGAAGAAACTTTAATCTAATGGTAGTTTTATAAAATTCACTTCCTATAAAAAATACTGAGTGATGTAACATAATTTAGAGTTATAAAATTCGCTTTCTATATATATATATATATAGTTACATCTTATGTAACTTTAAGTAATGTTACATTACTTAATAACTTGTTATAGAATTTGTATTTTGAAAATCCTATTTGTGAATTACATGTTTTATATGTTCTTAACATTCATGTTAATTTTCATGTCAATTAAATATTATTTACTATTCGATACATAAAATCATCATTTATGCATTATTTTAAACTACAAAAACTTGAATTTAAACAATTAATTGATGACATGACTATTAATATTTGATTACTTTCAAATTTTGCAAGTACGGAAAATATATAAAAATAATGTAATCTAACGGTGGATTTATTAAAATTGAAAAATACTGAGTAATGTAACATTAATTAAATTTATATCAACATAATTTGAACTCAGCCCTATATATATATATATATATATAGACACACACACACCAAATATTAGGTCAAAAAAGGAAAAGTTTTTGTCTACTCGATGATACTTAATAGTAACCTTAATCTAGCGTGCCACCTTCACAGCAACCTCAATCTATAAATTCTGAAAAGTCCCATTAAGTTGTATGTTTCGACCTTAATTTTAATTATCCTTGCTTGTTAGAGTATAAAAGGGGCATTATTAGTTAACCTAAAGAAAAGATTTAAAGGGGAGAGAGCTTTGTTTGTGCGCTTAGAGTTTTGCAACAAAATCTCTCTCAAGTTCATCATACCAGAGATATCAAAGTAAATCTGAAGACTAATTGGTAAAGAAGCTGAAACCATAGCGCCTACTACAAACTTGGTACGGGAAAGAAAATTTTCAAGAGTTTCTTAAAGTTGATTGAAGGTTCTAATTGTAGAAGAGTTCAATTAGATTGAAGTTTTGTGGGGTTATAATAGTAAGCTCTACTTGAGGTAGCAATAGAATTATGGTTAATTCTATTTGTAAACTTTGATTTTTAGTGGTGGATCCTTTTGTTGAGGTAAGCTTTACTCACGAAGGTACTTTCTCGTCATTTACTTTCCCACTGTTTATATCTACAACATGGTTATGTGAATTGGTTAACTGATTTTTATTTTTATTTTTGATAATTACAACTGGAGAGAGGAGATTTGAATCCAGGAGCATAATTGACTAATTAATTGGATTGACATTAAATTTGTTAAAATCAATCAACCGGACTCTGAATTTTCTAACATATATAGTTTTATTTTTTATATTTTTTTTTTGAGAATGAACATATAAAGTTGATTAAACTGCTTTTTGAAGCTTTCATAACATGCAATACACTCCCGACATACGCACTTGAGAGTGAACAAACAAATAATCCAATACACAGCCAACATATGGCAAGACCTAACAAGTAACAAGTATATGGCATGACTATCATTATTGAGAATGAGAACAATGTGGATTGCATTCCAATCATCCTTGTATTCGAAGTTTTATTCAATCAAAGAGTCATCTATTTTTTTGGCCTCAGGATGGCACCTTTGATTATAAGTCCGGTTTTCCAATGTCCTCCATGCTCAAAAATTGAGAAGCAAATTTCTCTAGATTCTCCATCCTTGGACTGGAAGTTTCCAACATTGAGCTGAAACCATTCTTTTCTAGGCTTCTCCAAAAGGCTAACTTGGCGTTCTTGAACTCTTCCATCTGGAAGTGCAAGTTGAAGTTTGATAGGGAGTTCCCAACCAGAAGCCCCTTTTGTCAACTTGACTTCATGCACAATTTCATAGACAACTCCTGGAGACAGCTCTGACATTCTTAAATATCCTCTTATGTCTAGCCAACATACAGTAGAAAGTTTGGATACTTCAATGTTTTCATCACTGCAAGTTAATAGAAGTATTGAAAGAAGTAATAAAATTGTGGAGAAATGAAGCCCAGGAAGAGTAAAATACACCCATAAAAAATCACCTCACCTTGTTTCATCAAAACAATTGTAAGTCCAGTATATGTTTCATTTTGCCAAGTGATGTAGAGTGACTTTGCATACATCATGTAGCAAGTATAACCAGTCAACTTATCAGCCCATTTTTTCTGCATAATGATTGAAAATAAAGAGAAGAAAAAAAAAAATCAGCTTATTTTTCCTATCTCAAATCGCAGCTGTTAGATTATATGAAGAAGTAATTACTTCTTTTACTTGTATGTATAGAGTTATTGTTTCTAAATCTAAAGTAAAGTTTTTGAGCTTCAGCATTTAGCTCGACAAAGTCTCTTATCATCAAATAAAAGATTTGGGATTCAATTCCCTTGTACCAAAGACTAATTAATGTCTTAGTTTGATGATAAAAAACAATTATCAAAAGCAAATATCATAAGTTGAAATAGTGGCGGAGCCAAGATTTCAGTCGAGAGAAGGCAAGATTAAAATAGTATTGAAATGACATTAAGTATTTTTTTCTAATAATTATGTGTTACTTATGGGGACCACTAATTGAATTACCATGAAAAAAAAAAAAGGAATAAGCAAGATTTTCACATTGCTTTCACAACAAATTGTAAGTGGTAAGTTGTTATTGGTTCAAATTCAACTCACTATTGAAATTACTTTTTTGCTTACTAGTAATAACCTGTTACTTAAAATTTATTGTGAAAGTGTTGTTAAAATATTTTGGACATAGAATTTCTCAAAACTAAATCGACTATAAATTCTATTGTAAAATGCTCACAAACTGATGTGACAAGAATATATAACACTTAAACAATATAACACATAATTGTTTGAATGAATTTTTTTATGATTGATAGACGCTAATTTGTAAAATTTATGTATTCATAGCATTGCTTCACAAGAAAAGTGTTGTGAATAGTAAATTGAAAACAATGATTGTGAAAAAAAGAAACAATAAAATGGATGAAGACGTAAGTGGTGAGATAAAACTAATAAGAATAGTAAATTTGGTGAAAAAAATGATATGATTTGGTATATGGGAAAAGATTTTTTTTTTCCTACTTTCTTGGTTTTAAGGGTCTATACATGTATTAAAGTGAAAGTCTCTTTTTTTTTTGTCAAGGTAGAGTATTAAAGAATAGTTCATAACCTATTTCAAGGATTTTTTTCAAGGAGCCGTGCCGGGGGTTGGGTGGGTGGGGGGGTGGAACTGCCCCTCGACCCCACCTGGCTCCGCCCCTGTTGAAATTAAATACGAAAAAACAAAGCTACTGTTGTTATATTTCTCAATGTGGAGACATTGATTACAATGAATGAGTGAGAAACAGCCAAACTGACCGACCTGCGTCTAGTAGTTGAGAAAGACTTCAGACACAGCGTTATTGTTGTTGCTCCCTTCTTATTCATAGTTTCTTTTTCTCTGATGAAATCAAACAAGTTTCTGAACCAATAATTCAACTCTCTCTTTTCCTCACCTACACTGTTTATAACTTGTAAGCAGTTGGATTTTAGAACCACTGATGTTTGAAGAGCCCAAGAAGATTCGTTCCTTCTTCCTCTCAAAGTCTTAATTTATTTAAACTTTTTTTTTTTTTTTTGCTGAGAGTCAAAATCTTAAATTTATTTTTAACTCTTAAGTCTGACTTTTTATTTTGTAGTATTAATTAACTACATTAAATGACAAGGAAATGAGTGGTTCTAACTTCTAAGTAACTATCAATTTATTGGCGATATCTTATCCATTCAAATAATCAAAAGAGTGTTTATTTACAATTTTTTAAATTAGGCTAAAGTTCATTTTACACCCATTCAGTTTGGGTTAATTGTTATTTTCGTCTCTGAAGTTTTAATTTTATCAATTTCGTCTTCCAATTCTTCAATCATTATCAAACGCGGCATTTCTATTCATGGCTATTTTAATGCTACTATCTATTTTTTTTCACAAAAAATAAAAACCATTGTAGTTTTGGTTTAAACCAAAACTTAATAAAAATGAGACAACACTTCCTTTAGTTTTAAAGAATATTCCATGTTTTGAAAAGTTGGTGAAGAGGGTGTGTGGTACTCTAGAAATTTCAGAAGAGAATTTCTAGATGTACATAATTGGATCTATGAACTTGCTTGGAGGAGTTGTTGGAAGTGTTTATTTCTTTTTTACTACTGGAAATATTTTTGTATAAGTTTAGTGATAAATTTCCTTTTTCCTACTGGAAATATTCTTGTATAAGTTTAGTGATAAATAATGGTGATATTTAACAATTGCAACCCAAAAAAAAATAAATAAATAAATAAAAAAGGATTTCACTAACCATTGTTATGGCTTGATCAACTGAATCTTTTCAAATTTGAAATGTTTTCTTAATTTTTTATTAATGGAAAGATTAATGTTTTGATTTTTTCCAAACCTCAAGCACGGGGTGTATCATTTTCCTAAAGTTTTGGAGCAAGAGTGTCATTCTTGGCCCCAAACCTCAAGGGAGGTTTTTGTGATTTACCATAGTACAATTATAACTTAAAATATGTCTGCCAAAATTATTAATAATTACAATAATATATAACAATTGGAAAAAAAAAAAACTATGCCCATAATATAAGAGAGAGAGAGAGAGAGAGAGAGAGAGAGAGAGAGCTATTGTCGTGCATCTAAGAGAGAAAACATAATCTCTCTATATCACCATAGTACCAAAGTTTAAGAAGTAAATCTAAAGATGGCATTTTTGAATATTGGTGAACAAAGTTTCAAGCCATAAAACCATCCCAGTGTTTGTGTCACTACAAAAAATGTATTTTTAGCGACGAAAATTAGTGAGGAAATATTTTTCATCTCTCAAAATATAGATTTAGCAACAAATAATGGATTTCGTCGCTAATAATGAAAAAAATTATAACATTTAGCGACGAAAAGTAATTTTCATCACTATTGATGATCTAAAATATGAGCGCCAAAGGGGAAAATTGTGACGGGAACTTAGTTAATCTATAACAACGAATTATTTCATTGCTAAAGGTTGAAATTTTTAGTGACGAAAGATTTTGTCACTGTAGGTGTTGCTATGAATAGTATTAGCAACGAAAATCATTTCGTTGCTAAAAGGGAGCATTAGCGACGAAAAACTATCGTTACTAAAATTATTCACACAAAATAGGTTTTTCATTTCATAGTTTTGTCGAAGAAATCATAATTCGTCACTAAAAGTATGCTATAGCGACAAAATTATATTCGTTGCTGAAAATCGTAACAAAATCTGGCTAAAAGTATGTTATGGTGACGAAATTATATTCATCGCTAAAGAGTACAGCTTAAGTGGGTTAAATTTCAGCAAAAAAATTTTCATTTCCCACATAAAATTTCATTTCTCCCACTCACTCACTTAAAAAATTTTCAGCCCTCCCCCTCTCATTATCACTCACTCCCTAACACAAACACAAACTCAAATACAAACACAAATACACACATCCCTCTATCTATCTCTCTACCAAGTCTCTCCTCCCTCTTGGTCTCTTGGTTAGCTTCTACTAGATTTTTAGTCGTTAAACTCTTATTTATGGTTTGACTTTTCCTAACATGAATCTAAGGTAAGATCTCCATGACCCACCTTCTAATATCTTTGGGTTTTTATCTGATATTGTTAGGATTGCTCTTTATGTTGTGGGTTTTGTTTTAGAAGTAGTTTGTTGTGTTTGTTGGTACATTTAAAATCTTATTGGAGGTTTCTAATTTAATGGAGTGAAATGGATTTTGTTGTTTGGCAACTATGTGAGTTGGGTTTCTTAAGAAATCATTTGAGTTTTTGACTTATATGGGAGATTGGGTTAATTTTAGAAAAAGAGTTTCCTTGCATTTTGAAATGTCTTTGGCATATGTGGTTATGATTGTGGTGTTAAATATAAATTTGTGCAAGTAATATGAGCATGTGTCTTTTGCTTACCAAGTGTTTGACAAATTGCCTACATGAGTTATGAAATGGATTTTGTTGTTTGGCAACCATGTGAGTTGGGTTTCTTGAGAAATCATTTGGGTTTTTGATTTATATGGGAGATTGGGTTAATTTTAGAAAAAGGGTTCCTTGCATTTTGAAATGTCTTTGGCATATGTGGTTGTGATTGTAGAGTTAACTATAAATTTGTGCAAGTAATATGAGCATGTGTTTTTTGCTTACTAAGTGTTTGATAAATTTTCTATATGAGTTATGAGATTGAATTTCTTGACTTGTGTTGTGATGATTGTTATATAAGGTTATAGGTTGTAATCCTAGTTTTTTATATGTACTAACACGTGTAGCTTTAAGGTTTAATCAAGTCTCAAAGCTTTTGGCATAGGGTTAAAATTATAGTATTTTTCTTTTGTGACTTTATACAGATTTGAGTCAGATGCACTACATGATTTTTAATAAATTATAGAAAAATTATTTTGGACTGAATTTTTGACGGTACATACTAGACATATATGGGATTCTCCCTATTTAATTTCAAGCTTTTTGGATACAACTAAGTGGACCAAACAAATTTTTAAAAAGAGCTGACCTATTGCAAATTTAATCAGAAAGTATGATTAGAATGTTGAGACTATAAGGAATTTACTACAAGCTTTCGTTGTGTGGTCTATCTTGTAAGTTCATATGTGCTTTCTTTGACAAGTGTTTTACTTTGGCTAATTTTATCATGGTTTGGTAATGACATGCTTTGTATTAAGTTGGTAAATGCACATTGTTTGTGGTAGGGAAATAAAAGGTTTTGGTTGTGTTAAAGCCTATAAGTTTCTTGTATACTTGCTTGATTCCCGTTTGGGTAGGGGTATTCGTCTTAGGATGGTAAAGTTAGGCTTTAGGGCCTTAGATTTTGATTGAGTTATATTTGTTGATTACTTTTTTTTTTTTTTTCAATACTTAAAGCATTTGGAGGTCTTGGTGGTGTGGAGAGGTGAGTATATGATAATTTGATGATTTGGGTACTATGAATCTGTTCTAAAACAAACTAGCCGCTAACCCGTGCGATGCACATGATAGTTTAACAAAATTAAATTGTGGCACATCAATATAGCAAAATGGTAGAAGAATTAAGAATATTTGTTACCACCACGCACCCTTGGTGCGGTGGTCACTTCACAAGTATAAGTGCTTGTGGGGTGTAAGGGCAAGGGCCGAAATTCAAGTCTTTAGGAGGGAGTTTCACACACATATACACTTAGATTAGGCTAGAGTAGAAATTCTATTTTGTATAATAAATATATATATATATATATATTTGTTGAAGGCTTCCTCTAATATACAAATGCTAATAAGCAAATATTTTAGAAAAGAGTACATGGTACTTGTATTTTGCATGAGGACAATAGAATTAAAAAATAAAAGTTGAAGGGAAAAATATCAAGAGAATACAATTTGACTGAAGAGCGAGAAAAGTAACTCATATACTAAATATTAATTATCAAACAATTCTTGTATGTAAATATCTTACATATTATAATGATGACAACAGATTAAATCAACCACATATAAGTGGAAAGTCTTGTGCCACTAAGTTCGAAGCTTGTAAACATGAACAACCTCCATATCATCAGGTTTTATATGGATTGGGGCATTCAAGGCTTTGGCAATATCTATGCAACATTGTGAAGAACTCCCTACAGTTGAATTGTGCTCCATATAAGTCTATTATAAATTACCTCTATACTGGTTGTATTGCATCGGTTTGGGGATTTCAAGTTTCAACCTTCTGCAAAATAAGAAAAAAAATACATTTATCTGAATATAAAATTGAGTCAAAACAAAAATAATATAAGTCATGAACTCAGAAAAAAAAATTTAGGACAGATATTTCAAGCTCAAAAATAAATGTGATTGTCCATTTTGTTCAACTTAATTTTGTCATAAAATATCTCTCTTAAAAAAGGACAGCATTTAATGTTGTCCACTATTCAAATTTCTGTAGTTTGACTAATTTAAATATCCTAGTGCTATATCCAATCAAGAACCATATTAAACCCAGAACCATAAAGAAAGGTAGAGGGAGGAAGGGTGATTTAAACGAAGAGAAATGAAGGCTTTTAGAACAACTCAAACTCGTATCAATAGCAAGCATCACCTCCAACCTAAACATTAGAGCCCTTATGTTTGGAATTTGGGCAATTTAAAGGATTAAAACAATTAGATATTTATCAATGTGGTACTTTCAATTACAATGATTAAATTATCATGCATAAATGTGTCTATGGAGTGGTCTCACACCCTTGGCCCAAATGATATGCATTTGGCTATAGTTTTTATTGAGGTCTTTGGGGTTTACTTTGAGTACACAGTCATGAGGCCTCTCCTAAATTTTCAATAATTCCCAAAGACCAATGCACTTTCGTGGGCTTTCAAGTGTGAAATCATAATTTCAACTATAATACTTAAGCTTGTAACTTTTATATAGATGCAGAATTATTACTTTTTTTCTTGTTAGTCGTAGAATCATTACTTATCTTTTGCATAATTGGATGCCAAAATGCAAGCATCACAATGTGATTTGATTTAAGTCCTTTATTTATTATGTTTGATAAAACATGTATTTTAGTGCTTAATGTTTGTTTCGTAATTAGAAAGTCTTCTCAAAATAATTTGTGAATTCAAGTATAACTTATGTTTCCCAGAATGTAAATGGAACACATAAATAACATTAAATCTCATGCTCAAACATTATGTCCTCGTTTAATCATAGTTACTTGCAAAAACTATTGAATCTTTAACTTGTATAATGGCCACTTTTGGGTATCACATCTTCTATCTAAAAAACAACAAACCCCAAATAAGAAATTTGTGCAACAGCAAACCAATGTCTCCAAGACATTTATTCAAGAAAATATTTATGTGAACATTGTAATGGAAGGGGAAATAGAATAATGTAAAATTAAAAAAAAAAAAACACACACACACACACACACATCAGAGCAACCCAGATTTAAGATTGTAGCATTTTGTTCATTTTCAAATATTCTAAAAAGATTAAACATACTAAAAACAAAAGATACTGACCAAATAGGATCATGCTCTTAACTCTTCCAATTAGCAAGTAATAGTTTGTCAGTGCCACCCTCCTCTTCAAATCAACATAGATAAATAAGCACATCCATAAATAGAAGAATTTGTGCAAAAAGTAAGGCAAACTAATATGAAAACAATTGTAACTAATCAAATAATTCACCAAATTTAGACCCTAAGCCTCACATTTGGTAATATAAAAAAATCATGACAGCAATAAAATTTAGGTCTATAGCAAAATTTTATATTTTGTACTATCCTGAAACGGTTGTTTGTGGAATATTTTTAAATTCATATAAAAGCTATTTTTAGTGTGTTATAGAGTCGATCATGTGTGGTTCCCTTGTTGCTATATTGCTGCCCTATTCTGCTCTACACCTAGTGCTAGTGTATTAGTGATTTGGCCATCTGGTCAACTTCCTGGCTAATATACTTATTGTGGGTCCAAATGCTAACACCAAAAATAATAATAATAATAATAATATTAAAAAAAAAAAACAAAAAAAAAAGCATCAAAAATACCAAATTGTAATCAGCCCATCAACTTTTTTTTTTCCTCAACAAAGAATAGTAACTAAATAACACCACCCAAGCAAACTACAGAAACCATAAAACCTTGCAAAATAAAAACTGTATGAAACAATTCTGAAATTTAAACACTATATTCTAACTTTGTATAGCTCATACATACTGTCACGCCCCCAAACCCGGTACTCGGATTTGTGACCATGACCGTCATGCTGATACCAAGCCTAAACCTGATATTAACAAGAACCAACTTAACTTTTACAAAACTTTTATAAAAGCTTTCCTCTTTCTTTACATTCTTATTTCTTTACTTAAAAGATATAACTTTTCCTGTGACATTCAGAGCATCTATACTGTACTTAAAGAATCACATAATCCACCAGTCACTCCAATTCTAAATCTCACATAATACATCTCTTATTGCTTTAAGGTACACAACCTTCATTAGATCCTAAAATACACAATATTACAGACTAACATCAAATTGCTAATTTAGAATCTATACATTTAAAATTTAAAACAAGCTCCTTCCAAACTCAACAAAGGTTCTCTCTGCTCCAAATTAAAACCTGTTGACTGAAAAATAATAGGGTGAGTTGCGAAGCCCAATAAAGGTAAGATATATGAGAATTCAATAAGGATGCATGTAAATCCATTCATTTCATTTTATAATTATTCAGATAGGAGAACATCTTTTCATGCATAGTATTTTATACTATATATAATAATAACTTATACGCTTCTCGTAAGAAAATAATTGTTCTCCTTTTTCTTATCAGAATAATATTATCGAAACCTTTCGGATTGAATTTTTTTCATTTCTTACAAAGTCACCATATATATTTTCATTACAAAATAATCATTTTAACTTAAAATCAGGTAATCGGTAACTTTGTCTTTAACTGGAAGCATCTTAAAAATAATAAAACTTTCCCTCATAAACTTCTTCTTGTAAAATATTATAACTTTCATAATTATAAACTTATCGTTTCATAAAGAAAAACAAATATCTGATAACTTCTTAACATGAACTTGTACTTTCTTCAGAAACTTTATCTTTATAGCATAGTAGAGTTTTAGAAACTTTTATTTTTAATGAACAGCTTTCTTTTCATCAGAACTTTTTCTTTCCATGAGAGCTTTTACTTTTCACAATGCTTTTAAACAAAATAATTCTTTCATGATTAATAACATAACATAACCTAGCTATTCATAAATAACTTGTTGGTTAGTCCATATCTAATAAGTTTGTACTTATTTGGGAGGCTTTTAGCACCACGGTGCTAGGCATCCAGCATTCCCCACAATGCTAGGTGTTCTCGGGATCACATCATAATACATATCTTCCGACCATAGGGGTAGTTTGGCTTTCCCCAAGTTGGCCGTAACCAACAAGGGCGGGTACAACAAAGCTAGTCCCACTTAATGGCCAATTATATAACGTTTTCCATGGAAAACCAGTAATTAACCCCTACTGACAGAGTTCAGATCACCAGAGAACATAACCCAAAAACATTTTATACTTGTTCATCATACTGAAATTCATAGTTTGCATTACATTTCACAATAACAACATTTCTATTGTTTTCTTTAATCATCATGTTCGTGGAATTAGTAATAGCATCAATATGCTTAAATCATATACATAAGGTTTCGAAAGCATCACGAACATATCTTTGTCTGGTAATGCTTACATGCCATATCTCTAATCAAAAACTTTTTAATACATAATATACTTTAAAATAACCTCATGACTTACCAAATGCTCATATAACTTATCACTTACCTGAAGGAAGAGGAACTGAGAGCCTAAAGTCGAAGGAGCTTAGACCTAGCGACTGGTATCACCTAAACCGAAATCAAAGCTTATTACCATCAATTACTCATTAACATAAACTTACACATTCATCTCAAAGCCTGTTTCTTATAATCAAAGAAATCCTAGTCCCACCTCAATGAGGTTCCCACAAACATAAAATACATTCATCAAACGTCATTATATACCAATCATAGAGAAACCAACATTCTCACATTAATAGCATATCTCTAGAAGAGACAACTTCATTTCAAAAGGTACTTTGAGCTTAAGGTAATAATGCATGCATAAAACATGAACTCTTTTAAGCATGGTCATATAATCATATACATTCATAAGGCAACACACAACATGCTGAATAAAACAGCTTCATAAATACAACTGTCGGATGGTTTAAAACCTCTTCTTTGAGTACTAAACCGTGAACCAAGGCATACAAAATTTAGTTATGATTCGGATATACCAAATGATGAGCATAATAAATTTTAGCTCAAATCATTCACCCTAACTTTAGAATTAAATCCTCAAAGTTAGGCATGTCCCTTACTGCTCACTGTTTTATTCCAGCAGCATGTGCTTCAATTGTAAAATACAAATGGACACCAAAACACATTCAATCTTCATGAAATTCTACAGAGCAACTCCCCTGTGTGTATATTATATACCATAAAAATTTCGGAGTCAGATCATAAAACCATAATTTATTAAAAATCATACAAGACAACATGTTCCAATCTGTCTTGGCAGAAACTCATGCAAATTAGAAATTAAATCATTATTTTTTCTATTCATCCAAATGCTGTGAAACCACTTCCACAACAACCATACGTGTCTTAGGGTTCATACAAACTATTCGTAGCATCCTAATTCACAAAATATGATTTAATACAGAATTTTCTTGTTGTAAACATCAAATCTGTCACAGTGACAGCTTCAGCACATATTCTTACTAAAATCATCAACAAATAGCAATTGGCCTTCATATCACTTGAGTATTTTTATACCTATCCTAAACATATTGAAATACCTTAATAAGCATCCAAATGACCATAATCATCAAACTTTCAATTTACTAAAACAGATTTACCAGTTCAGCTTCTAAAATCAGAACAGAGGATAAAGAATGAAAATAAACAAACAATTATACTATTCAAAACACCCAAAAACATATGAGGTTTAATTTACTTACCCACACACTTTGAAGATGAAACCTTAGTGTTTAGGCTCTTAATTTCTTCTTAGAGAGATATCTATGATTTTTGGTGAGAAAGAGAGAGCTATTGATGAGATGGTGTTGCCCTGTGAGAGGGGAAGAAGAAAGAAACAAGAATAAAGAAGGAGTCGAGAAAGAGGACTGAACTTTCTGGTTTAGCAAAAGAAAAGATAAGGAGAAGACTTTTGGGCAGCCAAAGAAGATAAAGAGGGTGGACTTGGGTGGCATCCGTATAATGCTAAGGACGAAAATATCCAACGCACTTTTTCAACCTTTCTGACATTCACACTTACACTTTTCTACAAAGAATGATATCACTTTGCATATATATATATATATATATATTTGCATATATATATATATATATAGATATATATCCTTAGCTTTATAAAGTTATATCCATCACCTTGAAAGAGTATATATGTTCTATTGGCTTGGTGAGAGTCAAGTGAGAGATAATATGGAGACTTATCTTTCTTTGGTGTGTGGACCCGTGAGCTTGACAAAAGGAACTCAAGAGAGCTTCCTAGCTCTTTCCTTACGAGAAAAGAGAGCAAAATGATGTGAGAATTTTCTGATTTGTTTGACCCGTGGGAAATGAAAGCAAGAGAGTTTCTTGGAATTTCTATTCACTTGGAAAAGTCAAGGAAGAACTTAGGTGGAGTTTGCTCATTGCATGGCCAAGTCTTGGTCTTTGGAGTTTGACGACATGCATAGTACTTTGGCTTTACGTGTGTTGAACTTCCATGGGTTGCATGGGTGGAATTTCTACTATAATATCTCATGCATCATACATGGTTAAAATACCAACAACTATATATATATATATATATATATATCTCATAACTTAACCACTTAATATAGTTTTGTACATAGTATATTTTTATAATACAATTAGCCATTAAATTATTTATAATCATTACAATTCTTATTCAAAAGTATTATAAAATAATACTTTTATTAAATACTCTTGAAAGTGGCTTAAAATAATAATTTATCAATTAAACACATAGTTTAATTATAAAATTGGATTGGGGTGTTACACATACCTTCAGGTGGTTTAATCCGTCCAAAAGTCTTTCATAAAGCTCTCTAATCCTTTCAAACTCATCCTCTAATATTTCAAAATTAATGTATGCCTATTATTAAAAAAAAATAAGAAAAGTGAAAAAATTAATGGTAATAGAATTATTTTACAATCCAACAGAACCAAGGGCAAGTATATAAAACAATACCAAAGAGAATTGTTTTTTGAATTAATAGCTTTCTCTTTTTGTTTTCCTAAACTCTATGTTTTTACAGATTTAATAAACTCAATTACTTATAATAATAATAAAATCTTCATTTGCACATACCTAAACAATTATAAAAATACAATTAAACAGGCAATTAAGCTAAGCTAAACCAAGTCTGCTAAAAAAAACCTAGATAACAACAAAAAAAAAAAATTTGAAACTTAAACATATATATGCAAAGAACATTAAAGCAAAAGCTGTAGCATTGTTGTCTCCAAGTTGCTTAAGATCTTGAGGGTTGAGAGGCTCTTCAATACTACCCCCAAGGCCCCACTACCAAATACATCCATATCCACAATATATGAGGACCATAAGTTTGATAATGACCCATGTAAAATTTGGATGCAAAGAAGAGAATTTGAGTGAATGGAATTATTGAAACTCAAACTTTAGCACAAAATCAAAGTAAAAGAATGCTATTAGTCTTATTTTATTGGTACCTTCTTGATGAGAAGCAAATGTTGAAGCCACAGAAACAGTTCCATTTTTTGGTCTTCACCGCTAAGAGATCACCAAAACAATCAAACAATTGAAGTAGTGGGATCTTCATTTTAGATAAATTTTAAATGAGAGAGGGGATACGTTCTGCATATAGTGTAAATCTAAATTTGGCTTTTAAAAATAAAAAAGGTTAAAAAATAAAAATAAAATATTGATGATGTGGAAAAACTATGGGAGTTGCAAAGTAGGCAACCTTCTTCAGCAACACAATTAAAAAACCCAGCAATCAAAAATTCAAACCCATTCCAAAGACTCAAGATGAACAAACCATATAGAGGTAGAGCTCCAATTAAAAACTATCCACACCACAGCACAAAAGAGGCGATAACAATATGTAAAAAGGGAATAAAAAACATCAAGCAAAAGAATAAAGCACAAAACAAGCTGAGATTTAGAGATACCTCAACTAAATCATCCAACTTCTGTCAATATTTATATACTATGAGGAGAGGAGGAAAGAAGATAGAGAAGCTGCCTTTAAAAGGTGGGGAAGGGGAAGGAACTAAATTTGAATGAGAAACAAATGGTGGGGAAAAGGAAAGAACTAAATTTGACATGGTGAAACAAAACGTGGGAAGACTATAATTTTAAACCGTGCCACAAAAGGGGAGGAAATATAGTTAGTTGTAACCGTGATTTTCAAAGGGGTTTTGATTGAAAAGGCTTGGGTTTGGGCTTTATGGTTGAATTAAATTTATATGAAGTAGGCTGGTGGAATTAAATTTATAAGAAATGAGTTTTATGGTGGAGATAGGCTGGAAATTATTTTAATTTTATTAGTATTTTAAAATTGTAGGACAAATTTAGAAAATGAATGGGAATGACGTGGCTGCTAACATGGATCAACATGAGCGTAACAATACTAAATGCTACGTTTCAGCTTTTAGTATTATATAGATATAAATGGGTAATGAAGTGTTAACCATGAAAGCTTACTTTGAAGTTTTGCTTTTTGCACATAAAGTGTTTGATATATTATCTCAATGAGTTATGAAGTTGGATTTAATTGTTTGTTGTTGATTATTTAATTTGAAGTTAGACTATGTGACACACATATATGTATATGTATATGTATATAAAGTTTGTGAAATCTGAAATTTTGTTTAAATTATTTTGTTCTAGAGGTGAGTATGTGATACTTTGATGGTTTGGGTGCTATAAACTTGTTTTAAAATAAATGGATAATGAAGTGTTGACCATGAAAGTTTAGATGAAACCAACAAATTGAATGATATTTTTAAAAATCAATTTGCTTCTCAAGTGGACAAAATTAATCACTTGGAAGAGGAACTAGTTGAATGTAAAGTTAAATTGGAAAACGTAATAAGTGCCAATTGTAATAAAAAAAAGCCTTAACTCTAAAGGCAAAACCTACATATTCCTCAATTTAAGAGGAATAATAATGAAGAGTGTAAGGCTAATGAAGGTAGGATAGATAAGAACACAAGACCTTTGGTTGAAGTTCAAGTTTCAAAACTCATGTCTATACCTCCTCCTAGAGTACAAGATAGATCTAAGTTTGTCCTTAGCTATCACCACTGTTGTCATATTTAGTTCAATGTCTATTCCTATTTGTCACCATTATGTTGTATCCAGATTCCAAACACACTTAGTCCAAACTATTTCAAGCACCATCCTCATAAGCAAGTATTCAATGTCACAAGGTCATGTACCTTTGTTTGGTGAGTCTCGAGCCTAGGCTAATTCTCTCAATCCTTCCATAGACGTGCATGTAAGACCAATGTCTTTTCACTATTACAGACAAAGACTTGTGCTATGTGAGTGAGGGAAGGATTTCAAGACTTAATTATCTTTCTCTATGTCCTCTGCTTGAATTATTCCCATCTTGAGTAGGACATCACATAGTTGTTCCTTTGGCTACTCTTCTTGCATAACATTCATCCTGATAAGAGTATTTGTATATTACTGCATTTTGTCAAGGGATAGCCACGGTTGTTCTTTTATATAATTATAATCATTCTCTGATATGATTAATTAGCTACTTGTCCTTGGTAAGTAAATCTTATGGGGTAACCAGGTTACGTAACCGCGTTGGTACCTTTGGGAGGGGTATACCGTTAAGTAATCGAGTTGGGGAGTGGTATCAGGTCAGCACTGGGATTTACGGATTCAATCATTTCCTAATCTCTTCCGTCAGTCAACTTCTAGAGACAACACACGCATATAAATAGAGAACCACCGGAACAAACCAAACATTATCCTTTAATCCTCAAGCTGACCCAATATACATATTTGCATTCTTCTTCTTCTTCGGGCTATTAATTAACAATCCAGTAGCTGATTATGCGTTGTCTTTGGGCTTTATAAACAACTATAACAAGCCAAATTTGTAACTAGACAAATCCTATTAAGGTATAACATAGATGTGACCAGTTCTAAATAAACTGATAAAAAATGTCTAAAAATATGATGTCCTTGTCTATCTTCTCCTTTCCACTATTTTGTATCCGGTTGAAATTTAACAAAAGATTTTTACTGAAATAAATGATGTCATTTTGCTTCCTATTTCAACTAATGAAAATTTTTTGTTCTTCAGAAATAAAATATATATATATATATATATTATTCTACTTTTTTTAATTAAAAATTTCACCTACTCGTATTATTAATTTGCTAGTGATAAATATATTGGGGTTACGTTTTTCCAATGATGATGGTTGGAAAGGAAAGAGAAAAATAGAGTCTTCCCTATTCAAAAATATTCAAGTTGCAGTTGTAGTCATTTATTTTAATGTTGTCTTTAATCCAAAACTACCATATTATCATCTAAAATTATGGTTTTATCACTTTTGACATATACAAAAGTACGTATGATAATAATCTCTCTTCTTGAATATATTGTTTATCTCAATACATTCATAAATATTTATCAAAAAATGATTTTTAATTTCTTTTTTTCCATAAGAAAGCTTGGTTTTCAATATAATCCAAACTTTCAAGCTTGTTCAAGATAAATCATACTTCCCAAAAGTGTTTAATTAAAAGATTTTTTTTTAAAAGGGATTTTTCTACTCATTGTTAAGGGCCATTTTTGTGCACAGCCATGCATTATCTACTCGAATGGTGACCTTACTAGACTTAGATTTGTTTTGGGAGTTGAGCCCGAAACTCGACATTAAGTCGAAGAGACCAATGACTTCTAGTGCATTTTTAGGCCTATAAAATAAATAAAACTCAAAGTCTAAGAATCAAGATAACGGTTGAAATATATATATATATATATGTTTAGCATAATATCATTGTTTAATCATTCTCTAAAAAATATTGTAGTAGGTTCTAATTAACTCAATTGGAAAAGTCTTTGATGGTTAAATAGAAGATCCAAGGTTCAATTGTTGCCTACACCAAAAAATTGATTGAAGTCTTAGTTTCATGATAAATAACAAAATCATCAAAAGTAAGCATCATAATTAAGTTGAAACTCAAAAATTGTTGAAGATCATAATGATGGATATTAAGTAATGTTCAATATTAGAGAACAATGGGATGGGTCCAAAATTGTTCATGTCTAGATATTATTTTATATTCAAATAATGTATGTAAAATTGTTCACGTCTAGATAGTATTTTATATTCAAATATTCAAATAATGCATGTAAAATTGTTCGCGTTTGGATAATATTTTATATTCAAATATGTTTTTTTTTTTTTTTTTTTTTTTTGTGTGTGTGTGAAACAAATACACACAGAGGAGAGGGAAATATGTTCTAACACAAAACCACACCACAACTTCACTTAAAAGTCATTGTAACTTTTAAGAGAAGATGAGACAAGTTATACTACACACAACAAACTTTTTTAAGCAATGTGAGACAATTACCCATTCTTTTTTTTTTCTTTTTTTTTTTAAGAAACAAACACACATATAGAGGAGAGGGAAAATGGTTTTAACGCAAATGCACATCATAACTCCACTCAAAAGCCATGGTAACTTTTAAGAGAGGGTGAGGTAAGTTATATTACACACAATACACTCTCTTAAGCAATGTGGGATAATTACCCTTTTTTTTTTTTTTGAGAAACAAACACACACACAAGGGAGAGGGAAATAGATTCTAATACAAAGACACACCACAACTCCACTCAAAAGCCATGATAACTTTTAAAGGATGGTGGGGCAAGTTATACTACATACAACACTCTCTTAAGCAATGATATGTATGTTAAGAAAGGACAAATCAGTTTATTAATCTATATGTTCATTAGTAAAATACTAGCCTCTAAGCACGCGCTCACACGCATGCTCAGAAGTTCTTCTATTTTTTTGGTAAAGGTTAATTTAGAGCATTTATTATAATTTGGGATTACTATATTTTCCAATCACAAAAAAACCTAGAAGTGTGATGAAAAATTATTTCACCGCAAATAATATTCATCACACCCCTAGATCTTTTTTGTGATTGGAAAATGTAGTAATCCCAACTTATTAATAAATGCTCTAAATTAACCCCCTTGGCTGGAACTCAAATTCTGCTCTCATATTTGTGCAATGATGAAATCCCAAAGCCTCCATTACGGCTTATGACCATATCAAATTAGCCACTATGAACACTAACCAAGAATCCTCCATAGCTCACAAACCACTGTCAACCTCTCTATTCAACTAAATGTTTGATTTTTTTTTTTTTTTTTTTTTTTGAGAATGAATTAAATGTTTGAAACTTTTTTTTTTTTTTTTTGAGAAACACACACACACACACATATATAAATGTTTGAAACTTGAAAGGGTGGAAAGCTATATATTTTGATAACGGTTTAAGTTGGGATAGATTTTTAATTTCTTTCAGTTTTTTTAGTAAGTAGTAATTTGAAATTCTTGTTAAAGATCTAAACATGGTTTTTTTTTTTTTTTTTTTTAAGAATTTGAATTTCAAAACATATACATGTGTTGCATTTTTTTTTTAAACAAAATTTTGGACGTGGTATTTAAATTTTTTTGAATTTATTTTTAACTTCAGTTTTTTTAGCTATAGTTATCCAAAAGTTTTGTTAAATATTTGAAAGTAGGGTTTTTTGGGATAAATTTGAATGTGGTTTTTTTTTTTTTTTTTTAGAAGTTGAATGTGGGTTTGATTCGTTTGAATGTGGTATTTGAATTTTTTTGGATTTCTTTTGGATATGATTGACTTCTACTTTTTAGTATATTTTTTCTTCAAAAAAAAGAAGAAGAGAGATTTAAGGAAAAAAAAAAAAAAACTAAACGTGAGATGGGATTAAGGGAAACTGGGTATTGAAAAAAAAAATTAAGTTTTTTTTTTTTTTTTTGTGCAAAGAAAAAAAAAAGAGTTAAGTCTTGATAAAGGAAGGCAAAAAAAAAAAAAAAAAAGTGTAAACGTGGAGTAATGCTTGGAGTTAAATGTGGGAGTTAAATATTGCCTATTTTGTAGGCAAGGTTATAAGTGAGAGTTAAAGATGTATTTTTACTATGTTTTCCTCAAGTTTTATATATACTTAAATCTAGGCTGTAAGGGTATTTTGGAACAAAAAAAATTCGGTCCAAACAGGGGAAGCCCCTTAAATAGTAGTATAGATATAGATAGATAAATAAAACCACTCTCCCACTAACTCATGTTTTCAAAACAACCCTAATTATCAAAACAAAAATCCATGATAAGTTGAATAAATTTTTTTAAAAAAACTATCATTATCCCACGATAACCTACATCAATAATTCTATTCAAAACAAAACTCATCCGTATGTACAGAAAGAAAAAGAAGGTGAAAAAAAATATAACCAAAAAAAAAAACCCTCATCCGTACAGAATAAAAATGAACATGAAAAAAAAAAATATATATATATATATATATATATATACCTAATTTTTAGGATATCAGTTATTCAAAGAAAATAAAATATAAAAATAAAAAAAAAACTAAATTTTAGGGAAATTAAAAAGATCAACGTGGAGAATTGGTGTGACTCCTATCCTTATCCCATGGTAACCTACATCAAAAATTCTATAAAAAAAATAAAACTCATCCTTACGTAATGAAAAAAAAGCGTGCAAATATATAGAAAAACAAAAAAACCTCATCCTTACTGGATGAACCAGACTGTAAAAATATTTATAAAAAAAAAACGAAATAGAATGTGAAAAAGAAACTGAAAAAAGAAACCTAAATTTAAGGATTTTTGTTGTTGAAATTAAAAATAAAAATAAAAAAAAGAAGCAAGTCTAAATGTGAAAAAAAAAAAAAAAAAGGCAAATTAGTGTGACATTATGATAAAAAATGATTAGGATTTAAAGAAATCTATTAATAGTGTACCTTAGGAATAGTAGAGAATCTGAATCTAAGAAGTTTATCTATAACTAATTGATGTTTATCACTTTGTTTTAAATTTAATTATTTTTGTTTAAGATTTTTAAAAAACCGTGATTAAGAGTAACCGAACAATTAAGAGTGTTCGAGTTTAAAAAAAGAGAGAGAGGGAGATATAGGAAGGACTATTGAATGTAAATAGAAAATACTTTTCAAATAGGGGGAAAAAAAAAAAAAGAGCTTAAATTCCTACCACTAATTTTTTTTTTTTTTAAAGCATAAATTCTTATAAAAAAAAAAAAATCAAACCAAGTAGCCTAATCCTATAAAAAAAATAGCGTAAATTCCAAAAAAAAAAAAAAAAAAAAATCCAAAAGAGAGTTTGCATAAAGAAAAAGAAAGAGCCTTACCAATATCATTTCTCAAGAAGCCAATTCAAGCACAAACCCTCTTGTTTGAAAGCCACGGCCCATGGGTAATAAGCAACTATCAAGCACCTTTGAATCCCTAATCACATTCACCCACGGATAAGTACTTGGCAGCCATGGTAGGTAAGAACTCAAAGAAAGTCAATGATAAACAAAAGAAAAGAAAAGAAAAGAAAGAGGAACTTGCAAAAAAATAGAACCTTAAAAGCCATTGGAGCCTTTGATAAAGTCCGTTTAAATTGTTTAAAAACCAAATCTAAAAGTAGAAGAAGAAGAAAGAAAAGGATATAGAACTAAACTGAATGTTTTTAATTTGAAGAAAAATGAGAAAAACGGGCAAAGTGTACGTGAGATTGTAGATCTTAAAGTATAGGAGTTTTAATTTACATATTTATCCTCGTTAGTTAAAAATTTATAAATGGGTATGATGAGGATATTTTAAGTATTAAAATTGAGGAATCCAAATAAGGGAAGCCGCTTAAATAGTAGTATAGATATTAGTGAAAAACAATATTAAAGTAACTTGCATTTAGCAATGCCTAAGAAAGAAATGACACGTGTTTTTGCAACTAACCAAACTCCACCGGGTGTTTTTGCAATTAAACCTAACATAAACTTGAGCATACTTTTGAAAATAGAAAAATAGACACCCTTTTGATTACTGAATCTGAATGGGCCTGCAGTGCACCGCGTAGAAAGATAAATAGACACTCCTGTCGACATACATGTTATTCAAAGTTGTTGGTTGAAGAATAAAAAGTCAACTTAAAAGTTAAATTAAGATTTGAAAGGAAGAAGGAGTTCTAGAGAACTTCAAAGATCCCAAATAAAACTTTTGTCTTCAGCCTGGAAGACACTGATAATTAGAGCAACCCACAAACGTCATTTAAGTTTTAATTAATTGGTCTTCTTAAAAAAAAAGGACTAATTAAATGGTCTAACTGTCTTTTTAGAAGGAGAAAAAGTAACTAGCCGGTAGAAAATAAAAATCACACTTAAATAAAATAAAGACTTATCACTTTCAAGAGAAAGGGTCTAAGTAGGTTCTAGTTAGTTTAATTGGTAAAGTTTTTTATGGTTGTATAAGAGATTTGAGATTCAATTCCCGCTTATGCCAAAAACTTATTGGTGTCTTCATCTGATAATAAAAAGCTATCATCATGACGCTATAAGTTGAAACTCTCTCTTAAAAAAAAGAGAGGAAGGGGCCAAGAATCTTCTTGGAATTTTCTAACATCCTTGTTAACAGAGGCTACAAATACCATTTGCTTGTTATATAAACAGCTTAGGGAGAGGAAAAGGAAACAGTTGAGTTAATAGTTGATAAACTTGTTTGATTTATCAAAGAAAGAAACTATGAAGAAGAAGAAGGCATCAACAGATCTCATCAACAAGAACACTGTGTCTGAAGAATTCCTTGAATTCAAGAGGAAGGTCGGTCAGCTTTTTCTGTTTCTCTTTAACTCACTGTAATCAATAGATGTCTAAACATGAGGATGGCAAATCATGTATGCCTTAACTTTAGACACGCAGGGTTACTTTGCTTCTCAATTATTGTAAAACAAGGTAATTACTTTTTCATAATATAGAAATAACTATAAGCTGATTTTTTTTTTTTTTTTTTTTTTGGTGCTTTTCAATCATTGTGCAGAAAAAATGGGGTGATAAGTTGACAGGCTATAAGTGCTTTATGTTGTATCCAAGGTCACTCTTCATCACCTGGGGTAATCGTGAATACTGGACTTGGGATTGTTTTGAGGAAACTGGGTGAGTTTTTATTTTTATTTTTTAATGGGTGTATTTACTATTCTCCATAATTTTATAGCTTGAGCCTTGTACCTTAACTTGCAGTGATGAAAACATTGAAGTAGCCAAACTATCTCATGTATGTTGGCTGGATGTGAGAGGAAAATTGACAATGTCAGATCTGTCCCCGGAGGTTGAATATGAAATTGTGTATGTGGTGAAGTTGACAAAAGGGGCTTCTGGTTGGGAACTCCCTATCAGGCTAAAACTTTCTCTCCCAGATGGAAGAGTTCAAGAACGCCAAGTTTGCCTTTTGGAGAAGCCTAGAAAACAATGGATGGAGCTCAATGTTGGCAATTTCCAGTCCAAGGATGGAGAATCGGGAGAAGTTTGCTTCGATCTTTTTGAGCATGGAGGACATTGGAAAACTGGACTTATAATTAAAGGTGCCATCCTTCGGCCAAAACAGAGTTGACTCGTCGAAGTTTGATAGAATAAACATAGAATAATTCGATACTTGTGATAAAAATTGTGTCCCTAGAATTATTTTATTGTATATTAATTAGTCATGCTATATATGCTTGTTAAGTCTTGCTACACATTGGCTGTATTGGATTTATTTGTTTGTCCACTCTCAATTGTATATGTGGGAGTGTCATATGTGTAAAATGGAATTCCCTAGACATAATTTAATAAATTATTCCATATAATAGGAGTGTTGGAAATATTGCACAAATAATTTACTTATGTGATTTGTGAACAAGATCAATAATCAATATATGCACAAATTTATGTGTAATTGTACTAGAGAAAATAGAGTAAAACTTATTGATCAAATTAATGCAGAATGGTTGATACAAAACTAATCAAGGCTAGTATTTGATACCATGTTCTTAAATTTCTTTCTCAAAAAAAAAAAAATGTTCTTAAATTTCGCTCCAATCACTATTTATTTAGTGATGCTTTTAGTCTTTTGGACATCAGCTTCCCAAGATACAATGATTAACAACATGCAAAAGAATCACTAGAATCTCCATGCACAACAAACATAAATCTCTCTCTCTCTCTCTCTCTCTCTCTCTCTCTCTCTCTCTCTCTCTCTCTCTCTCTCTCTCTCTCTCTGAAGATTCTAATGAATGAATGAAAAAACTCTCTAAAATGAAATGAGGGGGTACACTAGCACTAGTTCAAAATAGGTGCAATATTAAATTGATATATTGTTACAAACTTGCACCAGTTGTAAAGATGCAATAAGCAATAGACATATTGGTTTGAAATTAAGTACAATGTGCAAAAGCAAACATTATGATAAAAAATTATGTCCCTAGAATTATTTTATTGTATATTAATTAGTCATGCTATATATGCTTGTTAAGTCTTGCCACACATTGGCTGTATTGGATTTATTTGTTTGTTCATTCTCAATTGTATACGTGGGAGTATCATATATGTAAAATGAAATTTCCTAAACATAATTTAATAAATTATTCCATATAATAGGGGTGTTGGAAGTATTGCACAAATATTTTACTTTTGTGATTTGTGAACAGGATCAATCATCAATATATGCACAAATTTATGTGTAAATGTATTAGAGAAAATAGAGTAAAACTTACTGATTAAATTAATGCAGAATGTTTGATACAAAATTGATCAAGGCTAGTATTTGATACTATGTCCTTAAAACAGATTTCACCCCTCACACAATTTATTTAGTGATGCTTTGAGTCTTTTGGACATTAGCTTCCCAAGATACAATGATTAACGACACACAAAAGAATCACTACAATCTCCAAGCACAACAAACATAAATCTCTCTCTCTCTCTCTCTGAAGATTCTAATGAATGAATGAAAAAACTCTCTAAAATGAAATGAGGGGATACACTAGCACTAGTTTAGAATAGGTGCAATAGTGAATAGATATATTGTTACAAACTCGCACTAGTTCTAAAAGGCGCAATAACCAATAGACATATTGGTTTGAAATTAAGCAGAGTGTGCAATAACAAACATTGAAACAAGCCTCACCCACTTGGGCCAGTACTTATGGAATCAATTTCGTATTCACTCCTTAACGGTTTTTTTGTAAGTATCCATGACTTAATAAACCATTTTTTCACCAAGGGGTTCAAATGAGTGTTCAACATTAATAGTTTTCTTCATAATGACCCAGGTCTATGCTTCAAAACTGGTAGAACGATTGCATCAGTACATGATAGAGCAGGCTTGTGGCGATGACATGTGAAACTTGGTTAAGTAAATATGTTGGTTTAGTAGGCTTACTTTGGATTTTATGAATTTTTATTTGGTCTAGAGAGAAGGAAAACATGTAAGTAAGTAAAACAAATGTCATTATTTTTATGTATTAAGTATCAAGATGTTCAATTGGTAAAGTATTTAATGGTTGAATAGAAGATAAAAAATTCAATTCTCACCTACAACAATAATCTTGGTCTGATGTTTAAGAGTATGAGCATCAGAAGTGGATCCCATAAATTAACATGTACCGATTGCAATAGACAAGATTAGCAGTTAAAAAAAAAGGTGAAAAATATTATATTCTTAGAGCTAATGTAAAATTAAGACTATTAGTCATATTAACCACTTTAGCTCTCACAACAACCAAAAAAAAAAAACCACTTTAGCTACAATCAATTTTGTAAAAATTATAATTTAGCTTAATAATGAGATGCAAAGATGTGTTATTAAAGTGGTAATGTAAAATAAATAAAATAAATAAAGTAGTAAAGTCGCTGATGGTTGAATAAGAGATAAAAAATTCAATTCTCACCTACACCAATAATCTTGGTCTGATATTAAAGAGTATAAGCTTCAGAAGTGGATCCCATAAATTAACATGTACCAAATGCAATAGACGAATTTAGTAGTTAAAAAAAAGGGTGAAAAATATTATATTCTTAGAGCTAATGTAAAATTAAGACTATTAGTCATATTAACCACTTTAGCTCTCACCCAAAAAAAAAAAAAAAAAAACCACTTTAGCTACAATCAATTTTGTAACAAAAATTAAGTTGGATTGTGCTAGAGGATATGCCATTGCGTGTCTTCCTTTCCTAGCCATTACAAGAGAAACAATCTAGAATGTTTATTGTGTAAGAACTGTGTTCATTCTTATTATATGTATCCTTACATTAAGACCTTCAAACTTTAAAGAACAGTGACATAGTTGGAAATTGCCCAAGATGCTAATTTGGAGTGGCCATGAAAGATTCCTTGACTTTTAAGCACAAATTTGTAAAAATTATAATTTAGCTTAATGGGATTTCATATTATCACAATTTATTTTATAAATGTTCAACTAATATATTTGACCTCTAAAGATTTTGGACTAAAATGTCAAGAGTTTTGTAGGTTGTAGCTCAACTGGCACATTTTTTTCTATCGAGACATTTAAGGTTTAAATCCTCCCTTCCTAATGTAACTATAAATTTTATAATAAATAATAATAATAACAAAGATTTTGGACTAAAATGAATTCATTCATATTAAAGATTGGATTGACATGGTACATGTAACACTTATCTTGAGTCACATGATAGAAGCGCAAGGTATAAAACATGCATGCATATTTTATTCACTCTACACACCTCCCCTTTTGATTAGCGGGTTACGATGGGGCTTGGGCTTAGGCTTGATGGATGATTTCAATCTCGACGAGTCATGGTTGGCTGGGGTATTACTATTTTCTTTTAATATGAATGTTCAATATGTGTATAAAACATCCTTGAACGTTTTGACCCCAAAATACAAATTATCAATTCAAATTTAATATCAAAAGATTAACGTGCAGAACATGAACATAAACTAAATACAGAATTGATAAACAATCTAAGCCAATTATAATCACATCCACAGCAGAAAATAAAAGGTAAAGATAAAGGAAAGAGAAATGCAAACACAAGGACAACACACGATGTGTTATCGAAGAGGAAATCGAAGCCCTCGGTGTAAAACCTCTCCGCCGTCCTCTAAGCAGTCAATAATCCACTAGAAAATGTAGTTGGGATACATGAACAGTAATAGACCCTCCAAGCCTAATCTACCCAATGTACTTAAGCCCTCCAAGCTTCTTACTCCAACGAGGTTGCGCCGAACCTTTTTCTTCTCTAGCTTATCGGATTCTGCTATAGCTCGTAGCATCAACCAATATGAATTGGTTCCTTCCTAACTGCTTTCCAAAGCACCAAATAAACCTTTTCAAAGATATGGGTATGATGAGAAAAGGATTTGGTCAAGAACCTTTCAAGGATGTATCAATGGAGAGGAAGAGAGTAGAGGAATTTGAAGAGTCAAGTGAAGATTGTGAATGAATCAATCTTGTCTTTCTCTAGGGTTTCTCTCTCAAAATTCTCTCTAGAAGCTCTCTACATTTCGTGGGTAAAAGGGTCTATATATAGTGGTGTGTGTTTGGAATGCGAAGAGTCAGTTTTTCCCAAACAAGGTGTTTTGGCGGCTTGGCCTCGCGAATGGTTTGAGTCGCGAGTTCTAGCCGCGAGTTAATGGCCTGGCCAGCCTGGGACTTTTGTTCTGTAGTGCGACAGCTGGCGTGATCCTTCAACTCCCCTGCATGCTTCTCACGTGTGCTGCAGTTGGCAGCTTACTAGTCGCAAGTCAGCCGCGATTCCTAGCCGCAAGTCTCTGCATCCTTGCACAATCTTGAGCAATTCTTCACACTTTCTCACATACTACCCTTACATGAATCCCACCTAAATACAGGGTTACTAATTGCTAAAATACAAGAAAATTTGGCACGAAATAAAGCCAGCAAGATGGTTGATTAAATTCAACCTTACATAATATATAAAATATAAATAATTTTATTGTGCTAAAATGCAAAATATAGAATGAGATGCAAAGATGTGTTATTAAAGTGGTAATGTAAAATAAATAAAGTGGTAAAGTCTCTGATGGTTGAATACGAGATAAAAAAATTCAATTATCATCTACACCAATAATCTTGGTCTAATGTTAAAGAGTATAAGCATCAGAAGTAGATCCCATAAATTAACATGTACCGATTGCAATAGACGAGATCAGCCTTAAAAATTTAAAAAAAAAAAAAAAAAAAAAAAAAGGTGAAAAATATTACTCCCTCCGTCCCACTTTTTTTGTCCTGTTTGAAAAGTCAAACTTTTTAAAGGAATATCATTTATTATTTTGTCTACCTTTTAAAAATGTATAAGTTTCCAAAACTACCTTTAAAAAAATTTATTAAAAAATTGAATTAGTAAATTAATAGGGGTATAATAGGAATATTAGTAGATTAATGATTTTTATTTTTAGAAACAGGACAATATTTTGGGACATCTCAAAATAGAATAGAGGACAAAAAAAGTGGGACGGAGGGAGTATATTCTTAGAGCCAATGTAAAATTAAGACTATTAGTCATGTTAACCACTTTAGCTATCACCCAAAAAAAAAAAAACCCCACTTTTGCTACAATCAATTTTGTAACAAAAATTAAGTTGGCTTGTGCTAGAGGATTTGTCATTGCGTGTCTCCCTCTCCTAGCCATTAGAAGAGAACAATCCAGAACGTTTACTGTGTAAGAACCGTGTTCATTCTTATTATATGTATCCTTACATTATGACCTTCAAACTTTAAAGAACAGTGACATAGTTGGAAATTGCTCAAGATGCTAATTTGGAGTGGCCATGAAAGATTCCTTGACTTTTAAGTTTAAATTTGTAAAAATTATAATTTAGCTTAATGGGATTTCATATTATCACAATTTATTTTATAAACGTTCAACTAATATATTTGACCTCTAAAGATTTTGGACTAAAATGTCAAGAGTTTTGTAGGTTGTAGCTCAACTGGCACATTTTAGTATTTTCAAAAGAGATATTTAAGGTTTAAATCCTCTCTCCCCAATGTAACTATAAATTTATAATAATAATAATAATAATAATAATAATTGTAGGGTCAATTTTTGATGGGCCAAGCACAAACTTTGTAGACTCAGCCCAATGAAACCCCGAACAATAAATTTGTAGAGAGTGGGTTAAACAACTGGGCTGAAAATGGATTTAGCAATGATTCAAACAGACAAACAAGAAACAAGATGGTGTTCAGACTAGCATTCAATAGGAATCCTCTTGAATCCGAAGAGGTTAAAAGTTTACAGACTTAAATAAATCCCCCTTTCTTCTATGAGACCTATTCCCTTTATATATACATCTTCCCCATCATCTTCATCGTACACTTGTTCTTTATCTAAGCATCCACTTGAGTACTAGTCACATCAGATGTTTGCTTTAGTCTGCCATGAGTGGTAGTAGTTGAGGTTGCACTGTTCATGTGTCTTATCCACATAAATGCGGCCAGGAAAGTTGCTGCAGTGCATTAAATGCGGTGGTAGCAGCTTTTCCTTTATGATATTTTATGTTCTTCTCACCCTCAGGTGTCCCCAAAGCTCACTCTTTACCGTGGAATCTGCTGGGAGGGTTGTTGGGGTTTTCAGTATATTTACTTGATCAAGTTCTCCAGCGATCCGATGAGTGGAACCTCTTCAGACCAACCAGGCTGTCTTCGGACGCACCATTCCTCCTTTCTCAAGTGCATTTTCACCAAACGGGCTGTGCTGATCCCTTTTACCTCTTCGGACAAAAGGTGATATTCAAATCGGGCCCCAGGCCCAATACGTGGCGTTGGACTTTCTCACCCACAATAGCCCCTCAAAATTCTAATTTTTCCCTCGTATCCGAAGAGAAAAAATGGGATTTTGATCTTTTGCTAAATAAAAGCATTGAATCTCTGAATCCACACGTGCGTAGGTGCATAAATTTAGGCGCTTCTTTATTGCCGCTGTTGTTACACCGTTTTCGAGGCGCCATTAATTGCTCCAGGCGGCATCTTGTCTATGGAATCCAACAGCAAGCTACAAATCCAACGGATGCGATTTTTCTCAAAATTTGGGCGGGATAAATCCCACCACTTTGCCTACCTCTATATAAAGCCCCAGAGGGGGTTATTTTCCCTCACTTTGCAAATTTCAAACTTCTCAGCAAACTCAAGCATCCACACTCACAAAGCCTCTTCTGTCATCAACTCCAACTCGCCCTAGAATCAGTTACGATCTTCCTGCGAACCTAAAGGCCTCGTACATGTGTAACACGTTAAGCCAGGTGAGCCCCAACCCCATATGTTGGTTCAGATCGTCGACTGCTTCTAAAATCCTAAACACGTTAGCCGCACACTGCTCAGGGCAAAGTCTATAGTTTCGGAGATAATCTTTGGTGACCTGACCCATGGGGATGGTCATCCCTCCTACCAGGAAGGCGATAATAGGGATTGCAACTTCGCCTTACTCTCGGTTTGTTAGTAACCCTTCCGTAGAGCAATATCTCAAGCCCACGTCCTGGTGAATACGATACATCGCCCTAAACTTCTCTATCTCGGAAGGACTATCCACCAGATATTTAAACCTACCAATTTTCAGTTAAGATAGCGGGGAACAATACAGAACAATGGTTGGGGAACGAATATCCAATGGCCAAAGAGGCAAACTGAAAAGAATACGAAAATCTTAAGTCAAGAACTTACGCGGAATCAAATTGCGTACCAAACAAGGGTTGGGATACTATCTTAGATCCCGATCCGATGAAGTCAGACTCCTCTCTTGTCTTCCCAAGTCTAACAAAGGGATGAAAGACGACTATCTGATCGTCTCGAGCGCGTGGCATGACGAGCTTCATTGGCCCACCCAACCAAGAGAGCCAGGTGGGATATCCCCTATATAGGTTTCCCAACGATAGACTTAGGGTTTTTGTTTTCAATAATCCGGCCTTCTCTATCACGTTTTAAGTTTTTTGACAGTTCCATTTTGATGTTACAGATAGGAGACACGTTGCTCCTCGGCTGAGCCTTACAAACACCGCAGCACTTAATTTCCTTCTTTGGTCAGAGATCTTCGCAAGCGAATACGGGCAGCTTAAGGCCGTGCATCTTATCCTTGGCTATACCCCGAAGATAAAGGATTTCCAGCCAATCGGCAACGCAATAACACTTGGAGACCAATGCCTTAACCGCATCGACGTTGCTCGGAAGGATTTTCTGGCTCCATTTGATCTCGCCCCTGTGCCACATCCAAACCCACAGGGCATTCCGTTGCTCGTCCAACCTGTTCAGCAAGTCCCTCTTCAGTCGGTAGCAGAGGGAGAAATAGTAGCTTCTTCAACCCCTTCGCTTGACGAGCAGATTGACCAGTTCAGGTTCGAAGGGGAAGCTTCGGAGGAAGTTCAAATCTTGGCCGCCGACGAGGGGATTGATAGGCAATCAGCTGCTCCCCTACAGAGGATAGAAGTGTCTGACGACTCCTCTGAAGAAGACATGCAGAGTTTAACAGACTTAATGAAGAATAGAAGGCCGAAGGCCGTGACCAAGGGTACTGGTACATCCCAGCCCACGGTCAATCTTCCCCCTCCTCCCCCTCCTCCTCAAACTCCTACAGATCTTGGCCTAAAGCCACTGCTGGATCTGAAAAAGAAGATGGTCGTAATGGAGACTGAAGAGAGGGAGGTGGCACCTCCAAAAGGGCCCAAGCAGCAAAAAACAGCCCACAACACGAGAAGCAAAAGGGCTTCGTCTACTGAGAGTAGGGAAGAACCCTTGGCCGCAGACGTGCGGCGAGGAACTCGGGTATGGTCCCCGAAGCTGACATTGGATGGTGCAACCATTCCATTTGATGCCTCCCTCAGAAACTATGCTAGAGGGAAGGCCAGACACATTGCAGAGGCGTTGGAGCAACCTCTGCTCCTTTCGAAGGACATGGAGTCCTACTGGCGCTTTAACCAACAGAAGCTCTTTCTATCCCTTAAATGAGATATAGCCATGGTAAGAGAAAAATGACACTGTCTCTCAACTCCTGTGTGCGTTCACAACTTAACATGAAATTCTCTGTGTCATGCAAATTGCTCAACAAGTATACGTGGCTGAGGAATGGAACAAGAAGAAACATGTTGAAGCACAAGCAGAGGCCCATTCTCGGGCAGAGGCTGAGAAAGCATTGGGCAGCCTGAAAGACGAGTGCGCCCGCGTCTCCGAGCAACTGAAGGAGGAGACGAAGGCAAGAAAGAGTCTGGAGGCAGGCCTGAAAAGCGTTGCAAGGCAAGCCGAAGACCAATGCCAGAAGCTATACACTACTGAGATCAATCTGGAGACAGAGAAGGCGTTGGTGAAAGATCTTCGGGCCAAGCTTGACAAAGCTAGGGATTCTGCTAAATTGGCCAAAGAGGACGCTCAATTGGCCAAGGAAGCAGTTGAGGCTGAAAAGCAGGCTGCCTATATGCTGGGGGTGCAAGAGACCCAAACGAGGCTGACCGAGGAGTCTGCAAAGGTCTGCAGGGAGTACTGTGACATCACATGGGGTAAAAGCCTTGATGCGGCTGGAGTCCCCCCAGAGTCTGCCTTGAGGCAGCCTGGGAGTGTTTACTACCACCCTGACATCTGCGACCTGCCAGATACCTTGGAAGCTTTATCGGCCGGCCAAAACCTTCCAGACCCAGCTGAGACAAGCCAGGCACCTTTTCAGACTGGTGATGTGGGCGATCCGTCAAAGACTGACCCAGTGCCTCAGAAGAAGGCCTAGGTGTTTAGGGGATACGTTTTTTTTTTTGGTACTTGTAATAGTTAGGCCCTATTGTCTTTTGCTTTGTAACAAAGTTGCTTCTCTTTAATCAATGAAATGGCTTACTTTTTGTCTTTACTGCTATTATATGTTAGGATGCATCATCACAGCGAATAACAACAATTTGATAAAAAGGAATCACTCAACACCACGATTTTGTCTTAAATGTGATAGTAGCAACTGCATTTGAATGTTAATTGGCGAAAGCAACTTGGTCCGAGGATTGTAGACAGTTGAGCTCAAATTTAAACACTTGGGAAAATTGTAGACCTAACCATCATACTATGCTGACGATTTAGACAATCATACTTAGGAAAAACTGTTCGCGAGGGGGGGGGGGTTACTTAATAAAACGAGGCTCACTTGAGTTTAAGCACTTATAGGAACTATAAACAAGTGTTAACTAACCCAAACCATCTGGTCCGAGGACTACAGGCACGATTGAATTTAAGTTTAAACACTTAGGTGAATCGTGAACGTGTTAACTAACCCAAATCATCTGATCCGAGGACTACAGGCATGATTGAATTTGAGTTTAAACACTTATGAGAATCGTGAATGAGTGTTAACTAACCCAAATCATCTGGTCCGAGGACTACAGGCATGATTGAATTTGAGTTTAAACACTTATGAGAATCGTGAATGAGTGTTAACTAACCCAAATCATCTGGTCCGAGGACTACAAGCATGATTGAATTTGAGTTTAAACACTTATGAGAATCGTGAATGAGTGTTAACTAACCCAAATCATCTGGTCCGAGGACTACAGGCATGATTGAATTTAAATTTAAACACTTATGAGAATCGTGAATGAGTGTTAACTAACCCAAATCATCTAGTCCGAGGACTACAGGCATGATTGAATTTAAGTTTAAACACTTATGAGAATCGTGAATGAGTGTTAACTAACCCAAATCATCTGGTCCGAGGACTGCAGGCATGATTGAATTTAAGTTTAAACACTTATGAAAATCGTGAATGAGTGTTAACTAACCCAAATCATCTGGTCTGAGGACTACAGGCATGATTGAATTTAAGTTTAAACACTTATAAGAATCGTGAATGAGTGTTAACTAACCCAAATCATCTGGTCCGAGGACTACAGGCATGATTGAATTTAAGTTTAAACACTTAGGAGAGTTATTAGCATAATAAAATGGTATCATGACCGAAGGAAGAATCCATCTAATAATAATACATTTTGAGGTTATTTACATTCCATGGCCGGGGCATTACATGACTATCCAGATCTTCTAAGAAATATGCTCCAATGCCAGCCCTTGAAGTGATGCGATATAGTCCTTCCCAATTTGGCCCTAGTTTTCCCCAAGCTGGATTCTTTGCAGTACCTACCACTTTCCTCAATACCAGATCACCAGGCTCTAAAGGTCTAAGCTTTATGTTGGCATTGTAGCCCTACTTGAGCTTTTGTTAGTAATGCGCCAGTTGGACCATTGCATTTTCCCTCCGTTCTTCAATTAGATCCAAACTCTTTTCCAGTTGCCCATCGTTTCCGATCGGATTAAAAGAGCTAGTCCTATATGTTGGGAACCTAGTCTCCAGAGGTATAACAGCTTCAGCCCCGTAGGTCATTAAAAAGGATGTCTCCCCAGTAGACCTGCGAGGTGTAGTTCTGTATGCCTACAACACGTGAGGCAATTCTTCCACCCATCTACCCTTCACATCATCTAGCCTTTTCTTTAATCCGTTAACTATGACTTTGTTAACAGCTTCTGCTTGCCCATTTCCCTGGGGATAGGCAGGGGTAGAGTATCTGTTTGTGATTCCCAGCTCGCTACAGTAACCCCTGAAGGCTTTGCTATCAAACTGAAGCCCATTGTCCAAGATGAGGGTATGGGGGACCCCAAACCGAGTGAGGATATTTTTCCAGATAAATTTCTTTACATCTACATCCTTGATATCTGCTAGAGGTTCAGCTTCGACCCATTTGGTGAAATAGTCCGTGCCGACCAGAAGGAACTTCTTGTTTCCTGCTGCCTTAGGGAAAGGGCCCACGATATCCAATCCCCATTGAGCGAATGGCCATGGGCTGGATAGTGGATTGAAGGTGCCACCCGGCTGATGTATATTCGGTGCAAACCGCTAGCATTGGTCACACTTTTTTACATACTCACGGGCTTCTTTCTGCATATTCAGCCACCAATAACCTTGATTAATGGCTCGGTGAACTAAGAATCTACCTCCAGTATGGCTTCCACAGATCCCTTCATGCAATTCTTCTAGTAGTGATTCAGCTACTTCAGGATGCATGCACAATAAGTATGGACCTGAATAGGAACGCTTATACAGTTTATGGTCCTCGGACAACCAGAACCTCGTAGCTTTCCTCCGTACTTTGTCCGCATTCCCTTTTTCTTCGGGCAAAATATCGTCCTTCAAGAATTTAATGATAGGATCCATCCAGCTCAGGTCGGCCCTGATATAATGAACCTAGACTGCCTCTTTTCTTAATTCTATAGGTCTATGCATGTCCTCAATGAGGATAACCCTTGGTGATTCCTGCGTCGAAGAGGTGGCGAGGGTGGCCAAAGAATCAGCATGCGTGTTACCACCTCTGGGGACGTGACGCAAGTTAAAAGATTCAAACTCTGACTGCAAGGATTTAGCTCGACTCAAGTATCCCTGCATTCTTTCATCTTTCGCCTCAAATTCCCCTTGCATTTGACCAACGATTAATCTCGAGTCCGAGAACATCTCAACTGACTTTCCTCCCATTCTTCGTACCATCGTCATTCCCATCAATAAAGCTTCATACTCTGCTTCGTTGTTCATCGTTGAGAAATCGAGCCTTAACGCTTTTTCAATGATAATTCTCTCTGGAGATATTAGCACTAGCCCCACTCCTGAACCTCTTTGATTCGATGCGCCGTCTACGTACACTTCCCAGGGCAAAGGGTTTCGCAGAGAAACTATGCCAATAGACCTTCCATCCAGGCCCAATGTTGGTGTTACTTCTTCTAAATGGGGCTCCGTGAACTCGGAGACCAAGTCCGCAAGGATCTGGCCCTTTACTGATGTGCGAGGCATGTACTTGATATCGAAAGCCCCTAGGATCGTGCCCCATTTGGCAATCCTTCTAGTGTAATCAGCGCTTCGGAGAATGGCCCTAAGTGGGAGCTGGGTAAGGACTATAACTGTGTGGGCTTGAAAATAGTGAGGCAGCTTCTTCGTCCCTAGCACTACAGCCAAGATGGCCTTTTTCAGTGGCAAATAACGAATTTTAGCTTCATGCAATAACTTACTTACGTAGTAGATTGGTTTTTGTACACCGCAGTCTCTTCGGATCAATACCAAGCTTATGGCATTAGGAGCTACAGCAATGTAAGCAAATAAGACCTCATCTGGCTCAGGACTGGACATGATTGGAGGTCGAGCTGAGTATTCTTTAGGTTGCTGAAAAGCAACAGCACACTCCTCTGTCCATTCAAAACCCTTCCACTTGTTAATCAATGAGAAAAAAGGTCTACACCTGTCAGCTGACCTGGAAATGAACCTATTTAGGGCAGCAGTCATTCCTGTCAGCTTCTGGATTTCCTTGGGGTTCCGAGAAGCTCGTAAGTTATTGATGGCTTTTATCTGATCGGGATTAACTTCAATCCCCCTGTGAATCACCATATACCCCAAGAACTTGCCTGATCCCACACCAAACGAACAGTTAGACGCGTTCAAGTGTAACCTGTGTCCCCTCAGAATTTCAAAAACATCCCTGAGATCCCCAATGTGCCCAGCAATAACCTTACTTTTTACCACCATGTCATCTATATAAACCTCCATGGTTTTACCCAGCTGCGGCTTAAACATTCTGGTCATCATCCTCTGATAGGTAGCCCCTACGTTTTTCAAACCGAACGGCATTACCTTGTAGTGGTAATTCCCCACAGGGGTCACGAAAGCTGTTTTCTCCTGGTCACCGAGAGCTAGGGGTATCTGATGGTAACCTTGAAATGAATCCAAGAAACTCATCCGAGGGTGCCCAACGGTAGCATCAACTAGTTGGTCTATCTTCGACATTGGAAACAGATCCTTTGGACAAGCCCTATTAAGGTCGGTGAAATCCACGCACACCCGCCACTTTTCATTTTTCTTCTTTACCACCACTGTGTTAGCCAGCCATTCAGGATAAAAAATTTCCTTAATAGCCCCTGCCTGCTTGAGTTTCGTCACTTCTTCCCTGAACGTGTCTGCGTGTTCCCTTGATGGACGCCGGAGCAGTTGTCTCTTGGGGACGATGGTGGGATTAACGTTCAGATGGTGGCAAATGAACTCTGGGCTTACTCTTGGGGCTTCTGCTGAGTCCCATGCAAATACATCAGCGTTGGTTCTGAGAAACTCTATCAACTCTTCCTTCTCTTGAGGAGGTAGCATGGATCTAATTTGAAAGAACTTCTCAGGGTCGTTATCAACAACTACCCTCACTAAGCTTTCACAATCTGCCCCTTCGGCTGGGGTTTCGGTGTCTTGCACCGAAGGTTTTAACTGCTATAAACCCACATCGCAACGATCCGAGGATTCAGCCTGAGGTTTGTGCTGGATAGCTGCCACTAGACATTGTCTGGACGTAGATTGATCTCCTTGGATCTCCTCGACTCGCCCTTCGGACGGATATTTAACCTTCTGGTGAAGTGTGGAAGATACGACCCCGAGGATATGAAGCCAAGGTCTAGCCACAATCACAGTGTAGGGTGAGTAGGCATCCACCACTATGAAATCTACCTCCACCGTCTCAGACCCAGTTTGCACAGGTAGTCTGATCTGACCCTTCGGGATGACCACTTTGCCATCAAAACTCACCAAAGGGGAACTGTAGGGCGTTAAGTCCTCGAGAGTCAAGTTCAGCCCCTTATAGAGGTCTAGGTACATTATTTATGCAGCGCTGCCCTGATCCACCATTACTCTCTTCACGTCGTACCCCCCTATTCAGAGAGTAACCACCAGAGCGTCATCATGCGGCTTTATAGTCTCGATTTTGTCCTCGTCCGAAAAGCCCAAAACTGGTTGAATCTCCATCCTAGGCCTTTTCGGTTCTCTATTAACATTCTTCGAGGGCAGCCGAGCAACTGACAATATTCTGGATGGGCAAGACCCTATCCTCTCTCTGAGACCTCGCGTTTCCCTGGCCTCCCTGACCATATGAGTGGTGTAAAAGTTGCTTCAACTTGCCTTCACTAACAAGCTGATCCAAATGGTCCCACAGGCTCCTACAGTCCTCAGTAGTATGCCCATGGTCAAGGTGATATTGATAGTAGAGATTGTGGTTGCGCCTTTCAGGGTTTCCGACCATCTTGTTCGGCCTCTTGAAGAAGGGTTCATTCTTGATTCTCTCTAAGACTTGGTGCACTGGCTCACGAAAAACAGTATTGACTGTCTGAAAGTTCGCTGAACCTTGTCCGGCCTAATCCTTTCTCAGCCTGTTATGGTTCGGTCAGTCCGACCTGAAATCCCTCATCTCCTGAGGGATAGCCTTATCCTTTCCCTTACTCTACTGTTGGTCTTCTTCAACTCTTTTGTACTTGTCAATCCTATCCATCAACTGGCGTACACTGGTAGCAGGTTTGCCCGTTAGGGACGTCCTCAAGAGATGTTCAGTAGGAAGGCCTAGCTTAAAAGAGCTGATAGCCACCAAGTCACAGTCTTCCTCCATCTCATTATACGTTTCCCAAAACCTATCTGAATATGACTTCAAAGTTTCACCTTCCCTCATACTGACGGACAATAGGGAGGCCATGGATTGCGGAACCCTTCGGCACGTGACAAAATGTGACCCAAATGCCTGAGTTAGCTCTTGGAAAGAGCTAATAGTGTTTGCTTTCAGACTATCAAACCATCTCATAGCTATTGGTCCCAAGCTGGATGGGAAGACCTTGCACATTAAGGCCTCGTCCCTGGAGTGAACGGCCATCCTCTGGTTGAAATGACTCACATGTTCCACTGGGTCTGTCCGGCCATTGTAGATGGTGAATGTAGGCTGGTGGAAATGTCGAGGAAGTCTGGCATTCTCGATGTTACGTGTAAAAGGAGATCTGGAAATCTGATCCAAAGCTTTACTCATAGCATCGTTCCCTACGCCCCTAGGGAAGGGGCTCCGAGGGTTCCTCTCACGATGGTGCATTTCCTTATAGGGAAAGGCCTCACTGACTGGTGTTCGAAGTTTCTGCTTGTAGTCGACGTCCTATTCGTCCTCAAAATCTTCATCAGAGCACAAGGAAATACGCTTCCTCTTTGCATGGCGCAGCTCCCTCTTTAGCCTTTCAATTTCTAGCTGCATGCCTTGGTTTTTCTCTGCATGGGACATGTGGCTCTCTCCATGCGACTGGTTTCGATCGTCATGTGCAGTGTGTACACTGCCTTCACGATCCTGCCTTCGTTCCAGGTTAATAAAAGGATCAGTATACTGAGATGACCTGGACTCCACTGGTCGTTGCCTCGGTTCAACCATTTATGAGGTGTTGCTTCCACCTTTGCTCAAGCTGTCCCCATAGACGGCACCAATTGTAGGGTCAATTTTTGATAGGCCAAGCACAGACTTTGTAGACTCAGCCCAATGAAACCCCGAACAATAAATTTGTAAAGAGTGGGTTAAACAACTGGGCTGGAAATGGATTTAGCAATGATTCAAACAGACAAACAAGGAACAAGATGGTGTTCAGACTAGCATTCAGTAGGAATCATCTTAAATCCGAAGAGGTTAAAAGTTTACAGACTTAAATGAATCCCTCTTTCTTCTGTGAGACCTATTCCCTTTATATATACATCTTCCCTCTCATCTTCATCGTACACTTGTTCTTCATCTAAACATCCACTTGAGTACTAGTCACATCAGATGTTTGCTTTAGTCTGCCGTGAGTGGTAGTAGTTGAGGTTGCACTGTTTGGGTGTCTTCTCCACATAAATGCGACCAGGAAAGTTGCTGCAGTGCATTAAATGCGGTGGTAGCAGCTTTTCCTTTAGGATATTTTATGTTCTTCTCACCCTTAGGCGTGCCCAAAGCTCACTCTTTACCATGGAATCTACTGGGAGGGTTGTTGGGGTTTTCAGTATATTTACTTGATCAAGTTCTCCAGCGATCAGATGAGTGGAACCTCTTCGGACCAACCAGGCTGTCTTCGGACGCACCATTCCTCCTTTCTCAAGTGCATTTTCACCAAACGGGCTGTGCTGATCCCTTTTACCTCTTTGGACAAAAGGTGATATTCAAATCGGGCCCCAAGCCCAATATGTGGCGTTGGGCTTTCTCACCCACAATAATAATAATAACAACAACAAAGATTTTGGACTAAAATGAATTCATTCATAATAAAGATTGGATTGACATGGTTTTGTAACACTTATCTTGAGTCACATGATAGAAGCACAAGGTATAAAACATGCGTGCATATTTTATTCACTCTACACACTTCCCCTTTTGATTGGCGGGTTACAGTGGGGCTTGGGCTTAGGCTTAATGGATGATTTCGATCTTGACGAGTCAAGGTTGGTTGAGTTATAACTGTTTTCTTTTAATATATAAAATATAAATAATTTTATTGCAGTAAAATACAAAATATAGAATGAGATGCAAAGATGTGTTATTAAAGTGGTAATGTAAAATAAATAAAATAGCTCTTGGTAATGTAAAATATATAATTTTTTTTTTTTTTTTTAGCATAAGAGAATGAAAATGCTCTCAAGTATCAGCTATTCAATTACATATAAAAATAAGTTATATATAAAAATAAGTATATATATATATATATATGTGTGTAATTCTTTTCTTTTTTCATAAAAAAATTACATATAAAAATTAGGTTAAAATAAATAATTTAAAAAAAACAAAAAACACCTAAATGCCACTTCAAAAGCTGTGTCAACTATACGCCCAAGACATCTCACTCCAATCTCCAACCATCAGCAGCAGCTCCACTGTGCCTCGTTGCCATGGCCGCAGTGAAACTCACCATGCCCTCCACAAACCATTCACACACAAATCATTCCAAAGGATTTTTCCTTCCCATGTTTACACCTACATTCATCAATGTCGTACACCTCCTCAAAGGATTTTTCTGAACTCTAATCTTATTATTATCATTATTATTATTTGTTTACTGATCCTATCGTTTTTATTACATTGGGGATTAATGGAGTGCTTACTTTGTTGGCTCAGAAAATTATAAAAAGATAAAAAAGAAATTAAAATCTTAGGCTTTAAGTTATGGCTCAGTCGTTGTGGTGAGTTTCATGGAACAAACGACCTTTCTCACCAGTAGAAATCTAATCATGTGTCCTGCCCCAGATAACATTTACTGCACAAGCTTTAATAATGAATGGAATTTGGAACCAACAATTTCTCACCAGTCAAGTATAGTGCCACAACTTGTGGCATAATTTGTGCCACAACTCACCCGTGTGAACAGTTGTATCTGGGGCAGGACACTTGATTAGATTTCTACTGGTGAGAAAGGTCGTTTGTTCCATGAAACTCACCTCAACGACTGAGCCATAACTTAAAGCCTAAGATTTTAATTTCTTTTTTATCTTTTTATAATTTTTTGAGCCGACAAAGTAAGCACTCCATTAATCCCCAATGTAATGAAAACGACAGGATCAGTAAACAAATAATAATAATGATAATAATAAGATTAGAGTTCAGAAAAGTATTACCTGTGACTTAATTCTTATTTTTTTGGTCTAATTTGGACATACAGAGCTGACTATTCTCGTCATTATAAAATCCCCTTCCATTTATTAATCATCCAATTCTCTATCTCATTTTTAGCAAGATTTACGACACGGGTATTTATTTGATTGGAGGGGATCTTTTCCTCCACCCACCCGTCCCACACACGTCAAGTAATTACAAAGAATCCTACGTGATGGCACAAAATACTGCTCAAATTGGAAGTGGTTAAGTAACCGCGTTAGATAATCCTTCTTCTTCTTCAGTATGTTACTTCTTTGGGACTTCTTTCCTTCTTCTCGTTATTTAATATTGTGGGAGGAGGATAAGTAACTGAATTGGGACCACCCATCTGGTTCAGGCTACTGAGACAGGGAAACTTGAAAAAATAGTTCAATAATATTCTAATGCAATTTCCTAGTCTCTTCCCTTTAGCCAGTCTTCTAGAGACACTACGCCCATATAAATAGAGAACCCTGGAACAAAGGATGATAGTTATCCTTTGATTTTTTGGTTCACTTACCCACACACAAAAAAAAAAAAAAAAAAAAAGCTTATCCTTTAAATCTCATACTGACCCAACAGAGATATTTGCGTTCTTCTTCTTCTTCTTCTTCTTCTTCTTACTTTGAGCTATTAACAAACCATACATGGCTGACCCTACTTCACAGGTGATAAAACCAGTTCTGTCTTTCATCATGAAGACTGCTACCTCCTTGATCAAGGATGAGTATTCTATGGTCCATGGTGTCAAGGAAGACATAAAGAACCTGGAAAGTAAGCTGACTAGTATCCAAGGTGTGGTTGAAGATGCAGAGAACAAGCAAGTGAATGATCCACATTTGAAAGATTGGCTCAGAAAGCTCCAGGAGGCAGCTTCTGATGCCGAAGACATATTGGATACTTTTGCAACAGAAGCCTATCGTTGGAAACAAAAGCGGAAGGAACATAAAATCCAGCCTCCTCTGAGTAAAAGCAAAATATCATATAAACGTGATGCAGCGCAAAATATCAAAAAGATTTCAGAAAGATTCGATACGATTGCCAAAGAAAAAGAAGCTTTCCATCTCGACATCAAAGTTAATGGCGGTGAGACTGAGAGCCCAAGCTACACGGGCTATTTTGTGGACAAGTCAGATGTCATTGGCAGGGAGGATGATAAAGAAAGGATAACACATATGCTGCTATCGAATGAATTTGATAAAGAAGGAGACGTTTCCGTGATTCCCATCATAGGTATGGGGGGCTTGGGTAAAACTACTCTTGCTCAGCTTCTCTTCAATGACAACATGGTTAAGGAGCATTTTGAAGCCAGAATGTGGGTCTGCGTCACAGTCCAATTTGATCTCACCAGGATTCTCAAAGAAATGATACAATTTCATTCCAAGATGAAATTGGATGACAGCTCCACAAGCCACCTACAGTCCCGGCTTCTAGAATACTTGGTTGGACAACGTTTCTTACTTGTTCTAGATGATGTCTGGACTGAGGATTACCTAAAACGGGAGCCCCTAAGGGATCTCTTGAAACAAGGGGCAAAGGGAAGCAGAGTCTTGGTCACAAGTCGGATTACCAAGGTTAAGGATATCATAGGCACACAACCTCCCCATCTTTTGAGCTATCTGCCTGAAGACGAATGCTGGTCCTTGTTTGCAAAAATTGCATTTAAGGGTGACAGTTTGTCTAGCCAAAGGCTGAAAGTTTTGGAAGAAATTGGAAGAGAAATCGTCAGGAAGTGTAAAGGTCTCCCGTTGGCAGTCAAGGCAATGGGAGGTCTCTTGCGTGGTTGCGTTGGTGATGAAAACAAATGGCGGCAAATTGGAAGCAGTGAAATATGGGAGATAGAGGACCAGAACTCTGGAAATGACAAGCCCAAAATTTTGGCTATTTTGAAATTGAGCTATGACCATCTACCTTCTCATCTAAAGCGCTGTTTTTCTTACTGCTCCTTGTTTCCAAAGGCCTACGCTTTCCACAAGGAAGAGTTGGTCAAGCTTTGGATTTCGCAAAGGTTTATACAAGCTCGAGGACGAGAGACTGGGGAGGAGACTGGAATTGCATATTTTGATGAGCTCTTAATAAGGTCCTTCTTTCAAGTTTCAGTCATTGAAGTCAAGGAGATATTCAACATGCATGATCTTATCCATGACTTGGGACTATCAATTTCAAGCCCCAACTGTGGTCTGGTTCATGATAACGAGCCCTACAGTTTCTCTGAACAATCTCGTCATGTGAGCTTGCTTGGTAAAGATGTTGAGCAGCCTATGTTGACGATTGTTGAGAATGCTAGTAAGCTGCGGTCACTTCTATTTCCTAGTCACTACTTGAAAAACTTTGGTCAGGCCCTTGAGAAAGTGTTTCGTACGATGAAATACATACGGACCTTAGATCTTAGTTCAAGCATAATCTTGGAATTGCCTAGCTCAATTAAAGAGTTGAAGTTGTTACGCTACCTTGACCTCTCTAGAACAGAAATCAAACTTCTTCCCAAGTCAATTTGCAAACTCTACAATTTGGAAACGTTGAAACTCTTGGGGTGCCCTTGGCTTTTCGAATTGCCCAAGGACCTTGGGAACTTGGTTAATTTGCGACATCTGGAGCTCGATGATTTATTCTGGGTCAAGTTCTCCATCCTGCCACCTAAAGTGGGGAACTTAACCAGTCTGCACGATTGGCATGCATTTCAGGTTGGCAACAAGACTGGATACGGAATTGAAGAACTGAAGAACATGGCATACCTCTCAGGAACATTACATATCTCAAAGCTAGAAAATGTGGTTAATGTACGGGAGGCTAAGATGAATGAGAAAAAGTACCTTCGGAAATTGGTGTTTGAATGGAGTGACAGGGTTGTCAATACACAGGATGAAGCAACTGAAAAGAGTGTACTTGAAGGCCTACAACCTCACTCAAACCTCAAAGAGCTCCAAATTCGTCACTACAGGGGGAATGAATTTCCAGCTTGGATGAGAGAAGGGCAGCTCCAAAATTTGGTCAGTGTTACCTTGAATGAGTGCACAAAATGCAGAACCCTCACTCTAGGTGAGCTACCCAATCTTCAAGTGCTCTACATCAAAGGTATGCAGGAGTTGGAGGAATGGCCAGAGGTCGAATGCCCTTCACTCTCACGGCTAAAGTTTAGCAACTGCCCCAAACTGAGGGAGCTACCCGACGTCTTTCCAAATTTGAGAACCTTGAAGATCAAATGCTGCAAATCTCTAAGGGCTCTTCCAATGGCCCCAAGATTGATGTTTCTAAAACTTATTGACAATCTCATTCTGGAGGATTGGCGTGAAGTGCCGACAACGTGGGAGGCTGTAAATGATCAAGGCCAACGTTCAACTTGGCACCAAGGGTCCTGGTTTGAATTGTTGGAACTGAATGTAATAAACTGTCCCAAGCTGCAGCTACTGCCACAACACTTTGCTCCCCAGAAGTTGGAGATCAGTGGGTGTGAGTTATTAGTTGGTCTCCCACATCCACATTTTGCCCGACGTCTTCAGCATCTAGCACTGGATGCATGTCAGGATGGAGCAGTAGTGAGGGCAATACCCAATACCAGCTCTCTATACTCACTGGTCATATCCAGCATCTCAAACCTCACCTCACTTCCAAAATGGCCCCAACTTCCTGGCCTCAAGGCTTTGTACATTTCTGATTGCAAAGATCTAATGTCTTTGTCAGAGAGCGAAGAAGGGTCACTGCCAACTTTGATATCTCTCACAGTTCTATCCATCCGAAATTGTCCAATGCTTGTGAAATTAACTGAGATGTTACCTGCTAATCTGGAGTGTTTGAGTATTGCGTCATGCCCCCTTCTGCAGTTTCTAGGCCCAAAGGAGATACTGAAGAGCCTCACTTCACTCAGGGACCTTTACATTGAGGACTGCCCTATGCTCCAGTCCTTGCCTGAGGATGGGCTTCCCAGCTCTCTTCAACATCTGCAAATACAAAGATGTCCACTATTGACGGAGCGTTGTCAAAAGGAGGAAGGTGGTGGAGGAGGTCCAGATAGGCCAAAGGTTTTGGACATTCGTGACCTGGAGATTGATTTCCCTAAAGTTTCTTCAACATCATCTTTGCCGAAGAAGAAACCATCAGAACCAGCTTGGTATCGTCTTCTTCCAAAACTTGGAGGTTAGTACTTCATATACTATATATTTTTGTACTACTTACTAGAATCATATAATGTCAACTATTTAACACAAAATAGATTCAAATATGCCAACTAATTAACTATGAAGTCCTCGAAATTACTAACATTTTCTATATGAGGCTTGCGCCTTTTAATTTTTTTGCATGGAATTTGTGTTTCTTCAGACCTGGAAAAATTAAAATTAATATTAAAATGGAATTTAAATATTTATCGCTACAGAAAACTTTCCAGTAAACGTGACATGGATTCATGAACTTCTCCCTGCATGAATCCAAGATTTAAAGGTTCAAGCTGCAACCTCTTCACATTCACACCTTGTGTGTCAGTGTGTATGTTTTATTTGGTATAAAGTTAATTTGGGTTTATTCAATTATTGCATTCTTTCTCTGCTTCATTTTTCCTTTTTTTTTTTTTTTTTTTTTTTTTTTTTTTTTTTTTTTTTTTTTTTTATTTATCAGTTTTCTAGATGTGAACTTGCAGTGCAGTTTAATCCCCAACTGAAGAAACAATATATATATCTGAGAATCTGTAAATTTATGTTTTCTTTGTAAGTTTAACAAGAAAGCTCCTTATAGTTATTAATATATTTCATTTTGTTTCAGGGATAGAAATAATTGATGCACAACCGATTAAAAAACAACCAAATTCATCTCTCTTAAAGCAAAGTCACAAAGGTAAAAGGCGTAGCTCTCTCTTTTACTTGACTCCACCTTGTGTAAGTGTATGAGCTAATGACACCATAATATGCTGCTCTCTCATGTATCTTGTTCCATCCTTAAAAAGATGGTTTGCTTCACAATACTATTGTGTGGTTTGATCATGTGTTACAACCCTTGAGAAAGAACCAACTATAGAAAAAACTTCTTTGACTGAAAATCTCTAACCTGACTGATAGAATTAAATTTTTCTAATAAATCTAATTTGGTATGCCTCAATCCCAAGAGGTAACATAATTGACTGCAGATCACATACCATGAAATGAAGATTACTGGTTCAAATCTCTCTCCCAACCATTTGAGTAGTATAAACCTCACTCAATAGAGAGAGAGAGAGAGAGAGAGAGTACCTCTCCCACATCTGACTACCTATATGTGAAATTTACTTTTTTTTAGTCTTCTTGTATCATTTACCTTTTTCCACCCTGTTTCATAAACTGTTTACCTTCTTTTTGAGGCTTTCACTTGAAAAAACTTAGTATAGGGAAAAAGTCTCATTTTGTAAATAATGATCTTGGTTGACTCAGTACTGATTCACAATTTTTATAGGGGCCATTGCCACGGCGTTCTATCAAACTGATGTTGATGGAGACAAAGCTGTTGATGAGGTACCAAAAAAACCAAAAACAGAATGGGAAGAAAACAGATCCAAACTATCCTTTCCATTAACTCAATGCAAATCAAGTTCCCCAAAGGTTTCCATTTTTCTCAATTTAATCATCTTAAAATTCCTTTTTTTTCTAACTGTCATTGCTCATTGTGTTGTATCTATTATGAAGGATTCTTCCAATGAAATCACCAAACAAGAATCAGGTCAGGGCTCTTCTGAGTCTATTGACAGGGTTGGGCATGAAGAGTGTTCTACTGAGTCTATTGACAACGAGGACGATGATATGGAGTACTTTTACATTTCCTTGGGAGCCAAATCTGAAACTTCGCCGTCTACATCCAGCAGTGTCATAACTGATGTGCAGTCCCAGAAAACCAGGCCAGGTCAATCTGACATAGACAAGGCATTGGACATGGTAAAAAAAGTATTAGCAACTGACTTCTCTTCTGCATGTCATCCCGGTCGTTCCATTTCTTTAGATTCAGAATTAGAATTGTTGTGTGACTTGGATGAAAATGATGGCATCTCGGTTGGAATGAAATTTCTAGTGCTTCAACTCTCAAAGGACTTCAAAGTTCTGAAAAGTCAATACTGCCAAGCCAATGACACCATTGAAAGGTGCACCAATCTGATCAAGCCTATGGCTGAGATAGCATTTCAACTCAATGCAAATAAACAAAAGTTCTTGGAGCTCAATTCAGTTGAGGCAACAATTCAAATGAGTATAACTGAGGCTGAAGCACAGATCAATGAGCTACAGAAGAAAGTAGACACCTTCCCTCTGGCTGAACAACACATGCATGACAAGCAAACAATGTCAACAGATGGAAAGAGTATCTCTGGAGCTGAAGGACAAATAAATGAGCTAAAACAAAAAATAGATTCTTTGACTAAACAGAAAGGAAAGGGAAAGCAAGAGAAGAAAATGACCTACACCGATGGAAAGAAGCTGAAGGAAAAGATGGATGTGGCAGCTAAGGCAGAGGAGGAGAAGAAGGAAGCTGAGACGATCAAGAGGGAGATTGAAGAAAAGTGGTCAGACTACAACAAACAGTTTGAGACGCTTACGTGCAGTGGAGGTTAGTACTTTCTGTTTTTCCAATTACTATTTCATCAACTCGACAAATTCTTGTATGTGAACTATAAACTCTTCTGAATACTTAAATGAACTTCCATTAGTTTCTCTACATGTGAACCTGCAGTTTCAGTAAAAATCAATGAAGAAGAAAAAAGAAAAATTGAGAATATCATAGGGGTTTCTTTTTTAATATTAACAAGAATGCCCAGTAATTCATTGGTGATTGCTTCCATTTGTTGCAGGAATGACCATCTCCTAGGAGTATATCAAAGTGCAGGTCCAACATAACATAGAGTTATGAATGAATTTATGCACATCAAACATTACGCTATTCATGATGAAAAAAAATTAAGTAGCAGCAGCTTAGAAGGAATTACAGAGGATTACATGCTGAAATTGTTCAGATTGTTGTGCAGGACGTCTGATACAGGTTGTTCTTGTGTGGAAATAAAAGGAATTCTATCCAAAATAGGATTCTGTGTAGCCTTTGGAGAAATCCTTTTTCTGTTTTTGATTGAATATTGGTATTGCTTTTTTTATTTTTTTATTTTAAATTTTAAATCTGTTCTACAGCTGACTGGGGATGTTTGTTTTGATGACGGTACAGTTTGCAGCATGCTGCCTATTATTTGTAATGTTGTCTGTTTGTTGAATAAAATCTAGCTCATTCCAAAAAGAAAAAGAAAAAGGATTGTATTGCTGTCTTCAAATTATGTGTTAAATACTATATATTTACTGTTTTAATTTTTAAAATAAGGTTTGCTGAAGCCAACTTGAGAGAATTCCTTAAAAACCTCTTTTTTTTTTCTTTTTTTTTTTTTCCTTTTTTTTTTTTGGTGTCATACACTGGTTTACGAATTGCTTCTCTCTATTTTTTTTTTGAGAATTACGAATTGCTTCTTCTTTTTTTTGAGAATAAACGGCAGAAATTTATTCAAATGAAGAGAAAAATATACAATAACAAGGCAGCAAAAGGGAGAGCCGAAACAACCTGACTGGCTACAGAACATTTCCTGCCCCTAACAAATATAGCTGCTAAAAGAAAGATTACAAGAAGGAAAACCAAGGGAACCAAAGTTATCTTACAACCTCAAGACAAAATACCATAATTAGCTTCCAAATATTCTGTAGTATGAGCTGCAGCAGACCTGGCTAGAGAAGGGGGTCAGGACGTGGAGTACCATAGCGAGCCTCATTCCGCTTAATCCAGATCATCCAACTAGTGGTGAAAAATATTGCAATCTCTGGGTCATTTTTCCTTTGCATAACTTGATCAGCCACATCCACAAATGAAAGATTTGTGGAATGAGACATCGTCCTCCGTAAGCATGTGGACTTCCAAACCATATCAGAATATGTACAGCTTAGCAAGATATGGTCCGTTGTCTCCATCCCACCCGCACAATAATCACAACCAGCATCCAACAATATTTTTCTTCTAGCAAGATTAACCTTTGTAGGCAGTATATCTCTACAACCTCTCCAAATAAAAGTTTTGATTTTATTACATACCTTTTCTGCCCAAATCGCTTTCCAAGTTTTATTGCACTGTGAGTAATTGGATGATTGGCCATGAGAATATCTCAATTGTTGAGTTTGTATCATCTTGTATGCACTTTTTACCGAATATTCACCCGTGTTTGTGTATGCCGAAGTTTGGATGTCTTGCACCACTCTATTGCTCAAAGGGATGGCTTTAATAACTTTGGCTTCATGTGGGAGAAATACATGATCAATCATGGATGCACACCAAGATCTAGTAATTGGATCGATGAGGTTATCCACTGTGGCCATTGTTGACATTGTGGAGCATGGGGTTACCACTTTGAATGATGTTGGAGTAGGAAGCCATCGGTCTTGCCAAATTCAAATTTTATTTCCGGTTCCCACTCGCCATCTCAAACCGCTATCCAAGACAGATTTGGCAGCCACTATACTTCTCCATGCGTAACTCCCTGAATTAGGTAAAGGAGCATCAAAGAAAGATGTGTTGGAAAAGTACTTTGATTTGTAGACTCGATAGAACCAGGAATGGGTATTTTTCATTAGTCTACAACCTTGTTTGGCTAACATGGCTAAGTTGAAAGAATGAAGCTCCCGAAACCCAAGTCCTCCCATTGACTTGGGCATACAAAGTTTAGACCAACTCAACCAGTGAACTTTCCTTTCTTGCATCTTTTGATGCCACCAAAATCTGCTCATCATCCCTTCAAGATCTTTAAGCAAACCTTTCGGTAACAAGAAACATCTCATGGCAAATGTGGGGATAGCTTGTGCCACGGCTTTAATCAAAATTTCCCTTCCAGCCTGAGACATCATCTTTTCTTTCCATCCCTTTAGTTTACTCCAGACTCTTTCAATGATTGGAGTAAAAGCTGCTTTTTTGTTACGCCCCACTATACTAGGTAGCCCCAAATACTTCTCATATTCTGGGACTGTCTCTGCTCCCCATGCCTGCTTAATTGCTTCTTGAGTCTCAAAGCCAATATTGCTACTAAAGAAAAGAGAAGTTTTATCAGTATTAACTTTTTGTCCTGAAGCAGCCCATATAAATTAAGCAAAGACTTGACTTGTTGGCACTCCTCTACTGAGGCACGACAAAAAACGAATTGCTTCTTAGTTCTTAGTTATCCATTATCATTGTTACTTTCAAAGTTGCATAAACTTTGTTGCCATTTAATATGGTCGCCTACTTTTAGTTCACCCTCAGTAACAAAGCTTGTTAGCTATGCACTTCGGTAATTATTCCTCGTTATGGCTAAAGCTCAGCTCTGTAGATAAGATTTGGAAATTGAAACAAGCAATAATGATTATTTGAAGCTGATATTAAAATAAGTTGCTGGAATTTTTTGATAGAAGAAATTCAGTTGCTAATCTACGGTAGGCCATCTCAGGGCTGGAGAGTTACGGTACATGAGCAAAAAAAATTTTAAGGTTTAGAGAGACTGTTGGATTGATGTTTTGTGGGTTCACTCTCTACAGTAAAGAGGATTTTTTGTTTAGTTCTCCTATTGGAGATGCTCTAAGTCATAAATTGCAATAAGCCGAATTACTATCGACTGACCCCAGAACTCTCAGAAGCCACCTCAAGTTATATGGGCAAGCTTGATAATTGAAATACACATAAACAAACAATTGAAATACACTTAAACAAACATAAACAAGTAAGTATATTTATTATTGCTATGTTTCTGTTAAGCTACTTTCACATCATTAACCACACCATTAGTCTTTTTTCATATTTATTTTTACCTTTAATTTTTTATAATATTAAATACAAAAGAATATTGACTTTACAAATTCATTTTAGGCGGATTTAACTTTACATATTTATCTACTTTAATTTTGATGTTATAACTAAATAATAGATCAATGGAAAATCAAAAACAAAAATGTTGTTTATATATTTTCCTCTTGGGCAATTTGCACATTGGGTGGTTTTAACTTTTAATATTATTTTGCCCATTTATGTTCCTTTATTTTGACTCTTCTTGTTCCCAACCTCATACTATAAATTTGTCACTCTCTCCTATTCTTTACATATATTTCTGAAACAAAAAAGATTATCTCTCTCTCTCTCTCTCTCTCTCTCTCTCTCTCTCACACACAAATTTTTTTTTTTTGGTTAAATTTTTTTATTTTTCTTGCATTGTTACTGAAGGGGATAAAAATCAAAGCATGACGGATACATTCAAATGAACCTGACGGTGCTAAATTTATGAATTATGTAAGACGAAGGATCAAGGTTATGGACGGAAAGAATACATGACGGATAGTCCTATGCGAACGGGTTCCTTGATGTATGGACCCAAGGGCGACGGATGTTAAGGCCACGTGGCATCCACATGGCTTAAGTGAACTATAAGGAGTCCTAAATGGAAATATCTTGTGCTCCACGATTGACCTTAGTCAAGGAACCCCTATATGGGAAGAATCCCCCAAAATACGTGCATTTATTAGGATTTTCTCCATAAGGAAATACCTTCTTGCCCAAGAAACAGAAGTCGGTTCTACTCTACTATAAAAAAACCCAAAGCCCTCAAAAAACAAGGTACGCATAATTAACCCCAGCTCTGGTACTCTAGAGTTGTGAACATTCTCTAACTTAACCTTTGAAGGGTATTTGGCCGGTACCACACCGGTACTCTCTGTGGGTTTTTCTTGTTCTTCGTTGTGCAGGTCTTGTCTAAGAGCGTGTGGGGACTTTGCAACTTACTGATAATTTTCGGCATCATCAGTTGGCGCCGTCTGTGGGAAATGATAAAAAGCTGTACTACTGCCTCCCAGACAAAAAGTTGCATGGTACTTACTCGCTTGATGGCAACCACCAATAATGTTTAAGGGGACAAACCACGCACCACTGCCCTTGAGAAACAGGTTCAGACTCTCGCAGCAATAGTAGAATGCCTCACTAAGCAAAATCATGACCTAAAGGAACAGCTACGCCAAAAGAACACAACGCTTAACACCAAAGAGGAGGACCAGGAAGGAACCAACGCTGAAAGAAGGAACCACGAGGGACCGGAAGGTAGCAACGCCCCAAGCAGACAAAAGCAACAAGATACAAGCCACCCCTCTGCAGCAGATATTGTTCCACCGCACATGGTCGCGAAGATGCAAATGATGAAAGAAATGATGGATCTTATGATGAACGCCCTCAGAGGACGGGTGCCTAGCGACCTCAATAAGCTAGTCCATCGGACAGACTCGCCCTTTACTGCACCAATTACCTCATTCCCCTTTCCACCAAAGTTCTGCATGCCACAATTAGAAACTTACGATGGGTCCAAGGAACCCTTGGATCACATGGAGTCTTTCAAAACCCTAATGCACCTGAAGGTCCCCGCAAGGATTTGGTTTAGCAGGTTGACGCCCAACTCCATCAGTACCTCTAAGAAGTTAAGCGCCCAGTTTTCCTCACACTTTATTGAAGGGCACAGGTACAAGAAATCCACTGCGTGCCTAATGAATATTAAACAATGAGAGGACAAGTGCTCCAAACCCTTCGCAGGGAGGTTCAAAAGTTTCACCTCGCTGAACACCCCAATTGATCAAGTCCTGATGCAGATCAAGGACGAAGGAGTCCTGACCTTCCCTGGCAAGTTGAAGGAAGATCCTAGCAAGCGTCCCAAAGACAAGTACTGTCGTTTCCACCGCAATCACAGTCATGATACATCTGATTGCTACAATTTGAAGCAGTAGATAGAAGCTCTTATTAGGCAAGGCAAGTTGCAAAGATTCTTCGGTAAGGACATGATGGACCAGCCCCAGGAACAACCTGCAAGGAGAGAATTGGACTCATCCACCCTGGGCGGGTTTTCACAGGCAATGTCTGAAACTCTTTGATTCTAGGGGAGTCTTGTTCTTCCAGTTTCCAAACATTTATTTTGTCCTAGTCATCTCCTAATGCACTCCTTGCTACTTCGTCGACTTCTGCATTCTGGCCCCGGGGAATCTGAATAAAATCCACGCGACCGAAATTGCTTACCAATTGATTCGTCAATCCGAGGTACTTCTGCATCCTTGTCTCCTTCGCTTTAAAATATGCTCTGACTTGCCCTATGACGAGCTATGAGTCGCTCTTGAGCACGATGTTTTTAGCTCCAAGTGTTTGGGCTATTCTTAACCCGGTCAACAAAGCCTCATACTCTGCTTCATTATTTGTTATGGGGAACATGAGCCTGACCCAATACTTGAGAATGTCACCCTGAGGAGAGGTAATAACGACCCCCACCCCGCCGCCTTTTTGAACGGACGATCCATCCATATTGATCGTCCATAGATCTTCCTGGTTGTCTGCATGTTTAAGGATTGTGAATTCCGCAATGAAATCCGCCAATGCCTGGGCCTTTATGGCCGTCCGGGGGCGGTATTCTATGTCAAACTGACTGAGTTCAATGGCCCATTGTATCATTCGTCTAGCGGCCTCGAGCTTGGTCATTGCCTTCTTAATGGACTGGTCTGTCATTACAATAATAGGATTCGCTTCGAAGTATAAACGAAGTTTCTTAGAATCAACAATTAAAGCAAAAGTGATCTTCTCTATCTTTGGATATTGGGCTTCGGCTCCTTGAAAAGCCTGGCTGATGTAATATACTGGATGCTGTATCTTGTTCTCCTCCCTAACCAAGGCTGCACTAACCGCAATTATGGATACGGCTAAATAGAGAAACAAATCTTCTCCTTCTTTGGATGGGCTCAAGAGAGGAAGGTGGCTCAAGTATCGTTTTAACTCTTGAAATGCTATTTCACATTCTTCCGTCCAAGCAAAAGCTCGTTTCAAAGTCTTGAAGAAAGGGAGACATTTGTCTGTCACCCTTGAGACGAACCTGTTTAATGCAGCCACTCATCCTGTGAGAAATTATACCTCTTTGATCGTCTTTGGAGAAGACATCTCGAGGATAGCTTTCACTTTCTCAAGATTTGCCTCTATCCCTCTTTGTAACACCATGAACCCTAGGAACTTCCCTGAGGAGACTTCGAAGGTGCATTTGGACGGATTTAGCTTTATGTTGTATTGCTTGAGTGTATTGAACGTCTCTCTAAGATCAACCAGGTGGTTCTCTTCTTCTTTACTCTTAACGAGCATATCATTGACGTATACTTCCATATTTCTCCCAATTTGCTTTTCAAACATTTGGTTTACCAGCTGTTGGTATGTTACTCCTGCATTCTTCAAACTAAAAGGCATGATCCTGTAGCAGTAAAGGCATGACCCTGTAGCAGTAAAGCCCCTGGTTGTATATAGAGAATGCGTCCATAAATGTAAGCAACTTGTGCCCGGCTGTAGAGTCGACCAACTGATCAATCATGGGCAGAGGAAAGCTATCTTTTAGGCAAGCTTTATTTAAGTCCGTGAAATCAACGCACATCTTCTATTTCTCATTTGCTTTCTTGACCATGACGAAGTTTACCAGCCACTTGGGGTAGTAGACTTCTAGGATAAAATTAGTGGCTAGCAACTTATTTACTTCATCCATGATCGCTTTGTTCCGTTCAAGTGCGAAGGCTCTTCTTCTCTACTGGGCGGGCTTTTTCTCGGGATTTACATTCAAGTGATGCTGGATAATAGAAGCTGGAATGCCTGGCATATCCTCATGACTCCATGCGAACACGTCGAGGTTATTCTTCAGGAAGTTGATAATCTCTTCCTTCGTCTTCAGACTCAGTTCTGTCCCTACTTGGGTCATCTCGACGAGATCTCCCTCAACCAATTCCACCATTTCTAGCTTCTCTATGATCTCAGGTGTCTTGTCTTCGATCACCCACGCGTGGTTCTCCTTTGAGGCCAAGACAGCTTGGTAACATTCCCTTGCTAACACCTGGTCTCCTCGTATTTCTCCCACACTATGTTCAGTTAGGAATTTTACCTTCAGGTAGTATGTGGAAATGGCAGCTTTCCATCAATTGAGGGTTGGTCACCCTATGATCACATTGTAGGACGAAGGTGAATCAACCACTAAAAAGTTATGTTTATTTGTTACCTGGAGAGGGTAAGATCCTGCCGTTACTGTCAACGTTACTATCCCTCAAGGGTATACTTTATCCCCACTGAAACTAACGAGGGGGGATTTGAAAGGACGAAGCCTCTTCGGGTCTACCTTTAATTGCTGAAAAATGGAAAGGTAAATAATGCCCGCTGAGCTCCCGTTGTCTACCAGGACTCTTCTTGTGTTGAATCCTTCAATCATGATCATGATGACCAGTGGGTCGTCATGGGGTTGTTTTATTCCCCTGGCGTCCTCTTTGGAGAAATACATATCTTGGTTTGTCCTTCTTAACTTCAAGGGAAGCAGGCTATGAATAGTATTTACCTACCTTTGGTGCGACTTTTTGAGTGATCTGAACGACCCTTTTGTAGTTGGTCCTGTTGACACCCCATTTTGCAATCCGTATTTAACCACGCATGGAGGGTAAAAGGGTAATTTTGCCTTGAAAATATGCATCTTGATTCTAGCCATTAGATCCTTGGACTCATTTCACCAAAATAATCTTGATGTTGTAACGATCAAATTGACTGGTCATAAGCCCTAATCGGACCACCAGATTGAAAGTTATCATCAAATTAAGTTTTAATGGCTAAGATGTACTATCGCAAATTGAGTCCAACTATATATGATTATGAACAATTGATTTCAATTGGTTATAGGAGTGATCAATTTGAGATCAATGATGTGTCATAATTTAATTGGTTAGGACTACATTTTATGGTGAGGTTGCATACACCTAATTAATTAGATAGTAAAACATTAATTATTCAATAAGTAATTTGTGTAATTATCTTTTAATTAGAGTAAATTTGAAACCAATTAATTCTGAAATGGGAGTGATTGGAGCCATTTAATGTTAATTGGGAGCTAATTTGGGACCTATTAATGTTAATTGTGCTGAAACCATTTTCTAACAAATGACCTATTCTCACCATTTTATTAATATCTCTCAGAATATTTTGAATCTGTAAATGAGGTTAATTTTCCCAGAAACTAGACATCCGGGACTTCAATTTGAGCACAAGAACGAAACAATTCCGATCAGAATTGGGTCAGATATGATTTTTCGAAATTGGCTCTACAAGCTGTTACAGTAGCTACGGGAAAATCGAATTTTGGCTTGCTCCCCACTCCCACCAATCTCTCCATTTAATGCACCAGATTTTTCCCAAGGCTAAAATGAGGTCTAGGTTCATAATCCTTGTCAACCCTCATTAAATGGCCTTCCATTCATATTCCCTCCACTACTACTATATAAACCATCCCTCTCATTCATTCTAGAGACAAAAAAAAAACCCCCTCTCTTCTCCTCTCTTGAGTTCTAGTGAAGTAGAGTAGTCTTGTCATATCTTGGTCTTCCTGAGACTCAAGGTATTGAGTGAGACTCACTCTCCCTCTCCTAGTTCTTCTTTTGTCCTCCTCCCTAGGACCTCTACCAAGAGTCTCCTCCTCCACCATATGGATCTTGCATGAAGGTATAATCCCTTTCCCTAACTTGTTTTTTCGTGTTACCATGATGAGATTTTAAGATTAAAGCATGATAATAATCATTTAAATCCCTTTGAATATGTTTGAATGTTCTTAATTGTTCTTATATGTTCTTCACATGTTCTTGATTGTTCATCATATGTTCATGCATATCACTAGTTTTAATCTTAAATCCAATTCAAAAATATGAAAAACATGTTTGTTTAATAAGTCTTTCAAATCCTTGAATCTAGGTTATCACCATCCACACACATTCACTAGAATTTATTTTTCAATCCAAATGTAATGCTCAATAAATTGAATTAGGGTTTATCACATGCACACACACATCAAATTCAACATGCAAATTGATTGACATATTGGATGATATGATATGAATGTTGGCCACCATAGTCTAGAAGACCGGTTTCACCGGGCAAGGTGGGTGCCTAACACCTTCCCACCTTGTAACATAGCCTCCGAACTTAGATCAAGGGTTAGTAGATCAAATGCTTATCCTTGTACTTTTCAATTTCTAGATTGTAACTAGGAAACAAAGTCATGTATTTTATCTTAGATTGTATCTAGGACCAAAGCCATGTAATTTCCTATGTTCAATGTAAATTCAATTTCAAATTAATAAAATGATGAATTTTTTTATTATGGTTTTTTTATTTATTCCAACAATTAAATAAGTGGCGACTCCATTGTTAGACCCTTAATCTAAAGGGGAAAATATAACTAGTCGAACCTCCATTTTGAGAGGCAATAACACGACTCCACCCATTCACGTGGGTTTGGCCCAACATTCCTATAAAAAAAGAGGGCCGGGGGCGGGGTCTCTCACAGGTCCTCCTGCAATAGTTTTTATTTCCCCTATCGCGCTCTGCGGACGTGGTGGATGGTCTTCGTCCCTCTGGAAACCTCTGTGTTGGTCCTTCTTACTGTCCCTGAATTTGCTGGAATCTCCCCTCTTTACATACTTCTGTAACTTCCCTTTTCGTATAAGTTCTTCTATCTGCTCCTTCAAATCTCGGCAATCCTCTGTATAATGCCCATAATCTTTGTGAAAACGGCAGTATTTTCTTTTGTCGCACACATCATGCGACGAGTGGAGTAGCCTGGGCCATTTAAGATATTGCTCGTCTTTGATCTCCGTCAAAATCTGGTCAACTAGCATCACCAAAGGTGTGAATTTAGTCTGTCGAGGATTTTTGTCATCCCTTCGTCTACTTTTTTCGTCACTTTTTCAGTCAGCTTGATCCCTTTTTTGTCCTCTTCAGTCGTCTTCTTTTTCCTTCTTCTTCTCCTTGGGTTTTTCTGCTCCATTTATAGCTACTAAAGCGTCTTCAGCGTTCATGTATTTCTGCGCTTTCAATAGTGCTTCTGCCATCGTCTTGGGAGGATTCTTTGCCAGGGAAACTACAAAATCTCTGGACTTCAATCCTACTTTAAAAGTTGTAAGCTACACCTTATCATCTGATTCGTCTACTTCTAACATTCCTCTTATGAAGCGCATTACATAAGACCTCAGGGTTTCCTTTTTCCCTTGTTTGATCGTGAGCAAATGATCAGCTGTCCTTTTTGGACGTTGTCCACCAACAAAGTGACGAACAAACGAACTGCTTAACTGCTCAAAATTGTCAATGGACGAGGTCGGCAGTTTGGTAAACCATTCCCAGGCTGCTCCTTTAAGGGTAGTTGGAAAGGAGCGACACAGAATCTCATCAGGGGGCTACTGAAGACCCAAAGTCGTCTTGAAAGTATTCAAATGATCCAACGGATCTTTTAATCCGTCAAAAGGCTCGAGCTGTGGTAGACGGAATTTAGAGGGTACTGGCATTCTTGGACAGCTGCAGTGTATTTTTGCAGGGCCAATGCAGCAGGATCTGGATTAAAGCTGGACTCCATCTAAACTTTCAGCTTGGGATACAATAGTGCTCTCGAACTTGATGCTCAAGAATTGTTTAGTTGATCCCCACAGACGGCGCCAAACTGATGATGCCTAGATCGTCAGCAAGAGCTCTCGTCTAAATGGGGTCGTCTACCACTAATCCCGGTCCTGACAAAAGACAAGTTGTCAAAAGGAAAAGATGGTCACTGGTGTGGCGTCAGCCACAAAGTTTCCGATGCCAAAGTTAGAAAAGTTGAGAGATGTAAAAGAAGAAAAGTGGGAGTATTAGAAAATTCTGTGTGTGTACGTACCCTGTGTTAGGCCTTGTTAATGTATATATATAGATGTTCTTTGCTTCCTTCTAGCCGTTGGTTTTGCTTTAATGTTGATGTTATTGCCGAATCCGTAACGCCCGTGTGGGGTGTCAAATGAATAGATATGCCTCCAACAGTACGAAAGTTAATTCTTATTTTCGTAACGCTTCGTCCTGATGGAAAGGACGAGGGTTTTCCCTTAGCGCGTTTGTTCTTCGGGGCTGGTTTAATCTCATGTTCGTCCTTGCTAGGAAGACGAGTGTAGGCTCGTCCGTAGAGGGAAGACGAGCCTATGTTCGGGACTATCAGTTATTACCTCTCCTTAAGGAGACATTCTCAAGTATGGGGTCAGGCTCATGTTCCCCATAACAAATAATGAAGCAGAGTATGAGGCTTTGTTGACCGGGTTAAGAATAGCCCAAACACTTGGAGCTAAAAACATCGTGCTCAAGAGCAACTCGCAGCTCGTCATAAGGCAAGTCAAAGGAGATTTTGAAGCGAAGGAGACAAGGATGCAGAAGTATCTCAGATTGAAGAATCAATTGGTAAGCAATTTCAATCGCGTGGATTTTATTCAGATTCCCCGAGGCCAGAATGCAGAAGCCGACGAAGTAGTAAGGCGTGCATCAAGAGATGACTAGGACAAAATAAATGCTTGGAAACTGGAAGAACAAGATTCCCCTAGCATCAAAGAGTTTCAGACACTGCCTGTGCACACCCGCCCAGGGTGGACGAGTCCAATTCTGTCTTACCTTAAGGATGGACGGTTACCACAAAATCTTGAAGAAGCCAAAAAGATCCAGAGGCAAGCGGCCTGATTCACCATATTGAATGACGAGCTTTACAAGAAGGGCTTCTCCCAGCCCTACTTGAGATGCATAGGGGAAGATGAAGCCAGATATATCCTAGAGGAGGTACACTAAGGAATCTACGGGGATCACATGGGGTCAAAATCCCTTGTCAGGAAGATTATGATGGCAGGCTACTTCTGGCCTACAATGCAGTAAGATGCGGCAGATTTTATGAAGAAATGTGACAGTTGCCAAAGGTATGAAAATGTCCAACGAGTCCCAGGAGAAAAGATGACAACCATCTCCTCGCCATGGCCATTCGCACAGTGGGTGATCGATATCGTAGGCCCCCTACCACAGGGAAAGAGACAAATGAAGTTCCTACTCGTCGCAATTGACTACTTCACGAAATGGGTGGAGGCCAAAGCCCTCGCGACGATCACAGAGGCAAAGGTACAAAATTTTGTATGGAAAAATATTGTTTGCAAGTTCGGGATACCAAGGACAATCATCTCAGACAATGGCCGTCAGTTCGACAGTCATGGGTTCAGGACATTCTGTATAGGCCTAGGTTTCAAAAACAAGTTCTCATCACCAGGACATCCTCAGGCCAATGGACAGACAGAAGTTACAAACCGGACTTTGCTCAAGATTATCAAGGCCTGGTTAGTAAGAGTGAAGGGAGCATGGCCCTAGGAACTACCTAACGTCCTGTGGGCCTACAGAACTACAGCACGAACACTAACAGGAGAAACACCATTCAACCTAACGTACAGCACTAAAGCTGTCATCCCAGTTGAAGTAGGACTCAATAGTCTCAAGAGAAAGTTCTTTGACGAGCAAAGCAATGACGATCAGTTGAAGATGAACTTGGATTGTCTGGATGAAGTCAGAGACCAAGCTGCCCGAAGAATGGCCAGGTACCAGTAGAAGATGACCGAATAATACAATCAGAGGGTAAAGCTAAAAAGCTTTAGCATTGGGGACCTGGTCCTCTAAAAAGTGACTCCTGCAACCAAAGATCTAGCACAAGGCAAACTAGGACCAACGTGGGAAGGACCTTACAGAGTCATTAACTATTCCAGATGGGGAAACTACCACCTGGAAGACCTAAAAGGGAACAAGTTACCTCGTCCATGGAATGTTGAGCATCTAAAGAGGTATTATGAAAAGGAACCATAACCTAATTGTAAGCAATTAACATGACTCGATTTAATGCTTTTCAACACAAATCATGTATTTTTGCAAGTGATTATTTAACATTTTGCAAACGATTATTCAACATTTTGCAAGTGATTATTTAGCATTTTGCAAGTGATCATTCAACATTTCGCAAGTACTATTCACCAAAATGATCGTCCAAACAAAAAAGACAATAAGATTCCTTAAATGGATGTACGTCATCTAAATAGATTCCTTAAATGGATGTAAATCGTCCAAACAAAACAGACGATAAGATTCCTTAAATGGATGTACATCGTCTAAAGCTAAGTAGGCAATAAGATTCCTTAAATGGATGTACATCGTCCAAACAAAACAGATGATAAGATTCCTAAAATGGAGGTACATCGTCTAAAGCTAAAATGACGATAAGATTCCTTAACCGGTGCACATCGTCCAGACCAAACAATCAACAAGGTTCGTCCAAAGTATATTTCAACTCCCTAAGTCTCCATAAGGACGAAGAGAGTATTCCACTAGAAAATTCTCCAAGTCTCAAGAAGGACGAAGAGAATATCTTAAACAAAAATTCTCTAAGTTCCCAAAGGAACCAAGGGAATATCTCAATAGGAACTCTCAAAGTCACGAAAACAAAATTTCAACAAGAGTTTTCTACGAACAAAATGACAGCAATAAAAGGAGAATACCAACAAATATATCTTATACATGCAAATCGTTCTAAAGCCCCAAAACATATAGGACATACATATAATAATTTTTAAAAAAAAAATTATCAGACTGGAGGAGCAGTGTCACCATCTTTGTCAGTCTCGGGAGGATCTTCACTAGTTGTCACAGAGGTTTGAGCTGCCTCGTCCGCCTCAATTTCTATATCTACGGCTTTAAAATCTAAGTCTTCCAGATCAACGCTTGGGCCGTGCTTCACTAGATACCGCCTCAACAACTCAAAACCTTTGAAATACCACTGAAACAAAATGGTATTGTACTCCTCAGTGGTCTGGAAAGCAAGGACGGCCTTAGCCACAGCAACCTTCGTCCTTTGGCTAGCCGTCGCAAGGAGCTCGTCCTTCTGTTTTACCTAAAACTTCTCAGCTTCAAGCTGCTCAATCAAAGTTTTGATTAGCTCCTTGGAAGTATTATGGGCGTCCATAACAGTGATCAAATCTTTCCTCAATCCTAAAGCATCGGCCTCCAATGCCTCCGCTTTTGAATTGGCAACAACTGTTTTCTCCTCATTCGCTAAATATTGAGAAGTGATATGCATCACTTCCCCCAAAACCTATAGTAAAAAATACCATCAGGGTCAACCAAAATAGCCAAGCACTTAGTGGTAAAAAGAATCAAACAAAAAGTTATTACCTGCACAATCTTGTGAACGTGCTGACGTGAAAGGGCACCTAGGAAATTTCCTTCATCTCATCAGGAGTCAAGAGCTTGTTCGCCCGAGCCATGGCTGCCCCAGCATCAGCCCAAATGTTAGCACCCACCTTCTCCTTCCCCTTGTCCCTGGTTTTCCGTTTCTTGGGGGCTGGGACCTCCTCAATAGAAACAGCAGGAGAAGCTGCTCGTCCTTCATCCAGAATAGGGGTGGACAAACCCCTCTCAGCCACCTCTTTCTCCCTCTCCTTCTCCTTATCAATAATCCTTAGCTTTCTCTGGCCAATACTAGAAAGGGGCTCGTTCTTCTTCGACTTGACCTTAGCATACATATCCTTGTTAAACTTGGTCGTCATCCCTACACCAGAACAAGAAGAAAATTGGAAAGCCACTCAAAAAAAAAAAAAAAAAAAAAAAGAGAGAGAGAGAAGATGATCAAGCATATCAAAACAACTCACTCTTTCTTTCTTCCCGGTCAATCAGTTCAAGAACGTAGATTGAAGGCTCCGACCCCAAACAGTGACGAGCCAATGTACGTGGATCAACTAGATCGTCAAAATTGTCGATCATGCTTGCGTATCTGATCGCTTCCTGAACTCTCTCTCTAAACTGGCTTTCAAGTTCAGGACGCTTCTTCGGTACAAAAAGTAATTTTCACACAAAGACAGAGAGACGATCCCATCAACCAAAGTAAAAAGAGAAGGGACATAAAAGAAGAACACACCAAGGTGCGGGATCTCCCACCAGCGCAGCAACCTGGGGACATTCCCCCAAAAATCGTCGGATAACGTCTCCCAACCATCGCCTAATACGAAAAAGTATATGGATTTCCAGTAACGGAAAGACGAAGGAAGGTCGACGATGAGACGAGAATTCCTATCCCAAGGTACAAGCTCATAATAACCAAACTCCCTAGACGCTTTCAAGCGGTAAAGATGGACGAACTCATTAATTGTGATCATATCCCCCGCCAGCTATGGTCGTCCAAATTACCATACAGCTTATGACGATTCTCCAAGAGTTTGGCATAAGCTATCCTAGAGCAATGTTTAGATGATGAAGAAGCTCCATGATGAACGAATGGACGGGGAACCTAAGACCACACAATAACACGGCCTCATAGAAACAGACCTCACCATGAGCAAAGGCGCAAGCCTTCTCGCCCTTCATAGGGAGCCGAGCCCTTGTCTCCACAGGGAATTGAAACCTATCCCTAAACTTACTAAAGACTTCTATTTTCAAATCACACTTTTCCTTAAGAGCGTGAAAGGTAGGAGGAGAGACAGGAGTGGAAGGCCCGAAGGTAGCCGTATCTGCCCCCACCTCGACCATACCTACAACAAGGGACGAATCCCTCTCCTCGTTGCCCGACCTCACCTCAAAGCCCATGTGTTCCCCCCCTAAAAATCCCTCGCACAGATTCAAACCAAACTAAAGATTGATGCAACAAAGGATACAAATCACCCAACACTAAACCTAAACCACTATCACCCACAATAAAACCCCCAATTTGTGAGTATAAATTGCCAGAGCGCGGCGGGAGTACACTTGAAGAACCGCTAGAAGAATTTAACAGCATACCTAAACGAGCAAAAAAGAAGGCAATGGAGGGAGAGAGGTGCCTAATTTCAGAGTAATCCACCATTAGGGGAAAACGCACAACCCAAACAAGGAAAACAAAAGTACAAAATGGAAAAATGCAAAAACTAAGAAGGAAAAAGCGTAGATAGAGGGCGTACCTGAAAGTAAATGCAGAAACTAAGTAGGCTGGGAATGAAAAGTGCGGAGAAGTCAGAAAAGCCAAACGCCAAAATCAAATACCAAAAGAAAGTAAAAAACAGAAGTTGAAGAAAAGGAAGTTAAAAAGGGTTGCCTTGGAAAGTGCGGGAAAACTAAAAAGCATTCACCGGAAACAAGACCAGCCAACCAACCAAAACTAGACACGTGGCCATGTCGCGTGCCACGCCGCCACGGAGCAATTAATGCGAAGAACAAAACCCTAAGCACCACAAAAAAAAAAAAAAAAAAAAACTTCTCATATTCCAAAGATCGTCTGAGTAAATGACAACCCTAGAATAGAGGGGGTAGCTGATAGTCCCAAACATAGGCTCGTCTTCCCTCTACGCACGAGCCTACACTCGTCTTCCTAGCAAGGACGAACACGAGATTAAACCAACCCTGGAGAACAAACGCGCTAAGGGAAAACCCTCGTCCTTTCCATCAGGACGAAGCGTTACGAAAATAAGAAATTAACTTCCGTACCATTGGAGGCATATCTATTCATTTGACACCCCACACGGGCATTACAGATTCGGCAATAACATCACCATTAAAGCAAAACCAATGGCTAGAATGAAGAAAAGAACATCTATATATATACATTGACAAAGCCTGACACAGGGTGCGTACACACACAAAATTTTCTAATACTCCCACTTTTCTTCTTTTACATCTCTCAACTTTTCTAACTTTAGCATCGGAGACTTTATGGCTGGCGCCACACCGGTGACCATCTTTTCTTTTTGACAGCTTGTCTTGTGTCAGGACTGAGATTAGTGGCAGACGACCCCATTTGGACGAGAGCTCTTGCTGACGATCTAGGCATCATCACCCGCCTACACCAAAAACTGATTGGTATCTAGGTCTGATGATAAAGAGCTATTATCTACACCAAAAACTGATTGGTGTAGCTATCATCAGGAGCAGACGCCATAAGTTGAAACTCTCTCAAAAAAAAAATTATGACCTTAACATATCCAAATTGTTTCTTTATTAAATTTTATATAATTTAAATTTTTTAATAACCACCCTAAAATAAATTTCCTAAGCCACCGCTCGGAAATTAAAAAAACAAATTGGGTTGTCCTAGAGGATGGTGTCATCAAATATGTCATTGCATGTCTCTTTCCTACTCATTCGTCGTTGCATATGTTTATTGCGTAGAAACCGTGTTCGTCCTTAGTAGCTTGTGTTTGCTTATAAGCAAATACACGTATCTAACCACATTTTCATAAGGTAAAACTTTTTCATACTTTTTTTTTCAAATACAATTCTTTTCAAACAACCTCATTTAAAAATAATAATAAATAACCTGAAAAATAAAGTGCACTTTTCACCTCTTTTTTTTTAATTATTTTAATGAATAATCTTAGAGCACTTGTTAGTAAATAATTTTTAAAAAGTTTTTGAAGTTACTTTTTTGAGAAATAAAAAAGTCTTCAAAAAAATATTTATGTTTTTTCTATAAAAAGTTGATAAATACATCATAAACTAATAACTTTAGGACATTTGTTTTTTTTTTTTTTTAAATAAAAGCCAAGCTCTGCACAACTTGACTTTAAAGACACACTAATATAGTTGGAAATTGTCCAAGTTGGTAATTTCAAGAGGCGTGGCCATGAAAGATTATTTGACTTTTGTGCAAATTAAAAAGGATGAGTTCTATTAAAAGAGTAATACTAAGGTGGACTTCTCTCCTCACACCAAAATGCACATGTTGTTTATTTATAAACTCTTGATTTGATTTCAACACTTTTACATAAATCCACTACACATGTACCTGAAGATGTTGAAATCTATCAAATGTTGACACAAGCAAAATATAAATCTAGGTATGAGAATGGATGTCTCCAAAATTACTAGTACTAGTCACTAACCCGTGTGATGCACGGGAAAATTACTGAAAATGAAAATATAATGAATGCAAAACAATTATGCAAAATACCATTTAAATTAAAAGACAAATATTAGTGAATATCGTTATCCTTAGCTGTTTGTGTTACATCTAGAGTTTCATATCTAAGTTACTACAATACTACTTGTAGCAATTGAAGGTCACAATATAAGTATATTATATGAGGCCAAAACTTATATTATCTTCAAACTCCCCTTAGCCTTACAAAGTCCCTAACAAAATTTCTTTTATATTGAATTTGATTTCAGAGGACTTATTCAAAATTATTTGAATTAAACCTCACAAATTAGAAAGAAAAAATAAATAACATTACAACATTGTAGCTGATTAATATACAAATAAACTACCAATTTAACATGATAAATCACTATTAGTAATTTAGGAAACAAAAATTAACAAAATTAAAGTTGTTACCCATTTAACTTAGAACTTTTCATATTCTAAAGTTGTCAAACACCTATTAACAAATAACTATTGATATAAAATATTTAGTAATTACTTCAATACCACAAGTTGTTCATGTTGTAAAAAATTTGAGAGAACAACACAACAAGTATCTTAAACTCTTTCTTGCTTGGATCCTACAAAACAATATATATATATATATATAGAGAGAGAGAGAGAGAAAGAGAGAGAGAGAGAGAGAGAGATGGAGACATAACATGCCATCAAAGAGACAAACCAATTACGATAGTGTTGGAGGCAAAGTAAAATATTAAAAAAAACTGAAGAAGCAAGCGGTTTGGCTAGCATACCAGCTAGTTAATTTGTATCAAAAGACATAAAAATTTTACAATTAAATAGAATCCATAAGTAAATAAATACATGTGCTACAATTAGATAAATAAAAGTTTTGTCAAGATGACCAAGTTTGGCAATGAAGAAGACACAGCAACTATTGATGAGGGTTACTCTATCTTAAACTTGTGATAATGATAAAGATGCAACAACTACTAATTATGCAGATCTAGCATAATCTTTATTTTGATTCAACTACAACAAAAATGACGATAATTACCATAAAAAGATTATATCAAAAAATAGTCTTTTATGACATAGCCAAGAGTATAATCAAAGCTAATAGAAGGAATTTTAAATTGATTTCAATGATGAAGGAGGGATTTACTTAAATGAGAAGACCAAGGAAAAAGGAGAAGTATCATGTTGTGAGTATAGTATTGAATTTTAAATTCTATAATTCAATTTGATAACTACTAAAATACCTTAGCAAATTGAATTTCTGCAAGCACAAATTACATCATTCAATTAATTTTTTGCAGGCACGGATACTACTAAAACTCTATCACTCAATTTTTTAACTACTAAAACTCTATCACATGGATTACACAATATAAACCAATAATGTTACCGTCTCAAACATTAAAAGAAAAAAAAAAAAAAAAAAAACAAATCAATTTTAAACATAGAAATAATTAAACAAACAATCATATATCAGTACAAATACCCATCCTAAATACATAAAAACTCATATATGACCCACAACACAAAAGAGGTTGTAACAAAATTTATAAAAAAAAAAAAAAAAAAAAAAAAAAAACAGCAATAAAAAAGAACAACACTGTTAATCTAATCCTTACATTGAACTATTATGCACGCAGCCACAAGAATAGAGATCAAGAGCAATTGGGATTTAGAGATAACTAAACTGAATCATCCAGCTTTTCAGTGTTAATATAGTGTAAGGAAAGAAAGAAATGAAAGAGTTAGAAAGCCAAAGTCTGGCGTTAGGAAGCTGATCAATTGCCGTTTGAGATTGTAACCATGGAATACAAAGGGTTGCTGTTTAAAATTGTAATCGTGGAACACAAAGAGTTGCCATCTAAAATTGTAACCGTGAAACACAAAGGGTTGGGAATTATTTTCTTTTTATTAGTATTTTTAAATTTAAGAAAACTAATTTTAAATTGTAGGACAACTTTAGGAAAAAAAAATGGTAATGACATGGCAGCTAATTTAGCTCAATTTGAGCGTAGTAACATTAAATACTACACTTCGGCTTTTAATAATAATATTGATATAGATTATTAGACTAAATTATAAACTATACTCCTAAAGTTTGGAGGTGTTCAAATTTTACACTCTGAAATTTCAAAATTTGAATTTTACCTTCTGAAGTTCTATTCTGTTTGTATCAATAGCCCCTTCATTTATATTTTCTGTTAAATATTACTCCCTCCGTCCTACTTTTTTTGTCCTCTATTCCATTTTGAGATGTTCCAAAATATTGTCCTATTTTTAAAAATAAAAGTCACTAATTTACTAATGTTCCTATTATACCTTTATTAATTTATTAATTCAATTTTTTGATAAATTTTTTTAATGGTAGTTTTGGAAACTTATACATTTTTAAAAGATAAATAAGACAATAAATGATGTTCCCTTAAAAAGTTTGACTTTTCAAACAGGACAAAAAAAATAAAACAGAGGTAGTATATAAACTTGGCAAGTTCGTTTAAAATTATGACAAATAACTTTTAAAAATATTTTTGTTAAAAACACACACAATAACTACCACTAAATGCCACTTTAAAAGCTGAGCCTGAAACTCTTCTCAGTTCACTCCGGCCCTGGAAGCTGGAACCAACAGCAGTTCAAAATCGCCATGGCCACAACAAACAACTCGCAAAAGAACATATATGTTTTGTCCTTCCCATATTTATGCCGACATCAATGTCGTATTCGTACGCTCCAAAGTGCAATGCTCACTGTCACTGGGGATAATAATAGTAATACTTTCTAACTCTATTCTTATGCCTTTTTTTTTTCATTTATTATTTGTTTTACAGATTTTATTGTTTTTATTATATTGGGGATTAATGGATTATGTATAGCCTCCTGTGCTTTCTTTGTTAGCTTAGTTAGTGGCGTTTATGGTGACTGGTGAGTGTCCTGGAACAAATCACAAATGACCTTTTTTTAACAACAAAATATCACAAAAAGTATAGTTGAAAAGTCTGGTCAAGTTTGGCCGAGTTACCAGAGTTCTATGAACACAATCACATTTGTTAACGTATGATTAGATTACATCGCCTAACTTATACATGGGGACTACCACTGCTATGAATATTAATTTAATCATCACATAACAAGTTGTGGCAAATCATGCGCAAGAGTGTATGTCTCTAGATTTTCGTAACATATTTTGCAATTTTTTTTCTTTTAATATAATTTGATAATTACAATGAAAATAAGTACTTAAACTAGGATTTTTTTGAATCACAAAAAAGTGCCGGTTGCGCTCACTTGACTTTACAGACATTAATAACGCATGGAAGTTGGAACCACAAATTTTTCTATTTCTTTCTCACCACATTAATATTGTATGGAAGTTGGAACCATAAATGTTTCTATTTCTTTCTCACCAGTATGAGTAACCACTCCCTTTGACGCGTTAAATGAATGTGTAAAGCAAACCCAGGTCTTATTCATCCACTCTTTTATACTTTTACTTTTCAAGTGGTTGTCCCTGGTTTTAATTCTACTATGATATGAATAGCTAGCGTGTAACTCGGTAATTTGCAAGTAAACGTGTTAGATACTTTTCTTCAGGGACACGGAAATTTCACAAGAAAGCTCTTCTTCTTTTCTTTTTCTTTTTTTTCTTTTTTTTTTTTTTTTTTGAGAATCGAAAGTTCATTAATTTTTTGTTTCATTTCCTTGTCTTTCTTCCATTTTGTCAATCTTCTAGAGACACTATACATTCATAATAGTATAGATATTCATCCTTTGATTATTTGGTTCACTTACACAACAAAAGCCTATCCTTTAATCAATCCAGAGACTGACCCAATAGAACTATTTTCAATCTTCTTATGTCTTTCAGGCTATCAACAAACCATATATGGCAGACCCAACTTCATATGTAATAAAACCAGTTGTGGATATCATCCTTAAGAGTACTACCAAGTTGATCCGGGAGGAGTTTTCTAGGGTCCATGTAATCAAGAAAGCTATAAAGGACCTGGAAAGTAAGCTCACTAGTATTCAAAGTGTGGTTGAAGATGCTGAGAACAAGCAAGTGAATGAGCCACATCTGAAAGATTGGCTCAGAAAGCTCCAGGATGCAGCTTCTGATGCTGAAGACATATTGGATGCGTTTACCACAGAAGCCTATATTTGGAAACAAAGGCAGAAGGAACATAAATTCCCGACTACTCTGCCTATAAGAAGAACATCCTATAAACGGGATGCAGCGCATAAAATCGAAAAAATTTTAGAAAGATTCGATAGGATTGCCAAAGAAAAAGAAGCTTTCCATCTCAACATCAAAGTTAATGGCGGTGATATTGTGAGCCCAAATTACACAGGCTATTTTGTAGACAAGTCAGGCGTAGTTGGCAGGGAGGATGATAAAGAAAAGATAATGCATATGCTGCTATCGAATGAATTCGATAAAGAAGGAGACGTTTCTGTGATTCCCATCATAGGGATGGGGGGCCTGGGAAAAACAACTCTTGCTCAACTTCTCTTCAATGACGAAAGGGTAAATGAGCATTTTGAAGCCAAAATGTGGGTCTGCGTCACAGTCCAATTTGACCTGACCAGGATTCTCAAAGAAATGATACAATTTCATTCTAAGATGAAATTGGATGACAGCTCCACAAGCGACCTACAATCCCGGCTTCTAGAATACATGGTTGGACAATGTTTCTTACTTGTTCTAGATGATGTCTGGACTGAGGATTACCTAAAATGGGAGCCCCTAAAGGATCTCTTGAAACAAGGGGCAAAGGGAAGCAGAGTCTTGGTCACCAGTCGGATTACCAAGGTTAAGGATATCATAGGTACACAGCCTCCCCATCTTTTGGGTTATTTGCCCGAAGAGGAATGCTGGTCTTTGTTTGCAAAAACTGCATTTCAGGGTGTCAGTTTGTCCAGCCAAAGGCAGGAAGTCTTGGAAGACATTGGTAGAGAAATTGTCAGAAAGTGCAAAGGTCTCCCATTGGCAGTCAAGGCAATTGGAGGTCTCTTACGTGGTTGCGTTGATGATGTAAACAAGTGGAGGAAAATTCAAAGCAGTGAAATATGGGAGATAGAGGAAGAGAACTCCGGATATGACAAGCCCAAAATTTTGGCTATTCTGAAATTGAGCTATGACCATCTACCTTCTCATCTAAAGCGCTGTTTTTCTTACTGCTCCTTATTTCCTAAGGCCTACATTTTCCACAAGGAAGAGTTGGTCAAGCTCTGGCTTGCGCAAAGGTTTATACAAGCTCAAGAACGAGAGAAGGAAGAGGAGACTGGAATCAAATATTTCGATGAGCTCTTTGTAAGGTCCTTCTTTCAAGTTTCAGTCATTGACAACAAGGAGATATTCAACATGCATGATCTTATCCATGACTTGGCACTATCGATTTCAAGCCCCAGTTGTTGTCTAATTAATGATAATGAGCCATACAATTTCTGTGAACAAAATCGTCATATGAGCTTGGTTGGTAATGATGTTGAGCAGCCTATGTTGAAGATTGTTGAGAAGGCTACAAAGTTGCGGTCACTTCTATTTCCTAGTCACCACTTGAAAAACTTTGGTCAGTCCCTGGACAAAGCATTTCGTACAATGGAATGCATACGGACCTTGGATCTTAGTTCAAGTGCAATCTTGAAATTGCCTAGTTCAATTGAAAAGTTGAAGTTGCTACGCTACCTTGACCTCTCTAGAACAGAAATCAAAGTTCTCCCCAACTCAATTTGCAAACTCTACCATTTGGAAACATTGAAACTCTTGGGGTGCCCTTATCTTTTCGAATTGCCCAAGGACCTAAGGAAGTTGGTTAATTTGCGACATTTGGAGCTCGATGATTTATTCTGGGTCAAGTTCTCCATCCTGCCACCAAACGTGGGGGACATAACCTCTCTGCATGATTGGCATGTATTTCAGATCAGCCACAAGACTGGATACAGAATTGAAGAACTAAAGAACATGACGTATCTTTCAGGAACATTGCATATCTCAAAGCTAGAAAATGCAGTTAATGCAGGAGAGGCTAAATTGAACCAGAAGAAGTACCTTCAGAAGTTGGTGTTTGAATGGAGTGACAGGATTGTCAATACACATGATGAAGCAACTGAAAAGAGTTTCCTTGAAGGCCTACAACCTCACTTAAACCTCAAAGAGCTCCAAATATGTCATTACAGGGGCAATGAATTTCCAGCTTGGATGAGAGAAGGGCAGCTTCAAAATTTGGTCAGAGTTACCTTGAATGATTGCACAAAATGCAAAACTCTCACTCTAGGTGAGCTACCCAATCTTGAAGCGCTCTACATCAAAGGTATGCTGGAGTTGGAGAAATGGCCAGAGGTTGAATGCCCTTCCCTCGAGTGGCTAAAGTTTAGCAACTGCCCCAAGCTAAGGGAGCTGCCCAACGTCTTTCCTATGTTGAGTTTCCTGAAGATCAAAAGGTGCAAATCCTTACGGGCGCTTCCAGTGGTTCTAAGTTTGAAGACTCTAAAGCTTATTGACAATCCTAGTCTGGAGGATTGGCATGGAACATGGATTACTTGGGATGCTATAGATGATCAAGGCCAATGGTCAAGTGGGGAACAATGGTCCTTCGAAAATTTGTTGGAACTGAATGTTATAAGCTGCCCTAAGCTGAAGGCACTGCCAAAATACTTTGATCCAGAAAAGTTGGAGATCAGCGGGTGTGAGTTGTTAGTTGCTCTCCCAGAACAACATTTTGCACAACGTCTTCGGCATTTAGCACTGTATGCCTGTCATGATGGAACCTTAGTGAGGGCAATACCAAATACCAGCTCTCTATGCTCACTGGTTATATCCGGCATCTCAAACCTCACCTCACTTCCAAAATGGCCCCAACTTCCTGGCCTCAAGGCGTTGTACATTCATGATTGCAAAGATTTGATGTCTTTGTCCGAGAGCAAAGAAGGTTCGCTGCTAACTTTGATATCTCTCACACTACTTTCCATCCGAAACTGTCCAATGCTTGTGACATTAACTGAGGAGCTACCTGCTACACTGGAGTGTTTGAGTATTGGCTTATGCCCCTTTCTGCAGTGTCTAGGCCCCAAGGAGATACTGAAAAACCTCCATTCACTCAAGGACCTTTACATTGAGGACTGCCCCATGCTCCAGTCCTTGCCTGAGGATGGGCTTCCCAGCTCGCTTCAACATTTGCAAATACAGAAGTGTCCACTATTGACAAAGCGATGTCAAAAGGAGGGAGGAGGTGGAGGAGGTCCAGATAGGCCAAAGGTTATGCACATTCCTGACCTGGAGATTGATTTCCCTAAAGATTCTTCAACATCAGCTTTGCCCTAGAAGAAACCATCAGAACCAGCTTGCTATCGTCTTCTTCCACACCCTGGAGGTTAGTACTCTATATACCATATATCGTTTTACTGACTAATAGTATCATATAATGTCAACTATTTAACACAAAATAAGCTAGAACATCAACTCTCATAAATTCAAATATGCCAAGTCCTTGGAATATTTAACATTTTATATATGAAGCTTACTCTTTTTAATGTGTTTGGATGCAATTTATGTTTCGTTAGACCTGGCAAACTTAAAATGAAATATTAGTAATTTATTTCTACAGAAAATTTTCCATATATATGACATGGAATCATGAGCTGCTCCCTGCATGAAACCAAGATTTAAAGGTTCAAGCCGCAACCTCTTCACTTCCACACATTCAAGTTAATTTTTGCTTTATTCACTTGTAGCATTGTTTCGCTTCTTCTTTTTACCTTTTTCTGTTCTTCCTCAAATGCAAACATGCTATAGTAACAGTTTTAAGCATTAATGATGGATTTTTCTATCAGTTTCTCCATATGATAATTGCAGTGCAGTTTATATCACAATTGAAGAAACAAATATATATATATATATATATCTGTGAATCTCTAAATTTATGTTTTCATTGTAAGTGCTCCTTATAGTTATTAGTATATTTAATTTTGTTTCAGGGATAGAAATAATTGATGCACAACCAACTAAAAAACAACCAAATTCATCTCGCTTAAAGCAAAGTCACAAAGGTAAAAGGCAAAACTCTCTCTTTTATTCAACTTCACCTTATGAGCTAACCACAACATAATATGGTGCTCTCTCATGTATCTTCTTCCATCCTTAAAAAGATGGCTTGCTTCACAATACTGTTGTGTTGTTTAATGATGTGTAACAAACGCTGCGAAAGAACCAACTCTTCGTTGTCCAACTTTTTGCACCATAAACAAAACTTCTTTGACTGAAAAACCTTTAACCTGATTGATAGAATTAAATTTGTCTAACAAGTTAATTTGATATTCCTTAATCCAAAGGGGTAACATAATTTGACTGCAGATCACATACCATGAAATGAAGGTTACTGGTTCAAATCTCTCTCCCAACCCTTCAGGTAGGGTAAACTTCACTCAATTAAGAGAGAGAGAGAGAGAGAGAGAGAGAATACCACATGCCACATCTAATTACCTATATGTTACATCTTCTTGTATCCGTTTACCTTATTCCACCCTGTTTCATAAATTGGTTACCTTCTCTTGGAGGCGTTCACTTGAAAAAAATTGGTATAGGGAACAGGTCTCATTTTGTAAATAATGATCTTGGTCAAGTCAGTATTGATTCACATTTTTTATAGGGGCCATTGCCACAGAGGTCTATCGGAGTGATATTGATGCAGACGAAGCTGTTGATGAGGTACTAAATGAACCAAAAGCAGAATGGGAAGAGACTGGGTTCAAATTATCTTTTTCATCAACTCAAAGCAAATCAAGCTCCACAAAGGTTACCATCTTTCTCAATCTGATGATCTTAAAATCCCTTTTGCTTCTAACAGTCATTTCTCATTGTATTGTGTCTATTATGAAGGATTCCTCCAACGAATTCACCAGACAAGCATCAGGTCAGGGTTCTTCTGAGTCTATTGACAGGATTGGGCATGAAGAGGGTTCTACTGAGTCTATTGACAGTGAGGACAATGATATGAAGTCCTTTTACACTTCCTTGGGAGCCGATTCTCAGTCTGCATCCAACAGTGTCAATACAAATGTCCAGTCCAAGAAAACCAGGCCTGGTCAATTCAACATAAACAAAGGCTTTGGACATAGTAAAAAATGTATTAGCAACCGACTTCTCTTCTGCATGTCATCCTGGTTGTTCCATTTCTTTGAATTCAGCATTAGAATTGTTGTGTCACATGGATGAAAATGATGGCATCTTGGTTAAAATGAAAGACCTAGTGCTTCAAATCTCAAAGGACTTCACAGTTCTGAAAATCCATTTCTACCAAGCCAGTAACACCATCCAAAGGTGCACCAATCTGATTAAGCCTATGGCTGAGATAGCATCTCAACTAGATGAGAATAAACAAAAGTTCTTGAAACTCGATTCAGTTGAGGCAACAATTCAAAGGAGTATTATTGAGGCTGAAACACAGATCAATGAGCACATGCACGACAAAGTTGGAAGGAGTATCTCTGGAGCTGAAGGACAGATAAATGAGCTAAAACAAAAAATAGATTCTTTGACAAAACAAAAGGAAAAGGCAAAGCAAGAAAAGAAAACAATCTATTCTGATGGAAAGAAGCTGAAGGAAAAGTAGTATGCAGCAGCTAATGCAGAGAAGGAGAAGAAGGAAGCTGAGAGGATCAAGAGGGAGATTGAAGAAAAGTGATCGGACTACAACAAACAGTTTGAGAACTTTACATGCAATGGAGGTTAGAATTTTCTGTTTTAGTAATTACTATTTCATCAACTCAAAAATTCTTGTATGCGAATCATGAACTCTTCTGACTATTCATATGAACTTCTACTAGTTTCTTTAAATGTGAACCTGCAGCTTCAGTGAAAATCAATGTACAAATAAAAAAACAAAGAGGATGTCAGAGGGTTTTTCTTTTTTGATATTAACAAGAATGATCCATTAATAGATTAGTGACAACTTTCATTTGTTGCAGGAATCAACATGAATAATATAGGCCAGGCTGAAGAACAACCAAATTAATTCACTTCGATTAATGCTAAAGCCAAAAGGGTAAATTTACAATAATCTGTTTTACTGACATCAGACCAAGTTGGATATATAATTTTGTACTTATGTATGTATGTGAGAGAGAGAGAGAGAGAGATTCATGTTGAAAGGGAGGTCTTTTCAAAATGTTTTCAGGAAAAAATTCAAAAGTGAAGATGCTGGAGCCAACATAATCATCTGCTAGGAGCATATCATAGTGCAGGCCCAGCATAACGTAGAGTTCTGAATGAAGTTATACACAACAAACATTAAGCTATTCATGATGAAAAAACTAAGCAACTGCAACTTTGAAGGAATTATAAAGGATTATATGCTGATATTGTTCAAGTTGTTATGCAGGACGTCAGATACAGGTCATTCTTGTGTATGTAAGGAATTCTATCCAAAATAGGATTATGTGTAGCCATTGCAGAATTCCTTCAGTTTTTTATTCGAGTTAGGTGCTGCTTTTTTTATCTTCTTGTTCTACAGCTAGCTGAATGTAGTTAGTTACTTAGTTTGGTTTTGTTTTGATGACAGTATAATTTGCAGCTGGTTTGTAATGTTGTTTTTTGTTGAATAAAATCCAGCTCATCCAAAATAAATAAATAAAGAAGATTGCATTGCTGGTTTGAAATTGTCTGTATTAAATATTATATTTAGTGCTTTAATATTGTATTTCTAGGGTGAAGTGTATGTAAGTCTCTTTTCTTATTTTTATTTTTAGGAGTCACTACCAACCATTAATTTAAGGTGTAATTGGTCACCTATTTATCTTTTTTTTTTTTTTTTACATAATCTATATATATCTAAAAGTTGTAACATAGCATTTATTATTACTACGCTTTTATTAAGCTACATTAGCAGCTATATCATTATTTTTTTTTCCATCCTTTTTATAATATATATATATATATATATGTGCAATAAATTTTTCACTCTATCATTGTGCCACATTATCGGCTTATTTTCAACCTCTATTTTTCTATTTTTGAACTTTTCTTCTCCCTATTCTCAAAAAAAAAAAAAAAAAAAAAAAAAAAAAAACCTCATCTTCTCTCTATTAGTCCACATCTACTGTTATACTTCCTCCAACATTTCTCCTCTCTCATTGCCTCTTTATCTCCTTATTACTTTTTACTTTACCATTAAATTTCTTTCCTCCTTTCCTTTTTCTTGTATTTTGATTTTTCTTCTCCCCATCTTATTTTATATAAATTTGATATCATTTCTTCTATTCAATCCATATTTTTTTTTCACAAAAAAACTGTAAGTACTCTCTCTCTCTCTCTCTCTCTCTCTACTTTCTTTTGGTGGATTTTTTTTTTTTTTCTTTCTTATTAATGGTGAACTGAAAATTGAATTAACTTCAATTCGTCCATGAGTGTCATCCAGGTCAAGAAGACAAGAATGGTCATCCCTCATAGGATGGTTGTCCATGGGCATAAGGGTCGTCCATCAGGAAAGCACCTGGACGACCCCCGACACTTTGGAAATTTCCAGAAATATTTACCCACAAAAGCTAGTGAATCGAACCATGTGTTACTATTTGGAAACATAAGCAAAATCCTAATTCATCGCTATAACTTCCTACTAAGTACTTAACTTCCAATGACAGTTGTAGAAGATAAGATTGAACATTCTAACTCTATAGCGGTTATGGTAGTTAATTCTAAACCTTCTAACTTTCTTAAATATAGGGGAAGTTACGAGACAAGTAACCACTCCAAAGCACACTATATAAACACTCATCCACATCAAATGGAGGTAAGTTTTCACTACTTTCAAAGTTGGAATTCTAACGTTCCAGAGAAAAAACTAACTTAAGCATCAGAGGGTTCTTGGCCGGTTCCTCCCTTTCACCTTTGATCTTGTATCTTTTTCTTTTCAAGCCTCACAAACAATCACTAATCCATTGAAGCCCAGAGCATTCAGCCTACTGATTTTCTTTGCATCATCAGTTATAACTCTAATTTTGGTTGATTTTTTTTTAATTAGTGTTTTGGTATTGCGTTTTTTAAATTTCTATCACAAATTAATCCCTCTAATAGCTTTGGTTGAATTTTGGTTTGGGTTAATACTTTTTTCTTTTTCTTTTTGAAATAGGAATTTGAGTTTATATAAAAATAAAATCTACATGGCTACAAATTCGAATGTGCCTACCAATTGTTTGAGTTGAAAATCATTATAAAGTCTATCTTTTATCCTTATGGTTTCATTTTAATTAGGTTCAAGATAACATTATAGTTTTGTGATAAGTTTTGATTATCATGATACTCTCCTTATTCCTAAGAGTTAAGGGATGAGAAATTTGAATAGTAAATTTGAAACTTATAATGTATAGTGTGCGTACCCAAAATATGGTTGTTGGGCTTAACCTCTACTTGGGCTCACAATCTATTTGTATTGTGGGCTTCGGGTTTCCTACTATGGGTGGTCCTATGCTCAGAGACCTAAGGACACTCCTATTTCATCCAATCATTCTCTTTACCCTCTCCCTCGATTCTCCTATTTATAGCCTTAGATAAGTGGAGGTGTTATGATTACTCCCTTTTACTAGTGCAAATAAGGGTCCAATTCTATCATCTTTAGGTGGGTTTTTGGCGAAGAAGTGGTAGTGGCATTGGAACTGTTCCCACTTCTGAAAGCCTGCCTGGCAGCGATACCCCCGAAGGCACCACCGGGTAACTAGGTACAAGGTATCTCTAAGCAACAATGCCCCTGACCAGGTTAAAGATGATTTAGGGGGGGGTGGGGGGAGGGCATTTTGCCTGGGGTATTCAAGCTAGCGAAGTCCTATTCCAGCTTTGGGGCCCAATCTTGTCATCGAGACTAAAGGTCCAAAGATGGAGGCAGGGTCAAATAACATATCGTGAGGCTGGGGCCCAACCCCGTACAATAGCCCCCCCTTGATTCGTGTCTGGACCCCAGGCATGAATCAAGGAAGGCATGTGCCTAAAATTTCCCGAGAGTTTAGGCGTCAGTCATTGAACAGATGGGACATTCATTTATGTGCCCTTGAAAGGTGCGTTGTGCTAGACTGTCAGGTGTTAACTGTCATCATTGCCTGACGGTTTATGAACCAAAGTAACGCGCGTGGCAGTTACAAAAATAATTCGGAAAGCTTTTTTTTGCCTCTCCTTTTCATTAAATGCTTCTACCCCCATCTGGCCCCTATAAATAGTTCCCTCTGATTTTTCATATCACTCTTTACATCCTTTCTCCTTCAATTTCTCTTCTGTCGAACATCCTCCTCCTGTGCATAAACACTCCACTCCAGATCATCACTCTTTAAAGCCCAAAGTAAGTTTTCTTTACTATTTCTTCCTTTCAGTTTTTCTTTGCTCCATAGTTTAGGAATGGGATATTCTCACCTTCTTGCACCTAGGGCTGCCTTGGCCAATTTTAGTGAGGCCTATGGCGTCCCAGGGGATGTCGATATCGCCTACTGTCACAAGAGCGATATCACTCTCAAGAAAGGCTCTGGCCCCAACGTAGCATTCTTTCCCTTGATGGCTATACTTGAGGGTGGGTAAGGTTTCCCGTAGACCCTCTTGTCGTAGGTACCCTTAGGTTCTATGGCCTATGCCCCAACCAACTACCCCCCAATTTTTACCGAGTTGTGAGTTGTGTCAACAAGCTAAATCAAATATTCGGGTTACAACTGAACCACCATGACATCAACTTTATGTATAGTTTATCCGACAATATTAGGACAGATTACTATTTAAAGACTAGAGACATGCAGGTACGGCTTACATCATGCCTGCCCAACTCCAATAAAAACTCGGCAAGAGAATTTGTCCGGGTGAACAACAACTGGCTTGCCGATGAGCTCCCTTGCCCGCTCTCGCCGCATGATGTTGGTCGATACTGAGCGTCATTTACTTGTTAATTGTGTTTTACTTATGATTATTTCGTTCGAATAGTCACTAACCAATTTTAGTATTGTTTCTATGTAGAAAGCAAAAGGTTTAAGCTAGACCTCAGAGTGGTGCACATGAGGGACCTAAATTTCATACTCTGGTCTGAAATATTTGTGCACTCCGACGGGCAGCTCCAAGCATCACATCTCATCCTCGGCTGTAATCCCATCTATACTACATGGCAACCTTTTGGGCCAACTCTGTTGATGGATAGCCCATTGCTGTCTTATATCGCTGTTCGGCACGCCAATTTTCTCTCGCCCTCCTTGACCATCGATAAAGCTCAGAACCTCAGCCCAAGGTATACTACAGCAAAGGAACTTGCACTAGGGCAGGACGAATCAGCCGAACATGTATCTCAGAGCCGTAAAGTCCATGTGCCTGTTAAAGAACCTAAAGTCCTAGCCCGCATAGCCGAGCCAGAAGCAGCCAAGGTCGATCAAGACATAGAGATGGTGAACAAGCAAAAGATGACCGTTGACTGGTTTCTGCCCGGCACTCGTCCTACGGCTCAACCTCAAGGTAAGGGCCATACTCCTCCTCCCCCCTCTACCAACTGCGCCAAAAAGAAGCAACGCGTTGACGACCAACCACCCACGATTCCAAGTGATGCTCCTTCAAAGACCCCTCCCCGAGCATCGGGTGGGATCATGATCCGAGAGCCGGTGGGTGATTCACAGCTAACTACCCAAGTTGGCATAGATGTGGCATCTTCCTCCCGACCCAAGGTCCGTTGGTAGCCCACCTTTAAGCTCGGCGATGGACCTCTACCAGCGTCCGCTAGCAAAAGGACCTAAGCCTAAGGCCAATAGGGGCGAGTGGCCCAAAGCTTGGTGTACGGCCTTCTACTACCCAAGAACGTTCAGTTTTTCTCGGACAGATCTAAGGAATCATTGGCAAGGCAGTCACAGTTGCACACCATAGCGGTAATTTTCTCTCTCTCACTTTTATATTTGTTTTAATGTGTGCATATTCCTTTCACCTTCATACTGACCACTACTACAATATCAGGCTGCGCAACTGACCCACATCCTCAACAAAAGGCTAAAGGAGCTTGCCAAGGATGTTGAACAGGAGAAGGCGCTGAAGGACGTCGCTGTTGCCACTGCAAAGGAGAAGGGTAAAGCTGCTAAGGCTACCGAAAAGAAGGCTCAGTCTTCGAAGAAAGCCCGATTGGTGGCGGAGAGGAAACTGGCCGAGGCGGAAGACAAGCTGGGGGGCATAGAGCTTAAATTGGCAGAGGAAACCAGCCTAAACCTGACCCAAGTTAACGAGATAGCCGATCTGAAGGCGGCCCTCGAAGCTTGTGAGAACAAGTGGTACAATGAGGGCTTTGCGGATGCTGAGAACTCCATGGAGCCTATTGTCCACCAAGCTCGATTTCATGGGTTCAGGGAGGGGTGGCTGGCAGCCCTTCAAGCAATAGGAGTGCCCAAAGATTCCCCACTGAGGAATCTAGAGCAAATCTCGTTCCCGGCTCCTCCTCCCCCCGTTCAGAGCCAAGCTGGTGCCGCCAACGAAGAAGATACCCCCAGTATGAGGGAGTTGGTCCGAGCGATTAACACCCATATGGATACCATTGATCTCGAGGTCACCAACAACCTTAATATGGCCGAAGATGCACAAGCCAGGCAGCCACCAACCAAGGAAGTTCCAAATCTCTCAGTCGATGATATAGCTCATCTGCCGCCCACCAATCCTTCTGCTTGATAGTTATGCTTCTAACTTGTTTTTATTTTCTATCCGTGTTTATTTTTATCTTTTATTTGTTTGGTTTGCCTAAAGTCATCGAGCTGTGGTGACAGAACAATGATTTGGTTTTTATCTCTGTTTTTCTTTGTTTTTAGACATGGTGAACGAACATTTGGTTTTAATCATATTTGTGAATGTTTACTACTAAGTTATCCTCTCTGTCATGTTCTACTTGCTTGTTCTCATCATTTTATTATTATATATATATATATATACATATACTCCTAACCCGGTAGTCTAATCGAGGTTTGCCCCTAAATGGTGATTGAAATTGTTTTCTCATTTATCTTCGGAAAGATAGGTTATATCTATGCATGTACGGTAACCGGGACCGGTCTAGAAGATATCACCTATATCTAGAAAGAATTGACTCCTCGAAGATAAGAACTAAATTCAATATATATTGACTTATCTAGGAAAATTTAGTGTGAGGTAATTACCTTCCCTGTGATTTGGATTGAATCCAGGAGACGGGTTTCGGTCCCCTAAATAATTCGACGTAACTTTTGCATGCTTGGTGATTAGAATAAAGCTGGGAAGCTTGTTTCTATTCTTGAAATAACTCAATGTAAGTTTTCCTCTCATTCAGTGATTAAGATCGAACCGGGGACCCATCTCCATCCTCAGGTGAAATTTGGTATTAGGTTTCCAACTGTCCGATGATGAGGATCGAACCGGGAATAGATTTCTGTCCTTAGATAAAAATTTGAGATTAGGTTTTCACCTGTCCGATGATGAAGATCGAACCGGGAATAGGTTTCTGTCCTTAGATAAAATTTGAGATTAGGTTTCCACCTGTCCAGTGATGAGGATCGAACCGGGAACAGGTTTCTGTTCTTAGATAGAATTTGAGGTTAGGTTTCCACCTATCCGGTAATGAGGATCGAACCAGGATCAAGTTTCTGTCCTAGAATAATTTCAGCTCCTGTGTTTGTTGATCGAGTATAATGAGTTAACAACGGACTTATAATTACAAATACACCTGCATGGATAAACATCACCTTCGTATTAATTAATAATATGCACATATAGCATTACACTCAATCCGTACCCTCGCATATTGATAATCAGTGGTAGAATTTTTTTAAATTGTGGGCTTTCTATAGCCGAGGAAGTGGTCTCTCGTTCAAGTCCTCCAAATAATACACCCCTGCGCCTGCAATGGCAGTAACTCTATAAGGTCCCTTCCAAGTAGATGCCAACTTCCCCGCATTGATATCCCGCTTATTCCCTACTACCTTTCGAAGTACCAGATCTCCCATTCCAAACTCCCTTTTCCTCACGTCCCTGTTGTATCTCCAGGGAAGTCTTTCCTGATATTCTGCTAGTCGTATAGTTGCCGATTCCTGATGCTCCTCTAACAAGTTCAATTGTTTCAACATCAACTTCAAATTCTCGACGAGGTTGAATCTCAAAACCTGGGCACTACACAAGTTTATTTCTGCTGGTATGACTGCCTCTGCTCCATATGTTAAAGAGAACGGGGTTTCTCCTGTGGACCTTCTCGAGGTTGTTCAATATGCCCACAGAACACTAGGCAACTCCTCTGCCCACCTGCCCTTAGCACTTTCTAGTCTTCTCTTCAACCCGTTCACAATGGCCTTATTTGTAGCTTCGGCCTGGCCGTTGCTCTGCGGATACGCCGAGGTAGAATACCAGTTTGTGATGCCGAAACTACCATAAAACTCACGAAAAGCTCGGCTGTCGAACTACAACCCATTGTCTAACACTAGGGACTCTAGTACCTTAAACCTCGTCACTATGTTCCTCCATACAAACTTCTTAACATCCACATCTTAGATGTTTGCCAACACCCTTGCCTCTGCCCATTTGGTGAAGTAATCCATAGCTACTAAAACAAACCTTTGGTTTCCTATTGCCCGAGGGAATGGACCAAGAATATCTAGCCCCCACTACACAAAGGGCCAAGGGCTACTAAAGAGATTCAAGCTCCCGGCCGATTGGTGAATCATAGGGGCATGCTTTTGACGCTGTTCACATTTTTGTGCATATTCGACAGCATCCCATTGCATTCACGGCCACCAAAATCCCTAAGTCATTGCCCGATGAGCTAATGAACGTCCCCTCACATGACTATCACACACTCCTTTATGTAGCTCGGCTAGGAGTTCTTCAATCTTGCTGGGGTGTAAACACTGTAGATAGGGCCCGTCAAAAGATCTCCGATACAGCTTATTATCTACCAATAACCAATACCGAGCAACTGCCCAATGTACTTTTTCTGCTTCCTTCACATCAGCAGGCACTCGATCTTCGGCTAAAAAGTTGATGATCGGATCCATCCAACATGGTTCAACTGCCGTCACCTGTGAAATACCTACCCTTGCTTTGATACTTGGTTTTGCTACCAACTCCACTTTTATTAATTAAGGAATTTCGTCGGTTAATGATGACGCTAATATGGCTAAAGAGTGAGCGTGCCAATTCTACCCCCTGGCTACCTAGACCACTCTAATATTCAGAAAGCGTTCCATGACTTGTTTCACTAACCATAAGTACTCCACCATTCGGGGATCCTTGGCCTCAAAGCTTCCCTGCACTTGATTGACCACCAACTAAGAGTCCAAGTAGACCTCTACTTCTTTAACATCTAGATTCAAAACAACTCTCAATTCAGCCAACAGGGCCTCATACTCGACTTCGTTATTAGAGGCCTTAAAGCCTAACCTAAAGGAATGCTCCAATTTTATTCCTTCTGGGGTGATGACTACGATCCCAGCCCCAGCTCCTAATGCGCTAGACGCGCCGTCCACAAATACCTTCCACGGGACTACTTCCACAGGGCAAACCATCTCCTCCCCCCGCCCCCCTCAGGGAAAACTCTGCCATGAAATCAGCGAGGACCTGACCTTTCACCGAGCTTCTAGGCCTATACCTAATATCAAAAGAACCCAGCCAAGTTCCCCACTTAGTTATTTTTCCCGTGAAATCAGATCTCTTCAATAACAATTGTAGAGGATACTCGGTCAATACGTAAACAGTATAAGCCTGAAAGTAGTGGGGTAGCTTCCTCGTGGCATGAACTAATGCCAACACCAACTTCTCTAAAGGCAAATACCTCATCTCGGCATCGACCAAGGTTTTGCTGATATAGTATATGGGTCGTTGCACACCCTGATCTCTCAGCAATACAGTATTCACTGCATGTTCAGACACCGAGAGGTACATGTATAAGTCCCCTCCAAGCTCTGGGGCTGTCAGCATAGGGCCCGCGTCAAATACTTCTTTAAACCTTGAAAAGCCCTTTTCACACTTTCTGTTCCATTAGAATCCCTTCCATTTTTTTAAAAGCTGGTAAAACAAACGGCACCGATCTGCAAACTTAGAAATAAACTGATTTAGGGCAGCTAACATACCGATCAGTACTTGAACTTCCTTTGGATTGCTCGGTGGTTTAAGGCATTTTACTGCTTCAATCTGATCGAGGTTGACTTCTATTCCTCGATTAGTGATCAAATACCCTAGGAAGTTGCTAACCCCCACTTGAAAAGCACACTTATTGGCATTGAAGCGCAACTTATGCCGTCGAAGTACTTCGAACATCTCTTTAAGATCGCTAATATGTTGTATCTCTTGTTTGCTTTTTACTACCATATCATCAATGTAGACCTTGACTGTGCGCCCAATCTTATCTCTAAACATTCTCGTCATTATCCATTGATACGTGGCCTCGGCATTCTTTAACCCAAATGACATCATGGTATAATGATAGTCGGCATCAGGGGAAATAAATGACGTCTTCTCCTGATCCTCGGCAACCAAGGCGATCTGATGATAACCCTGAAAAACGTCTAGAAAGTTCATCCTCAAGTGTCCATAAGTGGCATCTACCAGTGGTCAATCTTTGGCATGGAAAAAGGATCCTTTGGGCATGCTTGGTTCAAGTCGATGAAGTCTACACAAACCCTCCATTTGCCATTTTTCTTTTCTACCACCACGGTACGCTTGTCAGTTTCGACATGCTCCTTATCCGATCTCCTCGGCTTCTGCTTCTTGGAAGGGTATAAGAAGTCCACGTTGAGCTTGTGAACTATGAACTCAGGATCCACCTCGGTCACCTCATATGAGCTCCAAGCAAACACATCAACATTCTACACAAGGAATAGTAGGATCTCTACCCTCTCTTTGTCCTCCATACTTGCTCCTATCAGAAAACTCCTATCATCATCCAGTAGTATCCTTACTCTTACCAAGTCCTCGGCACAACTAGGCCCTGCTTTCTCTTGGGGTTCCTGTAATTGCTATAAGGGAGCTTCCTCGGTCGACTCCTTTTGTTTTATTCCCTAACCAACCGCGGCTACCAAGCACTATCTAGCCACTTGCTGGCTACCCCTTACTACAACAATACCCTCTTCCGTGCGGAATTTGACCTTCACATGCAAGGTGGACGATACTACCCCCATTGTATGAATCCATGGCCTTCCTAGGATCGCCCTGTAATGAGAAAACGAAGCGACCACTATGAACGTTACCATCACCTTTTTGCCATCCATATTCACGGGAAGCGAGATCTGCCCTTCTGGGATAACCATCTAGCCATCAAACCCCATCAGGGCGTATCGTACTTGGGCAGATCTTCCTTCTTCAAGCCAAGCCCCCTGTACAGGTCTGGATACATAACCTCGTCACCACTCCCCTGATCTCTCATTACCCTCTTTACCACGAAACCATTTATCCGGGCTATAACCACCAAAGCATCATCGTGTGGTTGAATCGTGCCCTCCAAGTCATCGTCATTACAGGCGATGGGCTCTCGAGTATACCTCAACTTCTTCTCGGCGAGTTGATCACCCATGCAACTTTCCACCGATGCCACGGTCAATACCCCCCTTCTAGTGGACACCTGAGTGCCTCTTGGAACTGTGTGGATAACTTCTATCACTCCCAACAGGGGTGGGAGGGGATTCCCTCGAGGCCGGGCACCCTGCTCGGCTTCCTGATTCCTAGGATCCACCACGAATTCTTTCAAATATCCCGCCTTCACCAACTGCTCTAGATTATCTTTTAACACCCTGCACTGTTTGATGGTATGCCCTTTATCTTTATGGTAAGTACAATACAAGTTCTGATTTCTCCTAGACGGGTCTTCTTCCATCTTGTTTGGCTACTGAAAATATGGCTCATTTTTAATCCGATCCTCGATTCTATGTACCGGATCCTTGAATGTCACATTCACTTCCCCCATTTGCTCGCCCGGCCCCTGGATCCTTAAATCTTTCTTGGGTCTTGCTTGAAAACCACTGTGTCAAGGCAGATTTATGACCGGGGCCTTACCTTTGCTTTACAATCGGTCATCCTCTAACCGTTTATACTCTTCAATGCGCCTCATCAATTGCCTTATATCCTCGAGAGGCCTTCTTGTCAACGAGTCTCGTAACTCAGAATCCTCGGGCAATCCCATCCGAAAAGTACTTACCACGATTTTCCGTTACCTCCGCGAATTTCGTTGTACAACTCCCAGTACCAATTAGCGTAGCTGTGGAGGGTTTCACCAGCCCTTATTTTCATTGATAGCAGAGCATCCACAGGTTGCGGAACTCAGCTACAGGTTATGAATCGGACACTAAACTCTTGAATCAACTCAAAAAAAACTGTGGATCGATCCTTTCCTCAACCCATTAAACCACCTCAAATCAGTAGGACCCAAACTCGAAGGAAATACCTTACACATCAGTGCATCGTTATGAGAGTGCAAAGACATTTTTTTAATATAATGGCTTACATGTTCTACTGGATCCGACTTTCCATCGTAAGAATTGAAGGGCGGCCGTGTAAATCTGTTTGGCATAGGGGCGCCTTCAATGTTCCTTGAGAATGGTGATTAGGCAACTCGGTGCAATGCACGGCTCATAGCGTCCATGGCGGCGTTTCAGGGTCGTCACTCCTTTGAGGAAATCGAGTCCCAATATGCATATTCCCGCGAGCGATCCTGGTTCTAATAAGATCCGAATTGGTGGTACCCTGCTCCATAGTAACCTCCCACACTAGCTGACCCTTCTCTTCGCTCCTTATGGACCCTTCTCTGACGCCTACCTATCGTTTCCATCTCCAAATCCCTTACCAACCTACGTAAACATTCAAGTTCCTCATCCCTTCACTCAAGTTCTTCATCCCTTTTGTCAAGACAATTGCGCCCAGAAGCACCGGACATTGTCCGGTATGTTTGGAACGACCTTTCTCCAAGGCCAGACTGCCCTTCCTCCTTATACTCCCTATCTTCACGTCCCTTCTGCCTTCTTTCCCGCCAAATGGAACACTGAGAAGACCTCCTAGAGCCACTTTCAGCATAACTCCCTGATTGACCCCCAGACATTTTCCCGTGCATGTCCTGACAAAACCACAGCTTCGTAGGAGATTCCCATAGACGACACCAGTTGTGCATACCCAAAATATGGTTGTTGGGCTTAAACTCTACTTGGGCTCACAATCTATTTGTATTGTGGGCTTTGGGTTTCCTACTATGGGTGGTCTTATGCTCGAAGACCCAAGTACACTCCTATTTCCTCCAATCCTTCTCTTTACCTCACAGAGTCGCTCCCTTTCTCTCTTAAAGTGATTGCTCATTTCTCTCAATGTTCTCCCCAAAATGGCCAACCCCTCACCTCTCCCTCGATTCTCCTATATATAGCCTTAGATAAATGGAGGTGTTATGATTACTCCTCCTTACTAGTGCAAATGAGGGTCCAATTCCATCATCTTTAGGTGGGTTTCTGGTGGAGAAGTGGTAGTGGCATTAGAACTGGTTCCTACTTCTGAAAGCCTGCCGGCAACGATACCCCCGAAGGCACTACCGGGCAACTGGGTACAAGGTATCTCTGAGCAACGATGCCCCCGACCAGGTTAAAGACGATTTTGGGGCGGCGGCGGGGGGGGGGGGAATTTGCCTGGGGTATTCAAGCTAGCAAAGTCCTATTCCAACTTTGGGGGTAGGGCCTTGGGGCCCAGCCCCGTACATATAGTTATATATTAGGCAAATATAACCAACTATAACAAAAGTTAGAAAAATCTGGTTCACCCTAAAAAATATTAATGAAACACACCAAAAATAATAGACTTATATATTTGTAAAGATTAAAAAAATACTTGTAGAAATTTTATAAAATTAAAAAAAAATACTTGAAGTAATTGTTGCTTTTAATATATTACATCTCATTACATAATATTTATATATTCTCATGCATTGCATGGGTCTATGAGTAGTTAACTCAAAACCAATTCAAGGGTCTTTAAATTAATTGAGGCAAACAAACATATTCGAACCAAAGATTCTTAGACTCGGAAATTTGGTAAGGGGTGGGAAGGTATTAGGCACCTCCTTACACCGCCTATCCAAAAGATAATACCTCAATTTAATTTAATTCAAACATTAACATTTTAGGGAAAACAAATTAAATACTTGGCATTTGATTTTTTTTAAAATTTTTGTATAATATATATATTGTGAGTATATTATTTACATATAACATATCATGTGAGTATTATTGTAAAGTGAATATACAATCAAGACATGTGAAATGCATATGTAAGTAGCATGTGAAGAATAAATTAAATATGTATAACTAGCATGTGAGTAGAATATTTACTACATATCTAACATGTAAATATGCACATAAAAAATATAAAATTTAAAATAAAAAAAAAAAAGATGAGAGGTATTAACACTTTATTCTTCAAATTCTCATTCTCATGCACAAACACAATGAACCAAAACATTAGTTAAAAGGGGAGAGGAGAGTATGTTAGCTTGATAGGGGTTTATTGGTTCAATGGAAATAAACCATAAACACAAACCTCAAAAAAAAATGTGCAGTTTCAAAAGGTTCAAAACAATGCACATAAAAAATGATTTGGGTCATTTTAAAGGTTTCAAGGTTATTTTTGTGTTTTTAGATATTTCAAGGGTACTTTGGTCATGTTAAAGGTTTCAATGTATTTTTTTATCCTTTTGGAGGTTTCAAGGTATTTTTGGTTGTTTTAGAGGTTTTAGGGGTTTTGGTTATTTTTTAGGTTTTAGGGGTATTTTGGTCGTTTTGGAAATTTTGAGGGGATTTTGGTAATTTTAGAGGTTTCAAAATATTTTTGGTCATTTTAGACATTTCGAGGGAATTTTGGTCGTTTAAGATATTTTTAAGTATTTTGGCTCATTTTAGAGATTTTTGGGGAATTTTTTTTTGTCATTCTAGATATTTCAAGTGTATTTTGGTCATTTTAGAGGTTTCCAAGTTTTTTGGCTCATTTTAGAGATTTTGGGGGTATTTTGGTCATTTCAAAGGTAATGGGTATTTTTAATCATTTTAGAGATTTTTGAGTGTATTTTGGTCATTTTAAATGTTTCATACGTATTTTGTTTGTTTTAGAGGTTTTTGGGTATTTTTGATCATTTTAGAAATTTTGGGAGTATTTTAGTCATTTAAAAGTTTCTAGGTATATTTGATCATTTGAGGTGTATTTTGATTTTTTTTTTTTTTTTTTTTTTTGGTAGGCCAAGGATATTTTGGTCTTTTTAGTGGTTTTGAGGATTTTAGAGTTGAGTGATTTGGGTAAATGATAGTTGAGTCTAATTGGGTACCTACTCTAAAGCCAATTAATACCTATGTTAATAGGGTTAATACCCATTTAACCCAATTAATATTTAAGTTTGAGTGGGTAAATGAGTTTGTATTGAGTTTGCCATCCCTTTTATTGATTTAGGAACTGTTTCTTAGTTATCCATTATAATTGTTACTTTCAAAGTTGGATAAACTTTGCCGCCATTTAATATTAGTTTATTATCCTTTGTACCTAATCTTGCTAATTTTATTTTATTTTTATTTTTTTAGAAAGATAATCTAGTTCATTATGTGCAAGCTTTCCCTCTTGTTTCAGTGTTGCAACTTGCTTTTATTTGTGGTCTTTCTGGATTGAAGTTATATTGCGCGTTTCGTTTCTCCATAAGTGCTTATTTGTACTTTCCAGTATCCCTTGTTTTCGCTAAAGCTCAGCTATCTTAGGAAATTTAAACAGGAAATAAGAATTATATAAAGTTCATAAATAACCTATTCTAAATTGCATAAAATTATTGCATACTCCTTGAATGGGGTCCACTCTTATGTCAGAGGAAGGGAGTACACTCTTGGAGTATGCAATAACAACTCCTAAATTGCAATTTGCCATTACTATCAGACCTCAAAACTCTCGCAAGCTACCTCAAGTTATGTATATAGGTAAGCCTGATGATTGAAATATGTAAAAACAAGAAATTTTAAATGATTTGATATGGCAACATGAATGGGTTAAACTTTGGGAAAATTGCACTGGCTCCCTCTGAGATTTTTTGCTATCACACTCACCTCCCCTCCCCTCTAATTTGAAATAATACACTTACTCCCTTATATTTACGCTAACCTCTCTCCTGGATGGCTGAAAAAAAAAATAGACTTAAATCAAATCCCAAATTACTTATAGGTGTGGATGACTGCTTAAACAGAGAATATAATAGTTCATTCAAGATTTTTTTTAAAACATTTTTTCAATCATCTAAGGGAATTCAATGTAAATGATTTGCATTTTAAAGGATGTGACTGTCTTATTTCAAACCAGGGGAGATATAAGTATAATAATAAAAAACCTTAGTCAAGGTCAATGGAATTTACCCGTAAATCTTTATTATGAAATGGAAACTTTTTTTTTTTTTTGGGGGTGATTTAATGCCCCACTATGCAATACACTAAAATGATTATTTATATTTTTTTGAGCTTTTGTAAGATAAATATTTGTGAAAAATAATCATTGCACTGTGACCAGCGACCAGTGCACGCTTGCACACTTGGGATTTCTGATATAGCATGCCATCAACTTCAAGAAGTAACAGAAAAATGCAAAAATTGGGAAGCATATAGTTAATGGTCCACGCAACCTGTGTAATTGCATAGCCTTTTTCTTTTTCTTTCTTTGTACAGATGGGCAATACAAGCATGGTGAGAGCTCAGAACAGATTATACAAAATAAAGAAAAGCACAAGCAAAAGTAATGTGCCAAACCCAAACCCAAACCCAAAGCCATCAGCATCAGAGCCACTGGCTTGTTGAGTAGTAGCAAAAGATGACATACCAAGAGTGGGAAAATATAAGGAGAGCAAGTATACAAACAATAAAAGAAAAAGAAGCATCAGCATCAAAACAGAGAAGGCCACCCTGCCTTCTAGTTCTTCTCCAAACCTCAATACAGAAACCAGACTTTCCAGAAGGGCTGCTAGGGTTGGTCCACAGATGAACCATCCTAAGGCTGCAACCACAAGAGAAGGTACCAATGGAGATGGCCCTTTCTCCCCCATTGCTCTCTAACTAGCTCTATGATTTTCTAGTAGGTGCGCATGCACAACTATCTTGAGGGTTAAAAAAGTGTGATATGATGTAATTCCATGGATAAGATACAAAAAGAATTTGAGTAGTTGCAGGTGGAGATGACTTCTAGACAAAATTTTGATTCTTTTATTTGGTTAGTGTATATTAGTTGAGCTATGCCAACGTCTCTACATCAATATCTATAATTTTCTCCACAAATAAGTATTTATATTGTATAATAATTGCTTAGAGGCTAACCGGAACAGGCTTATTTTGTCTAAGATGAACTGAGACGGAAATTAACTCATAAAAAATTAGGTGTGTTTGTGTTGATTGTGTTGAAATTTTCACTCTTGAGATAAAGACCTTGAAATTTTGACAACCAAACATTAGAAAATTATTTTGAAGGTTCCCGCTAAACAATTTAAATAAATAAATAAATAAAAAAAACAAATCATGTTTCCTAAATATACATGTTATCACTTTCTCAAAAAAAAAAAATATACATGTTATCAAACACATCTATGAGGAAAATATTATACATTGAACCAATGGAAACCCTATATAAGATAGAGTTACTTTCCATGAAGAAAGGAATGTTAGGATTAGATGATCTTTTTTTCCTTTTTATCTTTTAACTTCTAATTTACTTTAAGTTATTTTCGATAAAGAAAGGAATGTTAGGAACCATTTGTTTAGAAGAATTTGTTTTCCTCCAAACTTTGAATTTACTAGATGACAAGAATAAAGATCCAATGAAAAAGGACAACTGTTTTTAAATGCTTTCAAAAAGTTTGATTTTCTTGCAAGAGTTTTATAATTCAATTAACACGTCTTTAGAAGAATTTGTTTTCCTCATAACTGTATATTTACTAGATGACAAGAATAATAGTCCAATAAAAAGGGAAAACTATTTTTAAATGTTTTCAAAGAGTTTGATTCCCAGGCAAAAGTTTTGTAATTTAATTAACACCTCTTGTGAGGTGTTTCCAATAAAGGCATCTAAAATTCAAATCTTTACTCACCCAACTATCAAATTATCAAAAAAAATAAATAAACTCTTAGAAAGCTTGTATCTCTAATACTGATAGTATTCAAAGATTAATTCAACATTAAGTATGATCAAGTGACACCCATATGACCAATTGACATCTACCTCTTCAGTAGAGTTCAGATTTCAAGTTCAAACCCCCTCACACTGTAAGGAAAAAACATATATCATATTATATTCGGAGAATTTAAAGGCAAAGCGTCTTGTTAACGTCGCTCTAGCCCCACTATTGTTAGAACCTAATGAGATGGTTTGAGTAACAAACAAAACTTTCCCAAATATCCACCAATTTTTCTCCAACACTCACAATTGACTACTTCATAATTATGGCAAAATTTGTTTCTAATTTTTCTTTTTCTTTTTTCCTGATCCATAGAGAAAACGAAGTAAAGTTTGAAGCAACATGACCGTAAGATCATATCACAAAATTTAAAAAAATAAATAAACATCATAGAAAATTCTTTCCCAGATTAAAAAGAAATCAGGGGCGAAGTTGCTATCACCTTGACAGCATGGTAGTTAGTCTGCCGTGGAACACCTTTTTCTTTAATTCTGAGTACTTAACTTCATTTCTTACAAATTTTTGTTAGCAATTCCATACATACATGCACACAAATACCATTTACACATTAACAAATAACATATATACAAGGAATAGAGATAGAACAGAGCAGAAGCAGAGTCACCAAATAGAAATAACTTAGGTTGTGTTTGTTTCAAACTAAAAATTTTCTCCAATTTTAGGTGTTTGGTGTCAACCTGAAAATATTCAGTTTGATCGTAAGATTTTGCCTCACAACCGAACCCCTCTCTCTCTCTCTCTCTCACCCCCAACCCATCTGCGACCTGAAACTCAAACGACCCCTGGCAACCTCTCCCATCGATGTGTATTTTTAATCACAAAATACAGAATGTCGAAAGTAAACTTGATTATCTAATCATCTTCATGTTAACTATCCAGATCATACACATGTAATCAAAAAGAGATACAGAGAGGCTGCTAGTATATAACTAAGTTTTACACTATTATTACCAAAGACTGCATTTGTTATCCTGCACTATCTCCTGCAACTACAAAAGTACATCACTGTATACAGCTAACTGCAAAGGTGCTGCAGATCTGGTTAAACTCACTCTCCATCTATACCTCTGTCCAAGGATGATGTAGGACTGTACCGCAGATGTTGCTCATAAAAGTTGATCAACTGGAAAGAGAAAATAGTATACATAAGAGCAATAGTGACAACAGACTGGTAATGACATTCATAAATTAAATGCAATGCTGATAAGGAAGAATATAATCAAAACATGGAATGAGAGTTACCAGAAGTGGATTGTTAGCCTTGAGAAACTTGTTATCTACCATCACTTCTGTTCCATCAGACCTTTATCAAAGCAACCACATAATAATCAGGCTATGAAGACATGTACAGAGAAACATGAATCCATACAAACAAACCAATTTGAGTTCAACAAAGGAGCTTAAATACTTCTAGATTTCTTTATTAAGAGAAGAAAATACAAAGCTTCAGAGGCATGCTACATGATCAGAATTCACCAAGACTATTTATTAATTCTACCAAAACCAAAATCCTGCATATTACAGTCGCTGTGATTTTGATAAGAAATTTTCTTCACAACTAATAATCTAAATATCCAAAGGCTTTTCTTTTCAAAGATGCAGCCCATTTTTATCTGAAGAGGAGGCCAAGGATAAACAGTTAGCACTGTTGCCTGCAACAGAATCATTGGTTGGGGGAGACTACAAGAATACAAGCCCCAGTAGCCCCCTGAATTTAGAGCCACTTACTAAATTAGACCCAAGAGTAGGTGCGGAAAATCACTTTGATGGCATGGGAGACCTTGGCAATCTGGACATCTTAAAATAGGTGTGCAATCCAATTCAAGGTGTAAACATGGTTGTTCAAATTGAGGGCTTTGAAATCGAAGCATTGAACATTTTCCTAAAAATCAATAGTAGATCGGAGTGCTTGGGAAACCAGGAACCAGCAAGAGCCAGTGCAATCAAGACTTCATCTGTTAGTAAATTCCTTTAGAGCGTGAGAGATGGTGATGCGCTTCAGGACTGTAGGGTGGGGTTTTTTTCTAGAAATCTAGAAACTTCAATCAATTATGATGCTGGGAGGTCCAGGATTAATAGAAGAGCATATTGAAGGAAACCTGTGGCCCTACTGATCATTAATGAAGTTAATCTATTGGAATATCATTTGCCTAAATAACCCAATGAAGAGGGAAGTTATCAGGCATTGTCTTTAGAGAGTAGAGAGATGATATTATGTGCCTCCACAAAACAAAGATTGAAGATTTGATTGATTGGGTCATTAGAAGCTTGTGGGGTGGTCCTTTTGTGGAATGGGAGGCTCTGAGTGGTGGGCATTCGGAGGGATACTGTTGATGTAGGTTGAAAGAGTGGTTGAAAAAAGTGATAGCTGGTCAGGTACCTTCACCATTTCAATCTTGTTTTGCTATGTTGAAGATGGCTTTCAATAGGTGTTCACAAGGGTTTTATGGACCGAATCATAATAGGATGAGGTCTATTTATGGGGGTGGCAGAATTTGTCCTTTGTGTCTTGTGGTGGGTTAAGAATTTATGAAGCTTTGTGGAACTGGAGTTTATAATTGTTGGAGAAAGGATTAGGGTGTTGCTTTACGAATTAAAAGGTGATTTGGTGAGTTATTTGATGGCTATTCAATAAAAGGAAGCATGTGGGGTTTTGGGGATTTTGATAGATAAAAAGAAATAAATTGATTTGGGGTTGTAGAGAAGAAAGAAAAGGTAGGAACTTTATGGCTTTCAGGGGATGTGAACAGTATCATAAGAACGAATGGAAGAAAAGAACACAGAGGCCAACGTGCCTAAATGCTCAAAACACTCAATATTTTTATTAATAAATTCCATCTATATATATAAGGACTCTTTCTTGTACTCAGTGTTGGTAAAAGCGAGGGGCGCACATAAGCGCAAAGACCTCTTGGGGCCTAGGCACAAAGCGCAAGCACGTGCTTGATTAAAGTGAAGCACACATTTAAAAATAATAATTTAATAAATTTAAAAAGAATCATTAATGAGAAATGCAACAATCAAATTATCATAGAAATTGAAATAAAAATTTTTATATAATTCAAACAACATTTAGATAAGCCCTACTTTTGCAATTTTAACACAAAAATTGCAAATAAAGTCATTTTATTTTTTTGGATAAGCTAAATATGAGTACTTCCATGTAATATCCTTTCTTAAATCTCCAATATCCATAATGCCCTATGACTAATTAGTAATATTAGTTAATAATTTAATCACTTGTAACTCTACAGGAATTAGTCTGCTATGTTCAACACCAACCACTAAAGTAACTAAACAATTACCACAAATATGTTATATTGTGCTTTTTTTTTTCCATGAATGAGCTAAAGAATATGAGGACATAGCAACATGGTAATTGGTACCAAGCAGATATCCAAAGGGGAAAAAATAGAATAAGAAGAAGAAGTTGGGTGGGCTACTGTTTCAAGGAGAAAAATCAAGAAAAAATAAAAATAAAAATAGGGAAGAACTGGGAGGTTGTGGGTTGGGTTTTAGCCTTTTAGGACAAGTTACACTCAAAATATCTTTTTTTGATAAGTAAGTTACACTAAAAACATGTCAAATCAATGGTTTATATCAATAATATCAAGATCCTAAAGTTTTATTTCAGTTTTGATTTATTTTTTTTGAAAAATATAAAAAAGCGCCAAAAAGCGCGCTTTGAGCTTCTTGAAAGAGCGCAAAAAAGCGCACCTAAAGCACACTTCTTTGAATGAGCCTAGCTTTTGAGGCAAAAAGCGCTGGAGCCTTGGTGCTCTTTTAAACAAGAGCATTAGGACTCTTTAGTTTGATCAGTGAACTAAAAACCTAATAAAAGACTAACCAGGACAAAGAAAATAAAACCTAAAATGCTTAAAACTCCTAGAAAATTCTAGATTCAACTAAAGCCAAAAGACCCTTAATTCGAAGAAATTGTAGAAATTACAGTTTAGCTTATGAATGCAAAATTGACCAAAACTGGTTAAATATAAAGCCAGATAAAAAGTTGTTTTGACCCTAGAACACACATAACTAGACCTTCAAAACCACACGGCTATTACTTTAATTGGACTTCATACATGGGCCCCTTCAAATGTCATGAATACGCAAATTTGCAAAGTAGTAACAAATTAAACTTCCATGGCTAAATCAAGGAGCTAAGGGGCATAGGTCATAGGTGATAGAATGCTCTGTGTTGCATTGCTTGGGAATAAATGTTGTTTGCTCATCTTCCACATGGAAGGACAGGAGTAGAAAGACCTACTCCAAAAATGGATGAATTTTTAGAATTCATAGATGAGACATATCTAATTGACCTTCCTTTTGGGGTGGAAATTTTATCTGGTCAAATAATCAGGAAAATTCCTCCTGGTCTCAAATTGATCATTTCCTAGTCTCGACAAAATGGGAGGAGAATTTGAAAAGTATATCCAGAACCCATTACCCTGAGCATATGCATGTGTAATGAATTACTCGATGCTTACATCAAGCATCAAGTGCATCTTTATTCCACCTGGCTGCAATTAATTAGGTTTGATGACCTATTCCAGAACCTATAATCAGGAAAATCCCACCTGAACTCGAATTGATCATTTCCTAGTCTCAAATTGATTGTGTGAGTGTGGGTGCATGAGAGAGAGAGAGAGAGAGAGTAAATTACAGGTTAAACAAACTCTAAAATCTCAAGAGTACGTCTGGAATATACATTGGAAATAAGTCAATATTAAATTACCACTAATGGACTCATTCAGTCAATTGATTTGTGTGCAATAACATAAACAAATTTTTAACCAACTTGCACAATTCCCACTTCCCTTCTCACTGAAATTGACTTTATTTCTTCTATGTAAAACATAAAGTCTTAGAGCAAATGAGCAATACAGTGTCTTTATCAAACCATATGCCTAAAGAGAAGGATTCACAAGAAACCATGTTACTTTTCAGAAGGATTCACATTTTAATGGAATTGTAAACATTATTGAAAAATGCCTAGAAGAGCCTTGGCAGTTGCTCTAGAAACCACCCTATCACCATTGGGTTGCCAAATATAAATGTCATATATTAGATAACATATATGATACCGTGGGGCCCCACCATATTAACCACTCTGGTCCACTCTAAAACCCGGCCCAAGGCCCACGCCGAGGATAATATACAGGCCGAGGATAATAGGAAAGCGCCCAAGTCATCCAAGGGCCTCGCCGAGGATGTCCACATCCTCGGCAAACCAACTTTGATGAAAGGAAAATATCCTTCATCCATTAAATGAACGCTACCAACATTCTGGCCACCTTAATGGTGAAGTGACCTGCAAACCCTGATGTTTCAGTCACTTCAACTATTAGAAAGTCTGCAAAGGCGGCTAGGAACTAACATAAAGCCTACAAATACAGATGATGGGACAAACCCCTGTGCATAGAGTTCAGATAATTGACAAATAGATGGCTAAGATTAACTAAAATGAGACTATATAACCAATAAGACTCCCAGCATAAAAGAGGAGGGGGGAAAAGGATCTAGGGAGAGAAGTCCAAAAAAGGGACATGATTAAGATCAGCTCTAAGAAAAAGAGATCCTCGGCACGAGCCGAGGACAAATATGCTTCGCAAACACATAGCCAAAATCATAACTAAGGTCCTCGCAAACATTTAACCAAAGTGATGATCATTCTCTACAAAAACACTTAGCCAAATTTCTTCGATAAGATTCCTATGAATTTCATGTCATGTCACCTATTATTATACACTTCATATCAACCATTGTTCACTTCGATGATGTCAAGCCCTTTTACCCACACTCTATAAATTTTTATTGTTAAGGGTCCATTACAAATTGAGTCCCTACAGATACATACAGCTGTAATGATGCAACCCATTACTTAGCATTCAATTCTAAGAAATATATATTACTCAAGAAATTTTATGACAAGAAAATTACATAAAATTTCCCATATATGTAGAAATGGTATCAATATCATAGAAGTGAAAGAATTAGCTTATTGGTAAAATAAATAGTAGAGCAATGAAGATCTAGCAGGAATATCAGATTCTAGCCTATATATGCAAGACATGCCCAAACTGATTATGCAAGCCATAAAAGCAATGTTTGATCTGACAGCAGCATTAATACATGCACTAAACATATGATCATGCTTGAGAGAAAGAAGCACAAAGATGGAGACAGCGACGGAATTCAAAAATAGCTATGTATTAACTTATGAAACAAGTATTATTTCTTTAAAGAAAGAAGAAAAGAAAAAGAAAAAAAAGTCGAGCTTTTTTATATTTCATCATTTTATTCAAGCATGTAAATTTATCGTTCATTAGAATTTAATATCTAGGGGAGAAGCTGTCAGTTTTTATTTTTAGCAGTTATGGAAACAGAAATTTTGAACAAAGGTCAACGATATTAATTAAAGTATACACAATAAACAAGACCCACAATGAGTATAAATATAATATATAAGGGTATTTTAGGACATTTGATTGGAATATAACTCCATTATATCATCAAATCATGTTATACCATATTGTGAATTACAGATTCATGGTTCTATTCATGTTTACCACCAAAACAGATGCATAGGAATAGTAATTCCATTACAAATTCTAATATATATATATATATATATTTTGATCAGTAAAATACTTCATTGAAAGAAAAAACTACTACAAAGGGGGTTACAACTTCTTATATTCCTTGCAATACTTATTCCTATTCCTAAGTAATCATTATCAGTGTATTGAACATGCCCTTAGTTTTTCTAATGCAACCATGAAAGAACAATTTGCTCTTGTTTTGCAAATTCGCCTATTCAAGAATAATTTTATGGGGTCCACATGTGAAGTCCAATTAAGTGAAAATCGTGTGATTTAATGGTCAGTCTTTTAGGATTAAAAAACCTTTTATTTAGGTTTTCATTTTATTAGTTATGGTCAATTTTATATTCAGGGGCAAATCTGTAATTTCTGCGATTCTTGTGAATTAGGGGCATTTTGGTAATTTGATTGAGTCTTAGAATCTTCTAGGGGATCCTAAGCACCTTAAGTTTATTTTCTATGGATCCAAGTTAATATTTATTAGGTTTTATTTCACTAGTCAAACTAGTAATCCTAATGCTACTGGGAGTTCTATTACTACCTAGTACAAGAAAGAGTCTCCATATATATGGTGCTCAATGTATTCAAAGGAGAGTGTTGATTAATAAAATTACTGGATTTGAACAATAGGCACCTTGGCCTTTGTTGGCTCTTTCTCCTCTATTCTTTTTCTTTTCCTCGTCTTCACTTTCTAAAGTTACCGTTCACTGGTATTGTTCATACAGCACTAATTTCTCTCTAATTCTACTTTTTTCCTAACCCTAAACACACCACAAAAAGACAGAAATTCCCTCAATTTGTCCTACTTCATTTTCTCTGACATCTGACCCATTCAGAGAAGAGATGCATAAGTGCACATGGATCAATTCTTAGTCTGGAGCAGCTCTAGGGGATGGCATTCAGAGTCTAAACAAGGGGTCTCAATCTTTCTTCAAAGACACAAGACATTAGTTGCTGATCTTTAAATGAAGGGGATACCTTATTGATATCCTGCTCTCAACTTAGGCATGAAAAGATTCCACAGCCATGGCTCCTGGAAACAAGGACCAAAGTCCCAATTTAATGAGATACCATTTTTCATTCTCACAAGAGAAGTTCCCCATAAATATATTGTAAGACTAAAATTAGAAATTTATGACCATTTCTTCGGCTTAATATCTAAAACGTCAACCTTAATATACTTGTCAACTACTGTATGTAACCTGAGTCTGCATTTGACTGAAGCAATGTAGTAAACCATATGCTGTCAATCATTTTAGTTTTCTTCCCACCATCAATCAACTTTTATAAGCATGCACATTGTCTACCATCATTGCTGTGTGCGCTAAGGTTACAGTATTCCTGATCATCAAAAAATTTCAACTTCCCTCAACAATATTCCTTTCCTGTAGTTCCCACAGCACAGAAACCTTGACTACTCATATGCACCATAAAATGCCCAAAACACGTCCCCTCCTTTTTTTAAGACAGGATCAAATTATGCCTACACCACTCAATAACTGTCTATAGGGTATCTTATTTGAAATCCACTGTTGGGTCATATACTCTCCGTGTGCCCTCCATACATGCCAATGATCCAAAATTCCAAAAGACCATCTTCAGTGGTTATGCAACTCCTAATCATGAAAATCTCTTTGGCATCTTGCATTCCAACTTGGCTGTAGGTCAGGAAACAACACCTTCAAAGCATGATCCCCACACCAACTATCTAGCCAAAATCATACTCAACGGCCATCTCCTACATCAAAGTGTACATAATGTAAAAGCCTTTCCCACCACGCCCTAATAGTTTTCCATAGGCCACAATTTTAAATTTCATCCACCCCATTCCTCCCCATAATAGCAATTATATGCCTCCATAAATGTGTATCTTCCATCCCAAACCACCATACCATTTCCCCAATAGAACTTTTTTTTAGAAGAATTCCCCAATAGCACTTGATTAAAGGTCCCTATCTCCTTACACCTAATCCACCATTAGCGTTGGAAGTGCAAACTGTATCCCAACCCACCAAATGGTATTTGAACTCATCTCCCAAATCACCGCACAAAAAGTTTCTCTATATCTCTCCACTTTGTTTGGGAGAACAATTTACCCTATCCTAGACCCCTCAAACTACTGAAGAAACTAAAAGGGCAACCATTTACTAAAACTAAGCAAACAGTAGAAATGCAAGTACAAATCCAACATCTCCATCTTTCACCAAACCCCATCATTTCCATAAGATAAATTAAAGTTGCCCATCAACGTAGTCAAATGTGAAAGGTGACCTTAAGGCGCCAAGGCCTTGTATCACCCGAGGTGTGAGGCGACAAAAAGGTGCTAGCCCGAGTAAAGCGAGGCGACAAATTCTTAATATATTTATTATACATACAGAATTTAAATCATATGTACCTAGTGTATTGAAATATTATAATGAAGTGTTTTTAATGTGTTGCATGAAGAAATTAGGTCTATCAAATTATTTCAAATAGGTTTAACACGATTTATGCTCCATTAGTTATTCTAACAATAGCTAAATTAGCACCTCCCCATGCACAAAGTATTTGAGGATCTAAGAAAAGATTTGCGCAGCGGGATTAGCAGCATATTGTCATTATTTCTCACCAAAAAAAAAAAAAGGTTTTACAACAAGCTTCAATATATACTTAATTAATCTAACAATAATACTTATCAAAAATAATAATAATTAATCTAACAATAAGTTTTACAATAGACTTTTTTAAATTAATTTGACTAACAATAGGTTTTATAATGTGTCTTTTTAAATTAATAATCTAATAATAGGTTTTAGAATTACAACAACCTTCTATAAAAAAAAAAATTTTTTTTTAAAAAGTTAAAATTAAAATTATTATTAAAGTAAAATAAGGCTCTCGCATTAGCGCCTTTTTCATGGCTTAAGGCATCGCCTTACAAGCCTAGGCTCTAAAGGCGAGTGCCTCACTAAAAAGGCGCCTTAGTGGAGCCTCACCTTGCCCAGGCACCTAGGCAAGCACCCATCTCACCTTTGACTACAATGTTGCTCACTTAACATGGTCATAAACTTCCTCAAATCCAGTTTGCATAAGTTTGTTCCCTGTGTTGGTCCATGGTTCTAACCATCATTCCCCGTATCTTTAAATTTTAAGATACATAACCATTGTGTCCAAACTCTTGCCTAAGAAAAGTTTAATTTCAAGTCTATACTTCTACTTTTTTCGACTAAGTTTGTTCTCTGCAGAGGCCTTTGGCTTGAAACTCTTCTCTAATCCTGATTATACTTGGCCACAAAGCATCCCACATAGTAAATCATTGCAGTTTTTTTTTTTTTTTTTTCTTTCTAATCAACCCAACAAAGTAGTTTTTTTTCCTTGCGCAACATGGTTCCAACAAAAATTCTAACAAGCATCAAAAGGGAGTTTTTATTTTTCCAACTCACCTAACTCTAGATTAAAAATCTAGCAAGCATGAAAATGTACTGCATCAAAAACCTTATAGAAACAGTTTCTGATTCAAGTTGTCACTAGCATATTATAAATCCTATGATGAGAACACATATTTCAAATAATATCAAAAAATTGAAAAAGAAAATGATTATTAACATGTCCCTGATTAATTGACATTTTTGGACACCGCATTTGTGTTATCTAAGGTATTTGAGCAACTAGAAAGTAAAAACTTCAAGGTATGCCGTCAATAAGCCATCCATATATAGAGGAAGATAGATCTACATCAAATTCTACAAGATTTGATGCAATATGTAAAGTAATCCATGACTACACCTAAATCCTCTACAAGTTGTCCGCGTGACATTTACTATTAGATAAAAGAAGGGGATTTAAAGATAAGCTCAATCAAATGCTAAAGTAGTTAAAAATAATAATTAAAAATAAAATAAAAAACCACAGAGACTATGCAGAACCCTGTTGTAGACCCATAAGTTTTTATGGCATATGTTGCAGATGGGAGGGAGGGGGGGGCGCAATTTTTACCCATTAGCAAGAGCAGAAAGAAAAAGAAATGACAAACAATTATTTTTAACAGTACAGTGAATTTAAAATTGAAGTTGGATTACAAACCTCATGGCTGTAAAGGTTACCGACACATCCTGGATGTTGTTTGACACAGAAGCTGAATAGCCAATTGGCTTGATAATCCTGGTGATATTAGATGCATCTTTGTAACCATCAGTCCCATTTCTGCAAATTGAATTCTCCCCTCTGAAACCAGGATTACCAGTAAATGGTTGTTGAACTCTACCAAAAGAGCCACCGCTTCTGGTTGTTGCATTTTGTGAAACTGGTTCACGTGAGCCAGAGTCTTGTTTAAACCTCTTCACAGAACTAGACTTCCTTCTCTTAGCTCCTATGCGGCGATTGCTCTGAGCTGGCTCTATACAGTCAGTCTTGGGGCCCCCATCCACAGGCGCATCACCCTCTGAAGCTTTGGCTTCTTCAAAATGTATTGCAAGCTTATCCATGTTGACCTCATTGGTAGACATTATTGTTTTAAGCTCACTAAGCTTTGGATCATATTCATTTCCATCTTTGCTGTTATCATTTTGTTGAGAAACATTCCCACAACCATTCTCAACACCAGTTTGCTTGGTAATTTCTTTGATATCCCCATTACGATCTCCTTCATACATAGATTGAGGGAAGGCAGAAAGATCAGTTAGGATTGATTTGTTGGGAGGGATAGATTTCACAGTTTCATTAACTACGTTTATTTCTACACCTGTCACATCAGCAGGAAAGGTGGAACGCTGCTGCTTCTTCTTGGGTTGAGTATGTGGGGTCCCATGCTTACGCTTGCGTTTCCGATGCTTTCCTGATCGCAAGCTTCAAAAGCAGAAGAAAAAATTTAAACATTCATAAATACATAATGTTCAATAGATAGACTGTACCTGACATCCTTCAATTGATAAGAAAAGTGAGGAAAAAGAAAGCAAAACAGATTTAAAGCTTCAGATTTCCCACTGTTTGTTAGCTAAGTAATTAAATACACCCTGCTAAGCTTATCTATACAACTGACCAATGAGCACTGATTCAAATGGAACTTTTTTCTCGTATATAAACTTCACTGCCAATGATGGTGGGTTCGTGGTTTAAAATCTACTAGACGTGTGTGTAACTCACCAAATAAATAAAAAAGCTCAACCAAACAACAGCCTAGAAGTAAACAAAATAAGCACTTTACTTTGGTGAATTAACCGGCAAAAAACGTTTGCAAATGCTTTCCTTTCAGCTCTCATTTTCTCGGTAACCAAATGATAACACGCATAAATCATGGAAACAAAAGAGAAGAAAGTACCTATCTTCAAATGCATCAATTACATCAGAGCACGACTGGAGATTCTCTAAAGGCTCCCAGGTGTTTGCCGCCTCCGGCCATCCACGCCTTCAACATACAACAACAAAAAAACACAACAATTTCCCATAATCCATAATCAACAACAATTTGATTTTTCATCCAAGGAACATACAAAATAACACAAGGTAAGAATCAATCATAAAAAGGGGTTAGAGGGAGACTCACCATTTGATTAGATACTGAAGCTGACCCTATTTTCCCCCACAACATTTCAGTATCCACCAGCACCAACAAAACAAACAAAAAAGAAATACACAAACACCCATCATTTATATTAACTCCAAAAACCAATCAAAACAACATAACCACAAAACAAAGTTCAAAAAGTTAACATTTTTAACAAGCATTTGAGTTTATCTGACATATTTCTCAAAACCCTTTTGTTTTTGTTACCTTCCGAACCCTTTTGCGGCGAATGGCCTCGATTTCATAGAAGCCCTCGTCGAGCTTTGGACGCTCAGTTGCAGCCTCATCTTCATCGTCATCTCCATCTTCTTCTTCATCATCATCTTGTTCATCCTCTTGTTCTTCTGCTGCTGCACCCTCTTCAGTAGCCTTAGCCTCAGCCTCAGGCTCAACTTGTTGCAGTTGTTGTATTTTTTCTTGTTCTCCAACCTCTTTTGCTTTCTGGGTCTGATCCTTTTCACCCAAATCTGCCACCAATGACTCACCACCATTGGCAGCAACAACAGCATCATTTGGAGAAGCCAATGCTGGCTCAGGCCCTACAACTCCTCCATTGTTCCTCTTCTTCCCTCCTCCTTTCATTTTCTTTTGTAAGCAAAAAAATAACCAAACATAAACATACAATTTAAGACAAGGTACTAGGAAAAAGAAGAACTGTAAAAAAGTTTTATGCGTGTTTTTATGAATGGAGTTTGGGTTTTTGCAAAGGATTTGGTTTTGTTTGTATGTTTTTTACTTACGGAGTTCTCAACTCTCAAACCCAAAGCCACAACCCCACGCCAACCAAATGACAATGTCACTTTTCAGGCTGCAAGGTTTTTCTTTTTCTAACTTTTTTTTTTTTTTTTATATAATGTTTTTTATTTTTTATTTTTTTATTTAAAAAAAATGCTCATTTTGGGTGATGTGGGGTCCTTTTTGTGATTATCTACATTCGTTTTCCCTCCTTATCCCGCCTTTTTTGCTTTCCAAAATCTTTAACCCAACATTTTTTTTTTTTTTTCAAAAAGAAATTTTCACGTTTACAAAAATGAAAAAAAAAAAAAAAAAAAGTATGTAATTAAAGAAGCATCTCATTCTCTTCGAGTTAGATATTTTGGTGCATTTTAAGTAAAAGATGCGAAGCATATTCGATAAGGATTAATCGCGTTAAATGCTCTGCGTTTTAAACATGACACAAACGTAACGCATGTTTTAAAAAAGTAATGTATCTCTCTAGTATCTACTCAGTATACAAGAGTACAAAACAAGTTATATCCTATCAGATTCTCAATAATAATCAAAAAAATTAAAGAAAAAAGTTATACCCTATCAAATAATACATGTATGTATTTTGAAAAAAAAAAAAATTTTTGAAAAATTTGAAAATATGTAACTATGAACAAAATCGTCAATAAATCAATCATCCAAACTTGCAACGTCAAAAAACCTAAAGAGTGAGATACCTACAGAGTGCACAGTGTGGTGCTGACTAAAGACCCAAACCCTTCAAAGGTTAAATTAGAATCTCACAATGATTTCCAAGAACCCTAAAAGTATAAAAGTTAGGAAATTGTGTTTTCACATACCTTGAAATTGTGAAACCTTGGTATTTATATAGGAGTCTAGACTCTAAAATGACCGTGTTTGCTGGAATATAGATATCGGTGTAATGGGGATCGTCAGTTAGTAGCACTGAGATCATTGAGTTCAATGTCCCCATACTTAATGGATGATCATAGGAGTACCCTTTGGTGTAATGTGAAGCAATTTTTTACTTTTTACGAGTCCATTTAGTAATGTTGTTTAAGAGTTGTGAAAATACATGTGGGTGAAAAAGTACTGTGAAAATACTTGTTGTATTGTTTAAACAACGAAGAATGTTGTTCAAATAACGTTACCAAACAGACCCTACATGTAAATAGACATAGAGTATGACTTTTCTTTTAAAGGGCTAAATGTCCCTACTTGTTCGTCCATGTAGGTGACGAATGAGTTTTAAGGTGTACAAGTAGTCTAGATGGATGACTCAAGAGTGCTTGTAGTGCTTCAATTGCTTAATTAATGATGGGTTTCGGATAAGTCATGTTAAAATGCTCCCTATCAATATGTACGAGCCTTGTATTTAAAAGTAAAACACACATAATAAATATTTATCGAATTATATTTGTATAAAACACTTAAATTTTAATTACTCTTTTAACACTATGAATTTGTTTAGGATCTGCTTATTTTGTTAAAACTAAAAACTTTTTGTTGAAATTGTTGTAAATAAAGATAAATGTTAGTTGAAATAGTACAGTGAGACCTATGAATAGTACCAAAAGGTGCAGTGAGACTCATGAATAATAGCAAAAATAAGTTGAATACTAAAATAAGTTGGCAAAAAATAAGCTAGGCAAACAAATAGAATCTGTTTGGATACCGCTTATTTTGCTGAAATTGAAAACTTATTGCTGAAAGTACTGTAAATAAAGGTAAAAGTTAGCTAAAATAGTATAGTGTGGCCCATAAATATAGTACAAAAAAGTGCAATGGAGCCTATGAATAGTAACAAAAATAAGCGAAATAGTGAAATAATTTTCATTATAATAAAAAATTATAATTGATAATAATAATAAAAATGATCGGAACAATTTTTTTTTTTTAATTTCATGATTAACTTTTACCATTTAATGTTAAAATTTTAGAATATTTAGAAATGGAGCCATTTAGTAAAACTTTGTACTTTTCTTAGTGGGAAGGGAAATTTTCTTTCATTTTTGCAAGTGCACCCCCCAAGTTTGAACGCAAAATAGAACTTCAATTCCAATTCTAGTCTGACCTTCTTCTCAAAAAAAATAATCTAGTGGTGACCCCTTAATGATGATTTACAAGTTTCAATGGGATTTTAAAACTTTCTAAACACCATTACTTGCTTGATCATTCATTCGAGGCGATGCTTGTTTATCCCACATAGATCTACGAGTAGGAAAATAAATGCATCTCTACAACAATGAAGGAATACATTGATGAAGATGTCAACAAATTTAATAGGTTGGACTTAATATTGTTAGTTGAGAAATTCCTTTCTTTTTATTTCATGTAATTTTTTGATACTGAATACATGTTAAATTCAAATTTAAGAAAATTATTTGATTTATAATATAATTTTTTATTTCTAAAGAAGTTAAAGGATATAAAAAAATTTAAGATAATGTATGAAAGTTACTTTAAAAGAAATATTATTTGTTAGAAACAATTCGTCAAAAAGACCAGGATGTAATCAAGAAGATAGAGAGGCACGAGATATGAAAAGTTCAAAAAATTTAAATAGATATATAATTTACACTGAAAGCTCAAAGCAATAAACATTATAGTAGTTTTTTATGTTTATATATGATATATATCAAAGTAATCCAGCTTTTTTTTAATAAAGTAAATACTGTAAGGTTATTTATAAAAATTTAAAAAAAATAAATAAAATTGTGTGGTTAAAAATCATGAATCATCAAAATTATAATTTATTTAAAAGAAACGAAAGCGATCAATTATCAAATTAAAATCTAAAAATATTCTTTAGTTTTCAAGTAAATAAAGACAAAACTCATTTGAAACCCCTTGAATGTTCACGAATGCATTCCAGAATAATAACAATTCTCTCCCAAAAAAATTAATAATAATAATAACAACATTTTAATACATATGAATCATTTGTACATAGGCTTAATACTACTAATGTTCGTTTTAAAAATCTTGGCAACTCTTGAAAAACATTGTGAAGATATCATTTGATATAGTATGCAATTTTCTCTATTCTAGTAAGACAAATACAGAAGTTATTGACCTATTCATATACATAGTTTTTACTCTATTTTTTATAATGAATTTTGTTAACATTTATTGTATTTTTTAAATAAATTAAGAAAATTGAATTATTTTGAAAATACATTAAAAAAATAACCATTAGATTTTTTTTTTTTTTATGCAAGATAGAATTTCTAGTCTAACTTAATCTAAGTGTATATGTGTGTGAAGCTTTCTCCTAGAGACTTGAACCCTGGTCCTTACCCCCCACACCCCACAAGCATTTATATTTGTGGAGTGACTACTGCACCAAAAGTGCGCAGTGGTGTGAGATTTTTGGAATACGGTAAAGCTTTCAATATAGAAGTTATTGACCTATTCATATACGTAGATTTTACTCTATTTTTTATAATGAATTTTGTTAACATTTATTGTATTTTTTAAATAAATTAAACAAATTTAATTATTTTGAAAATACATTAAAAAAATAACTGATAGATTTTTGGAACATGGTAAAGCTTTCAATAGTCTATACTTAAATTAATGATAAGTTTAATAATAAAGAATAAATAAATTAGTTCATTTGCATTGACAGAACAACCCAGATTTTTTCCCATTAATACAATTTAGATCCACGACCTCTACTCCAAATCGTTGTTAATATCATTATACCTATATGGTAATTATTAGTTAAAGGGCAAATTACAACTTACTCACCTATAGTTTAGCTGAAATTTAAGTTGTCTACCTGTGATTTAAATTTTAACATTTTATTTACCTGAGATTAGCTCAATTAGAATTTCGCAATAAAAGCTCAATTAGTGTGAAAATACTAATACTTGTTTAGACCTCCAATTTTAAATTACAGCTTACTTGCTTTTACTCTAACTTAACTAAATGCAGAATAAGAGTAAAGCACGCATTATAAACCGGTAACACTACTCTAAGCCACAAGCAACCACAATGAGCAATAAAAGTAAAGCTTAAAGAGTAAGAAAGAGAGATATAAATACAAGATAACACCAAAACGTGTTATCAAAGAGGAAACCGAAGTACTCAGCGAAAAACTTCTCTGTGGCCCTCAAAGTCGAAATCAATCCACTAGTGAATAAGTTGGAGTACACAAATATCAAAAAGACCTTCCAAGCCTAATCTACCTAATGTACTTGAGCCCTCCAAGCTCTCGCTACCAATAGACTTCTCGAAGTCTTGTCTTCACTAACTTTCCAGATCCCACAATTCCATCCGATTGCATTTGCCACTCAGTAGCTTCTTCCAATGCTTCCAAAGGCACCAAAACTTCTCTCAACACTCAGAATGGGTGAGATAAGTATCTAGGCTAGGAACCTCTCAAGGATGTATAGATGAAGAAGGAGGAGTAGAGGAAAACCAAGAGAATTTGTGTAGATGATTGTAGGTATGAAAATCTCCAACTCTCAAGTGTTTTGTTCGGGTTTTCTCTCTGAAATGACTACTTACAACTTCGTGAGTAATGAGAGTATATATAGTGTGTGTAAAAAATTTAGGAAAACACTTTTTATTTTTGCCAAATAGAGAGTTTCGTGGGTACCTCGCGAGATGGCCTTTCTCGCAAAGTACTCGCAAAATGACAAGCTGACATGACTCTTCAGCTTCTAGTCATGTGCTTCACACGTAGCATTTTCACGGGTTACTTTACTCGCGAGCTTCTCGCAAGCTAGTTGCAAAATTGTAGCGACCTTCATTGCACGCTTAATTCTTCACCAATCTCTCATACTCATCCCTTAAAATTAAACCCACATAAATACAGGGTAATAATTGACTGAATTACAACTAAATTTGGCACGGAATTAAAGCCAACAAAAGCTAGTTGGAAATCACAACTTTACACGTAACTTACATCTATTAAAAATATGGCTAAATATGTAATTTTGCTCCATTTGTATATCCCTCTCCCCCAAAAACACACAAAAAATAAATAAATAAATAAAAATACAAAATCAAATAAAATAAAAAAGAATCCAGTAAAACACCTGCACCATGAGATTTCAAACTACATGTAAACAACTTAAATTTCAGTCAAAACTCAGGTGGATAAAATGTCAAATTTCAAACCTCAAGTAAGCAACTTAAATTTTAGTCAAACCACAGTTAGATAAGTTGTAATTTACCCTTAGTTAAAAGTTATTTCATGAGACAGTTTGTTTTGAGAAAACATTAAAAATAGGGATTGCAACGAGACGGGACGGGATCGAACAAGAAGTGTCTTATCCCCATCATGTCTCCCTTTTTGAGTAGGAGCAGCCTAGCAGGGTGGGACGTGTTGGAGGCAGAGACAAAGAGGATCCCAAAGGTTCTCTTAAAAATATTATATTTCAATTTTTTTAATAATATTTCAAAATTTAAAAAAATAAAAATAAAAATAAAAAAAACTTCTAACTCTCTTAATAATATAGGGAAGGGAAAAAAAAAATCATATATGTAGCCTTCAAATTATAAGATGGTATATTTTCACAATATTCCCTAACTAATTTGCCGAATTTTATATGTCGTTTTTAATTTTATATGTCGTTTTTATAAAAGAATCTTTTATAGTGCTATATGTAAGATGAAATTTAGAGTATGCAGCAGAAACAAAACAAACACAAACATATCTTCAGCCATAGTTGTTTAAGCATTTAGAGAAAAAAAAGACTCATTATATGATAGTGTATCTATAAAATGTGTCTTCTAGTCTATGACCTTTATCTTACATATTTCTTTTTGATGGAGACAAGTTATATATATAGAGGCTAGACTAGGGACCCTTTTAAATTAAGATTTGTTTCATAACCCTCCTTCCATCAAGGAGTTTAAAACTTGTAACTTCAAGGTACTTATTAACCAAATGAGTTATACCAAATTAAAGTTACTTAGAAATTGTTATTCATCATAACGTCTTTCACAAATAAAATCCTTAAGACATGAGTTTTCATTTATCATTTAAATGTGGGTCACATAAAATTTTCTCAAAATCTTATACTCTCCCACTTGGCCCACTTGATATTTAAATTACTTGATAAATGATATTAACTTTAGCATGGCCATGATATTACTCATTTCAACTAGTTGTGAAATACTCTCACTCAAATAAAGAATCCAATACTTGAATCATGGCGGTAATACCCTTAATTATAATTACTTCATTCCATGTATCATGTATGGTAATCCTTACATGAGTACTTTATGAGCCATTAATTCTTTATGAATGGACTACATATTAGATATTTGGGTCCTCTTTATACATCCCCACAGATATATCATCCTTATATATTTCTATAGATATATCTAACTTAATACATATACTTTATGTGCACAAAATAAAAATCATATATTTTCTTCTCCAAAAATAACCAAATATGTGTCCAAAACATAAAATAATTAGAGAGAAATTAAACATCAAATGAGCTAACAGGTTTCATATGTCCAAAAGAATTTTTATACTGCTTTGTCGACAAACCTTTAGTTATGAAATTAACAAATATTAGCTCAATAATTTTAACACAATGGACACTTTCAATTTCTTAAAATTCTCTCTTAGACTGAGTTACTTTATGCCAATATGTTTATTTCAGCTTTCACAATCATTGTCCTTAGAGAAGAAAATTATAGCCGAGTTATCTTTAAAAAATCTCTAAAGGTCTCATCACAATATCGACGTCCTTAAGACCTATCCATAATGCCTGTCTTATAGCTTCATAACATATAGGATATCTTACATGACAAAATCAAATCACTACTTCCAAGTAGTATGTCATTCATATTTAGGCGTAAAAACAATACATTTACTCCCATTGATCTTAAGGTGTATACATCGATTAATAATGTGCCCAGTAAAACCAAATGGAACAACAAAGTTGGTGAACCTTTGTATACCATTAGTGGGATACCTATGTGCCTAACTTTTGCAAAGTATAACTTTTATCAGGAGTCAAACCTTAATGGATTTTGTAAATTAATATTAATAGCCTTCACAAAACCTTTACCTTAAAAGAATAAATTCCCAAGGTTTTACTCTTGAGCAAATAGATCACTCCCACCCTCGTACTTAATTTCTCATTTTAACATATTTTATTCAATGAGATGGGTGATTCATCCACATGAGTACCAAAACATAGATCCACAAACCCAAAGAAAATAAACTTTAATGCTATGAAACTTAAACTTTAATTCTTAATTAACCAATGTCAATTTAGCAGTAAATTCGACCTTCCTATGCGCAGAGGCACATCATGCATGAATTTAGTATAAAACTTTATTCATAAAACTAGTAAATATAAACACTAAGAATCAAATTTTCCATACCTATGGGCCTAGGAAAAATCTCATCTTAATGCTACATTCACCATTTTATTCCAATTAAATCATAAAAATAATAACCTCCCTATGGGGCCAAGTCATTATCTTCATAAATTACTTGCCACTTAGATGCCTTTATTCCTAATGAAGTCTCAAAAAAATTTATTGATGTGATTATCATCATGGCTTAGGATGCTATGGCTACTCCCATGTCATTTTGTTCTTCACTACTTCATATGGCATCATAAAGATTAACCAATCCTAATATTGATCATGTCAATTAAAATAAACCATAATATGATATTTAAAGACAAGATAAGTGTAAGAAACTGTAACTACACTAAAAATATCATATATTTTTAACAATGTAATGATCAAATTTTCATATATAGTCACAAACTTTATAAAATCATTGCACATTATATGCAAGTCAAACAAGATAAGTTCTGCTAGCCCAAACCATGTTTTATTTCTATCAAAGAAACATAATAATCTATATGCAAGAAGTTATCATAACAGATGTCCACTTTCATGAGAAGCTTAAATTTGAAAAACCAATCATTATCTTCATAGAAACATTCGACCAATGCCAAATGCAAAAGAAATAATTTTTCATAGATAGTTGCCTATATTTGAAAACTATCCCATATTAAAGCCATCCAGCCTAAATGATGGTATATGCTATTTCAGTGATAAGCTTCAACTTTATATGCTATGACCCGTACATGAGATACATGGCATAAAATTTAACATTATTCCATGCCTCTTAAAACTGAGTTTGCTTACATTGGTTAAAAGGCCAAATTTTGATGGCATAGTTAATTTAGCCGAAAGGTCCCAACATAAAAGAATATGCAATGCAAATAATTTATATCCTTAAATCCACATGTGCATCAGAAATTTAGCCAAGTCATAGAAAAACCTATGAATGAAAAATTACTAAACAACATAGCATAAAGGAGGCTTTGATACCAAATGTAAGATGAAATTTAGACAATGCAACAGAAACAATATAAACATAAACATACCTTCGGCCATGGTTGTTTAAGTGTTTAAAGAAAAAGAAGTCTCACTATATGATAGTGTATCTATAAAAGGTGTCTTCTAGTCTATGTCCTTTACCTTAAATTTTTTTTTTTTATGGAGTCAGGCCATATATATAGGCTAGATTAGGGACCCTTATAAATAAAGATTTGTTTCATAACCCTCCTTCCATTAAGGAGTTTAAAACTTGTAACTTCAAGGTACTTATTAACCAAATGAGTTATACCAAATGAAAGTTACTTAGAAATTGTTATTTACTATAACATCTTGTTGAGGGTCATTTTTGTAAATCCAGCCCAACCCAGCAAGGCAGGCAATAAGAGTGGCAGGCACAGAATAAGACTATTAGGCCCAAGCGGCAGGAAGAATAGAACACAGGCCCATAACACGAATAGATGGGTCTTGAGAAAGCAAATGGGTCCAAAGGGCCCAAAAAGAGAGAAATGACACCCATGGGCAATGTATGGTATGAAAAAGTAAGAATGGGCCGCGGCAGGCCCGAGGCAATGTAAACAAAGAAAGTAGGGGTTGATGGCTAGCCTATAAACCCCAAGGATGAGTATGAGGAGATTGGGCCGGGGAAGCCCAATCAAGTTAGTAAAAGCCCATGGGAGAGCAAAGTCAGTAAAATGGGCCAAGGAAGCCCAAGGAAAGTAAAAGGGCCGCAGGCCCAAAAGGATAAAGAAAGGGATAATAGAGCCCATGAGTAAGAACACCAGCGGACTCTCTTGAGTCACTGGGGGAAAGAATGGAACGGCAGGCTTGAAAGAGGCCTAGTAAGAACATATCATCATGGCAGGAAATGCCAAGTAATGAAACAAGACATGAATATAAATCAAGAAATGGGCCAAGAAAGATGTGAAATCCAGTATTAAGAAAGGCCCAATCCCAAAGGGAAGTAGTGAAAATACTCTGGCCCACATGAAAGGACGAAGAGATATGGCAGACGAATTCGAGCAAAGCTCCAGAGCACAACAAACACATAGGCCGCAGGCAGGACTTTTCAAACATACGTAACAGGAAAGCATGCGCAAAGCCCAAGTGCCACCAGCCTGTACCCAGCCAATATGGGTCGTGGTGGGGCCACGGGTCAGTGGAAAGAGGTAAAGGGGGGTGCGGTTTGGTGGTGGGGAGGGCGGAAAAGGTTTATTTTGCGTTCCCTGTCCAAATCCTTTTAGGAGGTACGTCCTGCTGGGATGACAGACCGCTCAAAAGAGGTAAGATTGGGGAGGGAACGTTGGGTGCATGCCATAGGAAGAGAGAGAGAGCATTTAAGCCACGGCAGAAGACAGTGCCACAGCGGACAGAAAACAACACCAACCTGTCTTTGTCTGGCAAGGGTAAGCAGTGTGGAGATGGTGGTCGGCAAGCATGCCCAGACCAGACAAAGGCCGTTAAGGGGTGAAATGGTAAAAAAACAACCACGGTAGGCCCTATAAAAGGAGCCTTGCCGTGCCCTGTAAAAGGGACCGAAAAACAGAGGGAGGAAATCATAGAAAGAAAACTAAGAGAAAAAGAAAAAGAAAAGAAAGAAAGATAAGAAAATAACTTGTGAGGATAATGGGCATGCACTAATAGATCTTTTCTTTCCTCTCCCCCTCAAAATCTCACTCTCTAAGGAGTAATTAAGTGAGTAAAAACTTTTCTTCAGGCATCTCTCATTTAGGTCCGATTCCCTCAAAGTTATTAATCTCCACGGCAGGATATTTTCCTGGGAGGTTAGTTTCATTGAGAGGAAGCGTTCTTCCTCTTTGAACGGTTGCCATTACAGACTCGGTTTTTGACTTGATGTTTATCTTTGATTAAACTTCCATCATTGTTTAGTCCATTGTTCTTTCTTTTAAAAGCCATTATTATTGTTGCTACTATTACTACTGTGATATTCGGTCGTTATTATTGTTGAAAGTTACTACACTTTGCTTTCTTTTTATTGTCATTATATCTGCCTGTCGTAATCTTATTGTAATAACTCCGCTTGCTGTAAGGGGTATTCCTAGTAGAGAAGGCTAAGTTTGTGCCAAGCCGGCCCAAAGTGAGTTCCAATTGGGCCGGTCTCAATTTCCCTACTCAAAAGAAACATTCGGGCCCATCACTATAGAGGGAAGCCCAGCCCAAATACAAAAAAAAGGCCCCTACATTAAATTGGCGACTCCGCTGGGGAGTTGAGAGACAGACAAGGACGAAAAGCCCACACAAACAAATGCCTCCAAAGTCCAGGACAACTCGAAATATGAGTGTCGTACCCTCACAAGCAGAGTCCAGGCCTACAACACCTCACCAACCGCAACCTAACCAGGCAGAAGGTGTCAACGGAACGGGAGCTGACCCTCAACCGCCACCAAGAATCCCTACTGACAATGCCAATATTTTTATTGAAGTCTTACAGTCATTACAACACTCGCAGCAGCAAATGATGGAAGAAATTCGTCAGCTAAAAGCTGACAAAACAAAAGAAAAAGGAAGCCAGCATGACCCGGAGCATGCGACAGACAAAGAAGAGACACCAGCGGGAGGTGTCCCACACAATGCAGAACAACGATTCATCACTATGGCTGAGGTGGCCGCCCTCTTGGAGCAGGAGAGGGCCAGGGCACCAAAGGAAAGGTTCTATGCACGAAAACCTCCCTACCCACTGAGGGTACTCAGCAAACCATACCCCGAGAGGTATGAACCAAAAGTTTTTGCACAGTACGATGGTAGAAAGGGAAGTGCTGTTGAGCACGTGAGCAAGTTCATTGATACGCTTGGCTCTTATGCCGCAGACGAAGACTTATGTCTTCGAGAATTTTCTAAATCATTGTGTGACTGGGCTTACACCTGGTACATTGGATTAAAGCTAGGAACGATCCCAACATGGGATGATATGGTAGATGTATTCTGTACCAAGTACTTCCATGGGGAGGAAACGGTAACGCTTGTAACCCTGCAAGCAACCAAACAAAGAAGCGGTGAAGACTTGATGGAATATATCAAGAGGTTCAAGGACATAGCGCTGGACTGCTATAACCATTGCGAAGAAAGGACGCTGGTCGAAACGTGCATGACAAATATGATCAGGGAGTACAGGGCAGTCCTTGAAAATTTAGAAATCTCCCAATTCGCCCAGCTATTGCAGAAGGCAAGAAAGACGGCCCAGTCTGTGAAACCAAGCACAGACAAGAGAAGCGCCTCACAGGCAATAACAGTATCCACTGGAGAATAGAGAAGGAAGACTGGGGGGAGGGAATACGACACTCCCCCACCAATATCATGCACCTCAAAAGAGTTAGACATGCTACTAGACAAGTGGATAGCAGATGGAGTTTTCAAACCTAATCAGGTTGCTAGAGAGCCCACCGAGGAAGAAGGAGGGACCCACGTTTTTGTCGTTTACACAATTATGTCCAACATTCTATCGCAAAATGTTGGGCACTACGCAGACTAGTACATCGCAGAATAAAGGAAGGGACTTTAGAACTACCCCAGCAGGAGGTCCAAAGAAACCCACTCCCAAACCATAAAGGGAAGGGTGTAGAGTAGTGGTAATTTGTGCTGACCCAGGGGAGGATGAAGAAGAAAACATGGCTTTGCCTGCGGCAGCCATTACCACTCTACAGCAGAGTTCCAAGTTCAGAAATTTATTCAATCAGCTAGGACTCTCAGCGAAGGAAAGAAAGGTAGCCACAGAGGCTTTGGTGAGCATCGCTTCTGGTGCAAGAGTAGAATGCCTATCGACAGAAATAACAGATGAAAGGGCTCTCTTACAGGAGTAAACTGAAATCACCTTTAGTGAAAAAGATATGGAAGTAGGGTATCCGGACCACAGGAGACCCTTGTACCTAGCAGCATCCATAAATCAAATCCCTATAAAGAGAGCTTTAGTAGACACAGGTGCTTCTGTGAATCTCATCCCATTGAGCACTCTGCAGGTCACAGGAATTTCAGAAAGGAAGATTCAGGGATGTCTAATGGAAGTAACAGGGTTTGGTGGAAGGGGCGAGTACACAGCAGGTCACATTCAACTGTGGTTGAAAGTGGGTCCCATAGCCTCTTTAGCACGGTTCCATGTAGTAAAAACTGAAGTATCCTACCACGTGCTTCTGGGGAGGCCATGGTTGCATAAGTATCGGCTGGTCCCGTCCAGCTATCACCAATGTGTGAAGGGAAGATTGAACGGCAGGATGATACGCGTAGCCGCGAATCCCTCACCATTTGAACAAGCAGAAACCCACTTAGTAGAAACTATGTTCTACGATCAATGGGCTCCCTATGGGGAGAGTTCAGTATCAAGGCCGCTAGGTACTTTCGTGCCTAGATGGGAAGATATTCAGAATGATCCAGAACCCGATCTAAGGGAGTTATTGGCAAGAAAGAGACGAAGGAAGGATATGCCTGCCACAGAATTTGAAGTCGCACCCCAATGCATTAGAGTCCGAGGCTCTGATGGCAGAATCATTTACAAATTATAAAGACACGTGGGGCCCACAATTATCTGGACGGGCCCTACTCAGGAAGAACAGCACGAGGGTTTGACGTGCTTCAGAGTCCAAGAAAGTCCAAAGGAAGGAAATAGCGAAGAAGAATATGAAAAAGTTGTAGCCGAAAAGGAAGTGCAGGTTATGGCAGAAGAGGAAATGGAGGAAGTTGACCTAGGGTCTGTCTCACAAGGACTGAGACCCATCTCAATTAGTGCAAGCTTGACAAAAGATGAGAAAAAGGAATTGATAATGTTGCTGTAAGAGTTCAAAGACGTGTTCGCATGGGACTACAGTGAAATGCCAGGGTTAGACCTTGGGTTGGTAGCACATACGTTAAATGTGGACCCGCAGGCCAAGCCAGTAGCTCAGCCTGCCAGAATATTTCACACAGAAATAGAAGGACAGATAGTCAAAGAAGTACAGAAACTGCTAGCCGCAGGATTCGTCAAGCCCATTCAACATCCTCGCTGGCTGTCCAACATAGTGCCAGTGAAGAAGAAGAATTGCCAGATCAGGTGTTGCGTAGATTTTAGGGATCTCAACAAAGCATGTCCGAAAGACGAATTTCCATTGCCCAATATGGACTTATTGATAGATTCCGCGGCAGGAAGCGCCATGTTCTCATTCATGGATGGTTTTAGCGGATACAACCAAATCAGGATGGCATCGAAAGATGCGGAGAAAACTGCTTTCAGAACACCCACGGGAAACTTTCACTACATCGTGATGCCCTTCGGGTTGAAAAATGCAGGTGCAACGTATCAACGGGCAATGATGGCTATATTCCATGATATGATGCATCAGGAGTTAGAAGATTACGTGGATGACATAGTAGTTAAGTCAAGAAGGAGAGAAGAACATTTCCATGTGCTGAAAAGGGTATTCGAAAGGTGCAGGGCCTTTAAGTTGAGAATGAACCCTCTCAAATGTGTGTTTGGTGTGTCTTCAGGGAAGTTCCTGGGCTTCTTGGTGCACAGCAGGGGGATAGATGTTGACCCAGTAAAGGCTACGGCCATTGCAACCATGAGACCCCCAACCATGGTAAAAGAACTGAAAAGTTTCTTGGGGAAGGTCTCATATATTCGAAGATTCGTCCCCGGGTTGGCATCAATCACTTCGGCCTTTACAAAGCTATTGAAGAAAGGGCAAAGTTTTGCATGGGGAGAAGTGCAGCAGGCGGCCTTCAAGAAGCTGTAACAGATCATGATGAACCTCCCTACAGTGCAAGCCCCAATACACAAAAAGTCATTACTGCTTTATATGGCTACCAATTCGTATGCCATCGGTGCCTTAATTGCCCAAGAAGATGAAGGTGGCACCGAGCAACCAGTATATTACATCAGTCGCGCCCTGAAAGACGCAGAAACTCATTATCCGAGGGCAGAAAGGGCCTGTTTGGCTATTGTTTATGCCTCCCAAAGATTACGCCATTACTTCTTGGCCTATAAAGTATGGCTAATGACAAAATCCCATGCCATCAAAACTTTATTACAGCAGCCAATCCTCTCCGATAGGATATCACAATGGTTATTGCAACTATCATAGTACAACTTGAGAATGGGGGCACCCAGAGCAGTAAAAAGTCAGGCTATAGCAGATTTATTGGCACAGTTTCCAAGGGAGGAAGAATTTTCGCTAGACGACGAAGTTCTAGGAGAAGTAGCCATGGCGGAGGAACTCAGAGAACAGTGGGTGGTGAAATTTGACGGATCTTCTACCGCCCAGTCTGGAGGGGTTGGGGTAGTTCTGTATCATGAAGAAGATAAAGCAGTAGCACTATCACTTAAACTGGAATTCCCTTATTCAAACAATACGGTTGAATACGAAACTTACTTAACTGGGCTAGCCACAGCTCTTGAGATGGGAGTCAAACATTTGAAGGTATTAAGTGATTCCAACTTGGTAGTCTGCCAGACCAAAGGAAGTTTTTCCCTAAAAGAACCCAGTCTTGCCCCATACAGAGCAATGGCCCAGAAAATGGAAGAAAAGTTCTTAACTTTTGAAATAGAACACACCCCGAGAAATGAGAACTGGTTCGCCGATGCATTGGCCGCACTAGGATCACAAGTAATGTTTGAAGGAGAAAGCACCAGAGTGGAGGTCCACAAAAGGGAAGAATCCATACTTGAAGTATTGAAAGAAAGGTTCCAAGAGGAACACTGCAAAGGGGATTGACGGATACCCATGAAGGAAGTTTTGTCGGGGGGGGAGGAAGCCATGGAACTAAAAGTACTCAAAGATTACGCCCTAATGAAGGGAGAGCTATACCGCAGGATGCCAGGTGGAATTTTGTCCAGATGTGTGGGGCAAAAGGAGGCCCAGAGAAAGTTGAAAGAAATACATGAAAAGACTTGCGGATCCTACGGAGAAGTCAGCCTTTACCGCAGACTTCAAAGGGTGGGCTTTTATTGGCCAACCATGAGCAAAGATGCAGACCAAGTCCAAACTCAGTGCGAGAACTGCCAACTTGCGGCAGACAGAGAGGAAAGTTATGCTGCGTTCGTCAGCGAGGATTGGAGAAACCCATTTATACAATACCTGACTGAAGGCATCTTGCCACAGAAGCACAGCAAAAGATACAAGCTCAGGAGGCTAGCAACGCGCTATTTCTTGCATAATAGGACCCTTTTCAAAAAAGGATACGATGGAGATCCCTTGAGGTGTCTAGGCCCTGAGGAGGAAAGGGAAATGATAAAAGAAGTACACTCAGGAGAGTGTGGGGAACACCAAGGGAAGAAAAGACTTTACAGGTGCCTGCTGCAAATGGGCTATTACTGGCCTACCATGAAAAGGGACACAGCAGAATTTGTGAAAAAATGCCACAGTTGCCAAGTAGAAGCCAACTTGATTCACACTCATTCACAGAGCTTGCATAGCATGGTCACACCATGACCTTTCCATACTTGGGGGCTTGATTTAGTTGGACCGGTGAATCCGCCATCGCGAGGATATATATGGATATTAGTGGCTATAGAATACTTTACTAAGTGGGCAGAGGCAGTGCCACTTCGTAAAGCCATAGGAGGGGCAGTGGCGAACTCTATCAAGGAAAACATAATTGTAAGGTTTGGGGTTCCTCACAGGATCATCAGTGACAATGGTACCCCTTTTGTCAATAGCGAGGTGAGGAGGATGCTAGAGTTTTATCAAGTCAAACATCACCGGTCATCACCATATTATCCTCAAGGAAATGGGCAAGCAGAGGCAACGAACAAAACTCTCATAAAAATCATCAGTAAAATGAGCCAAGAATATACCGGAGGATGGGCGACGCATCTGTCAGACGCTCTTTGGGCTTACAGGAGCTCACCTAAGTCAGCCACAGGTTTTTCACCTTTTTCCTTGGTCTATGGAACTGAAGTGGTAAGCCCAGCAGAAAAGATGACCCTATCCCTAAGAGTCATGCAGATGCTAGAAAAGGAGAATGATGAAGAGGTCTTTGCGGTAGAAAGGTGCGAAGACTTGGAAGGACTTGATGAAAGAAGAGAAAAGGCTCAAGAACACAGCCGCAAATACAGGCAAAGAATGACTGAGGCTTACGGCAGGATGACTAAAGAAAGAATATTTGTAGAAGGACAACTGGTCCTAAAAGTGGCAGACTACGTTAGGAGGGGCCTAATAGGACCATTGAAGTTTGCACCGAAGTGAGAGAGACCCTTTGTGATAAGAGAAGCGCATCCAAGTGGATATTACCGCTTGACTCAGATGGATGGAAAGGACTTAATGGATCCCATCAACGGCAAATGGCTGAAACGCTACTATGCCTAGGGAGAAAGGCAATGTGATTATCCCTTACCCTTTTGTTTTGTCAAAGACTGTCATGTTTCTCTTTTGCTCTGTTCTTTATTTTTCAAAGATGACTATGTCACAAATCAAATTTTGTAACTTGCTTTCTTGCAATGAAAAGCACGAAGTATTTGTTATCGTATATCATAGCAAAAAAGTAGCAAAGTATAGCGTCATAAGTGTAGCATCATAAAGTTAAATTACAAAACCCAAACTGTGGCAAGCAAGCCCAAATAGGTGCTACAGAAAGCATAATGTACTGGACAGAGTAATAAGGCAAAAGAAAAAAAAAAAAGAAACAACAAAACAAGGGAGAAACTGCATCATCATCAATAAAGTCCAGAAATAAGTGACTGATCCCCAAAACGATCAAGTCCTCCTACACCGGAAAGAAGACGCTCTCGGAGACCCTCCAAATCTGCCATTTCCTTTCTCAAAGCTGCAAGGCGAGAGTCAATAGCATCAATGGTAGGTTGGACTCTCCTTGTAAAAACTGCTCAAGCAATCTCTCGAAGGTGATCCAAGACGAACTCCACTGCAAAGCCAACGCTGATAAGCTCCTGCAATGCAGCCCTCCATTGCAGGATCCTTTCGGTAGAAATAATATCCACGAAGTTGTGCTCAATGTCGTTCAGCACGCTGCCTAGCATTCTTAAGAAATGCTCTCTGACTGATCGGCCAAGTTGGAATCCTTGCATGAAATCCCCAAGACTGTCATAAAGCATCACCAAGTAAGGAGCGCAGTCTGCAGGAACTCTAAAGCCATGAAAATCTATATAAGGGGGTCTGGAGCCCCAGAAAGAAGCAGGGTCAAGGTGAAGGTCATTGACTTCAGATTGATCAAAACGCACAAAGAAAGCCGCAGCCTCGCTCGCAGGATCTGGAAGGGTGGCAGAGCTACTGCCCACCTCGAAGTGAGAAGGCACTGAAGGAGGTGGACCTGTCAAAGAACACAAAGGTCAAAATGAAGAACCTTGGTGAAAGTAAATGGAAGAGAAGCCCACGGAGAAGAAGTAAAAGAAATGAGAGATAAAACTTACCAGAGCCAGCAGTAATAGGGGCTGTGGGGAAAGCAGAGGCAGGAAAAGAAGGGACTGCAGAAGCAGACGCTGTAAATATAGCGAAAACTGGTATGGAAGATATGGCAGGAATGGGTGATGTAGGCATGGTAGGAGAAGCTGTCGCAGACACCCCCGTGTCTGTTAAAATGCCTAACTCCCCAAAGGTTTTTGCAAACAGAGAAATAGACATGCAAATAAAAAAAGAAAAAGAGTAAAACTTAATGGAGAAAGAAGAAGAAGAAAGTTAAGAAAAAAAAGCACATACCCATTGCCTCGGGTGGAACGCTATCCTCTTCCTCAGATTCAGAAATCCTCCTCCCCAAGTCAGGCTCATCCTCAGGATCCTCAAAGACTTCCTCAGACTCCCCGGAGGACAATTCAGCACGAGACCCACGTGTGGCAGAAACAGGGATAGAGGAGGGAGTAACCACCAAAGAGGAGACACCCTGCACTGCCTGAGAGAGAGTAGCAAAAGGGTTACCAGTAGAAATGATGAGAGGTGTAACAAAAGTAACCTTGGCCTCAGCAGCAGCAGGAGGGGTGGTTCCCCTTTGAGAAGGAGGTGTCATGGCAGAAGCAGAGGTGGCCTCACTAACCTCCCCAATATGAGTACCCTCATCCATGGGTACCGGTCCAGTAGGAGGGGCAGTGGCTGCAGAAGAAATAGGTGCTGCAAATTCAACCCCACCAAAAATGCCCTCTATAGGAGTGCCCATAGGGGCAGAAAGTTCCTCGGCCGTAGGACGATATATGGAAAGAGGCTCAGGCTTATCCTAAAGGGCAAAACAAAGAAAGGGTGTAAAGACCGAAGTAATTCTTTGGGAAAATGAAATAACCAAAGACAAAAATGTAGCAGATTAGACAAGTGCAGGGGCAAGAAGAAACATACCTCTAATTCAGGTTCCTCAAGCATAATAGGATGAGCGGCTGACGTATTCTCCTTCTACTTAGACTGCAAAAGCAAAAAGAGATAAGAAAAGGAGTCAAAGAAAAAAGTCAGCCAGGATTCAGAATGAGTCAGAAAAAAAGGAAGAAGTATATGCATATATATGTGTACTTGGAAGACAAAAGCAAGAAAATTTTTAGGAAATTTACTCTTCGCTGAGCTGCAGACACAGGATGGGGAGTTGTCTTCCTTTTACTGCCTCGTGTTCTGCTGGCAGGAGAAACACTTACAGGAGGCTGAGGAATGGCAGACTTGGACTTGCTGACAGACTTAGGCTTGACAGGAAGTTTCTTGGCCGACGCAGGAATGTTTACAACTTTGTCTTTCTTTTCCCAACCTGAGGGGTAATCACCTGTGTGTCAAAATCATCCCTTTTTCTCCTCGTTCCACTCGAAGATGGCAGAGCGGTTCTGTTTCCTAGCATAGGCCAACACGGACTTAGAAGGGAGGAGCAACCGAGGATTGGGAGAGATAACCATACTAAGTCCCTCAGGAGGAATAAGAGAGAAGCTGCGACTACCAGCCAACTCTGCATCAAACGAATTCATGACAAGCTGCTAATAGAGGTGCATAGCAGCAGTGCAAACACCTTCCCTCGAAGAACCAGCAACTGTGACTGCACTAAAACGCCCTCTCCAAAAGTCAAAAGTTGTATGCCGAAGAAAGGACCTAGCCGAAGTAGGAGACTCCGCAAGGATGGAGAGGTCATCAAGAATATCCTGATCTAGGCCAAATTGTCTCCTCACTCGGTTGGCAGGATAATGAACAAACCTAACACCCTCATCTGCCACATAGGTCAGCCACCCAGGATTAGTGGCAGCCAAATATGTGATACCCGTCTCATCAAAGCCAGCCAGCGGGGTAGTAGTACCAACGGTATCAACAAACTGACCCATTACCGAATCAGCGCAAGTGTAACCAGGATGCAACTGTCTATAAGCTCTCCAGGAAAAACCAACACCCTCATCAAAGGACTCAATGACAGAATAATCGATGGGCTTCAAACCAAACCAACGAAAAGCCAAAGGAAAATCAAGCTCAAACTTGCCACAAAAATCAGTAATGACCAGCGAACAAGATTGGTACTTCTCCTTAGCAAATTTGACAGGCCTACACTTCGCCAAGTATTGAGCACACTGCTCAAACAACAACTGCTGCAGAATAGTGCTGTGTACAGAAGAAGAAACAATGTGGCAGGAACCAGCCTGACTTTCATCACTCCGCACGATGTCCAGTTGCACATATAAATGTCCCAAGAACATGGGAGCTAGCGGCAGACTCACCCCAGCAGATATTTTGATGGCCAAACAAAAATACAACGGCTTTATGGCATAATGGGGATGGGACCCAAAAACAAACTTCGAAAGCCAAAAAGCAATAAAGGCGGCACGACGAGCAACAGCAAAAAATTTGGAGGAGGAACTAACCCAATAAGACAGCTTAGCATTTCCGGCCATCCTCTTCCTCAACTCTGCTTCAATGTCTTCTTCTTTTCGGGAAAGTTCAATAGCGGCAGGATCAGCATCCCCGAGGATAGGCAAGAGAAGCTGATTGGCCACGTCCTTGAGAGTAACCGTGACTTCGCCGCAAGAAAAGAAGAACGTATGAGTTGTAGAACACCACCGGCGAACCAAATGGCGAAGGTTGTAGAGGTCTCGAAAATTGGAAAGGCTTCGAGAAAGAACGACGGCCTTTAGAACACCGGCCCATTGAAGCAAACCCATGAAATGGGTATCCGATAACTCACTGTCAACCCACTCTTTCCAACCCAAGGCGGTGCTAGACCCAAACTCAAAGTGAATAGGCACAGGGAGGGCGATGCCTTGACGAATGACCAAATCGGAGATGGAGGAAGACACCGGAGCCCAAGAAACATTAGGGTTTCGCCGGCAAAGAACGAGCCACACACGGCCCGGCGGCGACGGCACATAATCTCCAGGAGCCTTAGGGAAATGAGGACTAGGACTATACCAAGGATCAATCAGAGGAGCGCACTCGCTGTTTGGGTCGCGCCGTGCTTCATCCTCTTCGGAACGGTCCGAATCAGAGCGCACATCCTCTTCTTCTACTTCTTGTTCCACCAGAGGATCCACGGCGACGCTTTTCCCTTTACGGCGGGAAGAAGCTTGAGTTTTCACCGGTGCCATGGCGTGAAGATTTGAACGGAGCAAGAGAGGGATGGGTGTTCGAGAAAAAGATGATGATGGGGAAAGAAAAATATTTTGAAATAAAAGAAGTTTGTGTCTGCGTTGGGAAGGGATTCTTCTCTTAAATACCTGAGTAATTAAGGCCGGCATGAAGGGAGGTGACTGGTCAGCCATTGAGAAAAGGATGAAATTAATGAGGCAGCAGTTATGCTTTAAAGCAACTACCATTTTGAGAAATTCGAAGAGTTGTCACTGTTCACGGCAAGAAAAAAAATATATATGTGCAGAAAGGAGTTCGTGGTTTCAAAAAGCCCGCGAAGGAAAAGAAAAAGTGGAAAAAGACAAAAAAGTCCTTCATTCACATATGAACCACAAGAACGTTTCATATGTTCAGGGGGCTAAATGTTGAGGGTCATTTTTGTAAAGCCAGCCCAACCCAACAAGGCAGGCAATAAGAGTGGCAGGTACATAATAAGACTATTAGGTCCAAGCGGCAAGAAGAATAGAACACAGGCCCATAACACGAATAGATGGGTCTTGAGAAAGCAAATGGGCCCAAAGGGCCCGGAAAGAAAGAAATGACACCCATGGACAATGTATGGTATGAAAAAGCAAGAATGGGCCGCGGCAGGCCCGAGGCAATGTAAACAAAGAAAGTAGAGGTTGATGGCTAGCCCATGAACCCCAAGGATGAGTATGAGGAGATTGGGCCGGGGAAGCCCAATCAAGTTAGTAAAAGCCCATGGGAGAGCAAAGTCAGTAAAATGAGCCAAGGAAGCCCAAGGAAAGTAAAAGGGCCGCAGGCCCAAAAGGAAAAAGAAAGGGACAATAGAGCCCATAAGTAAGAATACCAGTGGACTCTTTTGAGTCACTGGGGGAAAGAATGGAACGGCAGGCTTGAAAGAGGCCTAGCAAGAACATATCATCATGGCAGGAAATGCCAAGTAATGAAATAAGACATGAATATAAATCAAGAAATGGGCCAAGAAAGATGTGAAATCCAGTATTAAGAAAGGCCCAATCCCAAAGGGAAGTAGTGAAAATACTCCGGCCCACATGAAAGGACGAAGAGATATGGCAGACGAATGCGAGCAAAGCTCCAGAGCATAACAAACACATGGGCCGCAGCATGTGCAAAGCCCAGGTGCCACCAACCTGTACCCAGCCAATATGGGTCGTGGTAGGGCCACGGGTCAGTGGAAAGAGGTAAAGGGGGGTGCGGTTTGGTGGTGGGGAGGGGGGAAAAGGTTTATTTTGCGTTCCCTGTCCAAACCCTTTTGGGAGGTACGTCCTGCTGGGATGACAGACCGCCCAAAAGATGTAAGATTGGGGAGGGAACGTTGGGTGCATGCCATAGGAAGAGAGAGAGAGCATTTAAGCCACGGCAGAAGACAGTGCCACGGCGAACAGAAAACAACACCAACCTGTCTTTGTCTGGCAAGGGTAAGCAGTGTGCAGACGGTGGTCGGCAAGCATGCCCAGACTAGACAAAGGCTGTTAAGGGGTGAAATGGTAAAAAAACAACCACGGTAGGCCCTATAAAAGGAGCCTTGCCGTGCCCTGTAAAAGGGACCGAAAAACAGAGGGAGGAAATCATAGAAAGAAAACTAAGAGAAAAAGAAAAAGAAAAGAAGGAAAGATAAGAAAACAACTTGTGAGGATAATGAGCATGCACCAATAGATCTTTTCTTTCCTCTCCCCCTCAAAATCTCACTCTCTAAGGAGTAATTAAGTGAGTAAAAGTTTTTCTTTAGGCGTCTCTCATTTAGGTCCGATTCCCTCAAAGTTATTAATCTTCACGGCAGGATATTTTCCTGGGAGGTTAGTTTCATTGAGAGGAAGCGTTCTTCCTCTTTGAACGGTTGCCATTACAGACTTGGTTTTTGACTTGATGTTTATCTTTGATTAAACTTCCATCATTGTTCAGTCCATTGTTCTTTCTTTTAAAAGCCATTATTATTGTTGCTACTATTACTACTGTGATATTCGGTCGTTATTATTGTTGAAAGTTATTGCACTTTGCTTTCTTTTTATTGTCATTATATCTGCCTGCCATAATCTTATTGTAATAGCTCCGCTTGCTGTAAGGGGTATTCTTGGCAAAGAAGGCTAAGTTTGTGCCAAGCCGGCCCAAAGTGAGTTCCAATTGGGCCGGTCTCAACTTCCCTACTCAGAAGAAACATTCGGGCCCATCACCGCAGAGGGAAGCCCAGCCCAAATACAAAAAAAGGCCCCTACACGTCTTTCACAAATAAAATCCTTAAGACATGAGTTTTCATTTATCATTTAAATGTGGGCCACATAAAGTTTTCTCAAAATCTTACACTATAAACTTGTTAAGGTTATTTGCAATCAACTCACCTTTTAATAGTTTTTATTTTATTTTTATTTATTTTTTTATAGAAAGAACTCACCTCTTAATAGTTGGATATGAAATCTGTGGTAGATTGAATAAACAGTGATACTTTTAAATTAATTTAAAATAAAAATATATCATACAGCCTCTTTAAAAAGTCATGGCACACATAGGATATTACAAAATTAGGATTTTTTTTTTCTTATATTCATATATATATTGTTGGAATTAATTTTGGCTTCAATATTTTATTTTAACCTTGCCTCCCTAAACCAAAATCCTAGTCCACCACTTGGAGGTATGTTGTCATCCCTAATGTGGTAGTTTCAACATTAATGAGATAGAGATGAAAGAGAATAAGAAGTACTTGTAACTCGCAAGAGGGAAAATGACTCCTTTTGAAATGGATATATTTCATGGGTTGAATTAAATTGTGTCAAATCTAAAGGCGTATATAGTGTCATGTCAAAATTTTGAATGACATGAGGCTTTTTAAATTGATAGATTTAGTAAATAAAATCTTAACTGTGAAATGGACTCACTCCATTTCAAAAGAGATAGAGAAGATCCTGTTTCTCGTGAAACTATTAAAAGAGATAGTAATCAAGCCTTTTTGGTGATGGTAAATGAATAAGTAAAAAAAAAGTATAAAATATGTACAAAAATATTAAATTAAATAAAAACATATATACAAACATTTGGAGTAGGACGAGACAAGCAAAACCCATCCACACCTGTCACCTCTTCAAGGAAGGGAAAACTCATATGGAGTAGAGTGGGACAAGACAAGTAAGGCAAGAAATTTTTGCCATCCCTAATAAAAATGATATTCTTACATTTTCATGTCTCTTTATTCATCCAAGAAATTAACCCCACAGACGAAATTGTCACCGGTAATTAACCAACTTCATGTTCATGTCAAAGCTTGAGGTTTATTTATTTAAAACGGTCAGGTCGGGTCATTCGGGTTTCGGGCCGAAACGGGCAAGCCCAAAAACAAGCCATTTTAAATGGGTTGAAAATGGGTCGTGCCAATTGGGATTCAGGTAAGGTTGGCCCATATTTTCACATTTAAAAAAATAAAAACAAATAAATTTCAACCTTTTAAAGAGAATGAATCAAATCAAATAGTTAGACTATTTGTTACTAATTTAATATTGTACATGTGAAGGAAAAAAAAAAAAACAAACCAAAAAACATAAAAATTTCCATATCCTTACAATTCAAATAGTTTTAACTTTTGAGCATGACTAAAATTCTTTACTTACTTCAAATTCAAAGTTCACTAATGATATCATTCCCATTAAAATTCTTGACTTACTTCAAATTCAAAGTTCACTAATGATATCATTCCCATTAAAGAACCCCCAAAAAAAAAAAAAAAAAATTACAAAACTAAATATCATGGACCATGTCAAGTTATCAGCCTTATTAAGTGCATAAATTTCTATTGCATTTAAAATAATAATAAAGTTAGATTATATAGAAAGATAAACTAAATAAAAAAAAAACCTTTAAAAATAAACATAACAATTTAAGTAAAGAAGAACAATTAAATATTTTATAATAATTATACCCCAATCTACTCAAAGTTGATAGTATATTCAGCACTACAAATATTTATACTTGCGAATTGTAGCTCAAGTTGGCCAATTTCATTAATATCTTCATCTACAATACTGTATTTTAATATAACTTAAGTGTACCATGAAAGCAAATCAAAGCTTATCAATGAAGAGTTAAAAATGTATAATTTCTATGACTCTACTAATAAATTAAAATACCTTCAAATCCATATAACCAACTTTTAGTGTGCAATGTAGCTTCCATATTCTTAGGCAAAAGACATGATCGAAACAGAGTAAGAATTTTTTTCCCTATTCTAAAACTTGATTTAGATGCAACAGTAATTATAGGAATGCTCATGAGATCCTATGCTCAATAGTTATAGAGTTAGGTTTTGTTTTGCTTTTTGGCCTTTTGAGTCGCTATTGAATTTTTTTAATTTTGTTATGTTTACTGTTTTGTCACTTTGCGGCCGAGTTCGTGCTAGTTAGATAGACTTGGATGCATTGCTAGTAATAGTTCGTAGTCTTTGAAGTAGAACTTATTTACTTAGTAGTTAGTAGTCTTAGTTAATGAATGTTACAACTAGAAGTAGAGCTTAGTAGTTAGTAGTTAGTGTTGCTTACTTAGTAGTGTAGTTTGTTTAGACACTAGACAGTAGATGCTTTAGGCTTTAACTTTCTTTTTTCTTTTTCTTTTTTCCAATAATTTAACTCTTTATTTTTTTTTTTAATAAATAGGGGGCACAACTCACAAGTTGATTGTGTCTTTTATGATAATGTTATGCACTTAGGAGCAGTCTAGCACCCGCCATATAGTTTATAAATATTTTTTAGAGAAAAAATAGTTAAAAAAGGAGCAGGTTGCAGGTCAGTTGGGTTGGCCCGCAAAAAACAGGCGAGCTGTGGGTTGGCCCATATTTAATTCGAGCCAAAAAAATCAAGTTCGGGCCAGGCCGAAGCGCGCAGGTTCGGGTTGGGTTAGCAAATTTCAGCTTATTTTGCCATGTCTTACTCAAAATTGATGAAAAATAAAATGTCACCCTCACAAGGCCCATTTGATATACACACATAGTCTAGAGTGAAAAGCGTGGTAGATAGCTAGACAAGACCTCAAGAGTAAATAGCCCACTTTATGCTCATCTATCCCATCCAGGAAGTTTATGACACATCAAAAATTGGAAAAGAAAGCTTCAATTTTCTCTATGAACGTGCCTTCAGCAATGATTTTGAAACTTCAGTTGTAAGTGTCCAGAACTACTTCAAAGAATGGGGAAAAATGCATAATTTCAAAAGCTTTTGTTTCTATACACATATTTCTGTCCTGCAAAACGGAGAAATAAATTATAAACATAGATAAAAGCAACACAAGCCTTTCTAAACCTCAGGTAAGCTAGCACCGTTTTTTAGCAATCTAATTCCTGTATCTGATGAGGGCTTATGGAAGCAAATACTGCCGCAAATTTTTGGTTCTCTTTTTGTTCTTCAGTTTACGGAATGCACACGACTCAATCTGCCTAATTCTCTCTCTACTTACACCCATAGACTCCCCTATCTCTTGCAACGTCTTCATCCTTCCGTCATCCATTCCAAACCTCCATCTGATAACCTGCTTCTCTCTTGGATTAAGACTGTCTAGTACTTTTTCCAGGTCCTGCTTCATGAACTGCTTTAACAGTAGCTCTTCTGCTGTCTCTGCTTTGGGGTCTGATATTATTTCCTGGGGCGAAAGGCATATGAACCCATCAGAAAACTAAAAATATGTGATGCAATTTCTTAGCAAAAAATATGCAAAAATCTATAAGGTGACAAAATTTTGGACAAAAGTTGCTGGCCTAAGGGTGAAGGGGAGGAAGAATAGGACAGACCGAAGGTTTAAGATTCTGGTTGATGCCAATCTTCTGATCCAGAGATCTAGGAGCTTTTGGAGTCAGTAATACAGATGTGAGCCTCTTCATTGTCAGCCCTGTTGCCTCTGCAACTTCTTTATCATCAGGATGTCTTCCATTTTCACTATACAATTGTTTTCTAGCCTCCTTCACTCTGTATGTTGCTTCCACCATGTGAAACTGTTTAAACGAAAATAACAATTGAAAGAATGTAAATTTTATGCACACACATCTAAAACTAACACTATTAGTTTGTAAAAGTAAGAATAATTGAAATATGAAAGGTAATCTCACAGGTAACCGAATTGTCCTGGACTGATCAGAAAGAGACTTCCGAACTGACTGTTTAATCCACCAGTGAGCATAGGTTGAGAACTTAAAACCCTTTGAAGCATCAAACTTCTCTGCACCTCTTACAAGACCTCGACATCCTTCCTACAAGTCAATGAGCGAGATTTGACTGTTAAAATTTAAAAGCATCAAGGCTGGCAGATTATACAAAATATTCATATTTTTCCCTTTATGAGGATTTTTACATTAGATTATGCAATCAATTCCTTTGGCGGCATATAAAAGAAAGAAAAATACCTGAACAAGATCTTGGAGATTCATCCCAACTCCCTGATAATTTTTTGCAATTGATATAACAAGCCGTATGTTGCTTTTAATCATTCTGTCTTTGCATTGAATACCATAGTTTAAGTGCTTCCTCAGGGTTTTTGAATCAACTCCTGCAGCTGCGGCCCATTGTGCAAAGGTGGGCTGACCGCCACATCGCTCAGTAAGCTCCTCTTGGAGCTTTTCCAGTTTCAGCATGTCCTACATCATATAGGGGGTGGCAGAGACATCAGAAGAGAATCAGAAATCAAGGAAACAAAGTGGGAAAAATATCCAAAATTCAGGACAAACAACCAAACAATTGCTTCATTGGTTGCTTTTAAATGTATTGGAAATAAGATGAAATAGGAACTCAATTAGTATGCTTTCAAGTTTTACTTCTAGTTGTATAACATTGCCAACACTATATTTTTCAATAAAAATTTTAAGCCTGCACTCTTCAGATCACTTCATATGACCCTGTTTCTAGTAACAATCATTTGAATAGATACCAATCAAAATAAGGGTGGATCTTTTATAGATAAGGGTGAAACATATATCCTGAGCTGAAAAGTAATTCTCAAACTCCTTGGAATCACACCTGTATTCCTTCAGACAACTCTAGTTCTTCAGTTGCAGTAAGAAGCTTAGAACTGCTGGTTGTTGCTCTCAAGTAACGCAATGGATCATAATAGTCTACATCTTGTAAAGAAGCACGCTTTTTCCGGCTGGTAGAACCAGGCTTCACAGACACAACATTGGCAGCAGCCTTATCTGCTGCTCTGGCTCTTCTAGCCTTTCGTTCTGTTTGGCGTCTAGATCTTACAGCTTTACTCTTGGAAAGTTGCCCTTGCAGAGCTTCAAGTTCTTCACGGGTTGGCTCCTCATCATCAGACTCTTCTGCAACATATTGCTCAGAATGGTCTTCCAAAACTCCAGCTTCAGCTTCCACCAGATCTACTGTACCAGCTCGATCAGTTTTCATAAGCTGAACCCATTTGAAATGTAAAGCATCAGCTTCAGGAGAAATCGGCAACACACTCTCTGCTTTTGCAGAGTCACTATTTTTAACCATCAGGGCTGCATCCTTTGCAACCTTGAGAGCTGCTTTTGCAAGAGTAACAGCTTCAGCAGCAGCAGCAGCTATCACAGCCTCTTCACTTGTAAGAAGCGTTTCTGTTGCTAATGTTGCTTCAAATTTCCCCTGAAGATAAAACAACAAAGCTACTTGATATATGTAGTGACTATTTTGAAAGTGTTGTTTAAAATTTCTATCAGAATCAGATTAGTTAATTTTTGAATTCAAGATTAACTAGAGAAGGATGCTAGTTAATGGGCAACTAAAAATTATATCAAAATGGTAAGAGAATCTAGCCACATAGCAATGAATGAAATTCATTCAAAACAAGTGTTTTGGGAACATTTCTCCAAAACCAGGCTGAGGGATGGTGGGCTATTTGCTACAAATACCATTACAATATGACTGAAAAATGTCAAAATATGACTGAAAAATGTCAACTTGGTTAAAGGCTAAGACCCAATGCACATCTTAAAACCAAAAACAAAATATGCACCAATGTTTGAACAACAGCATTTCAAAATCATCATCATATATAAGAAATAACTCATGTAAGTTTATACCCAGATAAAGTAAAATTAAATATAAAAGTATTCTTTCAATGTGCAATCCAGAAAATTTCCAACATAGTCCAAATTCCCAATCTTCAATAATAACTTATACCAAAATGAACAACTCTGACCTCTGCAGGTGGACAGGTTGCCCCCGTGTATGTCCATGGTCTGTTTTCAGTGACTGAGTCAGAATTAGTTTCTAAAGAAGGTAATCTCAGCCTCTCCATATTAAGTAATGTAGTAGTTCCTGTGGATGTTGAAGGTGCTGCAGTGGATAAAATACATTTTGCTCCCGAAAAAATAGGCTCTCTAGTTTTTGCTGCATGTTCCAACCAATTGATCATGACCAGAATAATGCCAATAAGATCTATGACTCAATATGCCAGCTAAAAACATCAGAAGCCAATAAAACCTTTGCTGTATTCTGTCCAGTAAGTCTGACCCTTTGTCAACAGCTTTAAGACATTTTATGCTATTAAATATGATTGATGAATATAAAGAATTACATTTAAACGCAACTCAGCAAACTATGTTGAAGAATCTTGAAGGAAAATCATTTAACAGAAAGCCTACATGATATAGAGGCTATATTCCAAATCAATATGCTTGAGAACAGAAACATTGGGCACTCAAAAACAATTTTTTTAAAAAAGGTACTGTACATATTTATATATCTCTTATTCCCAGCTAAAACTGAAAGCATAATATAATTGAGGGTTGAACCCAGATCAAACTTTGTAAACGGTACATGGCCCATCAAGCTAGATATTGGGAAGCAAAGGAGCTAGATAACTAGGATAAGGAACTTTACAGAAAGTCCACTACTTGAGATAGAAACAATTTATATAATAACTACTCCTGGTAATGCACTGTGCTTTTGAATCATTGATAAAGAGCAGTTGACTGTAATTACAAACAAGATTGCTGGCATCTAGGTAGTTATCCAAAGTGAGAGAATAGATTGATAATATGAGAAATAATAAGGTAATCGCCTTAGCAACTGTAGACTAGCCACCAAATGCTATTTTGCATGCTCGCTTTTGTCAGTATAGTGATAGATCAATTATTTTCAAGTGTAATATATATATTTTATACGGATTAAAACTTTTTTTATAAAATTTTATCTTGTATTGTTAACCATCTTAACTATTTGTTTATAACAAATTGTCATACTTCAATATGGTTTAGCTCAATAGTAACATTGTACAACTTACTTAGTACAGCTTTGCACGACTTACTAAAATCTTCAATTACAAAAGTAATAATACAAATAAGTTCACAGGCCATCCCAAAAAGTTGTATTAAGGGGAAAAAAAACTAAGGGACTGTTTGGATTGAGGGAGAAAGATGGGGGAGTGGAGGAGAGTAGAGTAGATTTGGCCTAATTTTGGGCCAAATCTACTCTACTCCCCCTTCCTCCCCCTCAATTCAAATGGTCCATTAAGGAAAAAGAAAGGGACTTTTGGAAACATAGGGTAAAGCCCTGGAGCACAAGATCACCAACAACAAAAGGGAGGAAGAGAAGAAAATAACTGTTGTGAGTCTCTTTTTGTTTCCATCAAGAGATGCCAATTCATAAATTCAGATGCTGGATCTAATGAGGAAAATGTCCCTTTCTCTTTTCATTTTTAAAATTCCAATTATAATTATGATTAAAATATTAGTGGATGACACTACAATGCAGGATATGAATTCTGTCAGAACTATGCTCCAGAAAATTGTTATCAAATGGAATTGAACTTGTGAAAATATTTGGTTCTACTTACAAAAGCTTAAAACATATCACACTTATTTATGCATTTGCACAAACTTGCCGAATGAGTTCCTTAGTCCACCAAAGCAAAATATATCTGTCTTGAGGACCAAGTCAATCTAGCAATAACTTGCTTTGATAATTTTTTTTCTCATTCATGAAAAAACAACCCACATTATCAAATGCCCATAGGATGAAAGGTTATATACTTAAAAGAAATGATGACTAAAATATCATTATATTAGATTTATTGTTGTTTGACATGAACTGCTTAAGAACTATGCTTCTACTCAAATGGATTCAAACTAGTAAACAAGTTAGTTTCTAATGCATTTTGTTTCGCATATAAAACTTAATGTAAAAGGTAACAATTCAGGCATTCCCACAAGATTACCCAATGAGAGCCTATTGGCAACAAATTCAAAATCGGTATCTCATGAAGTGAAACAAATCCCATTTGTGAAATTCCCAGAAACCCAATAACAGACTTCCATAAGCAAAGTGAGAAATAACATCAGTTTGGAGCTACTTAACAAATAAACAGATATAAATACAATCCACACTAATGCTAATACATTAAAATAAGCAGAATTGGCAAGAGTGAAAAACACATTATAATGGGTGAGAGAGAAAAACTCACTGGATTGAGAGTGAGAGTGAGAGGAGTTAGTGGTAGTAATAGTGTTAGAGTGTAGAGTTCTGAATTGGATAGAGAAGGGGTCTGGATAACACTTGAACTGTGGCAGCAAACAAGACATCCTAGTATTTGTTGTTGTTGATTATGATGTTGGGTTTTTCTGTTATTCAAAATTTGAAAGAAAAATCTGTTCCCACATAGATGGATGAGAGAGAGAAAGACAGAGCATTTTTAGTGGCACAGGAGAGGAGAGGAGAGGAGAAGAGGAACAGGAGAGAAGAGAAGAGTTGTGTTGGAAATTTGATGTTTTGACGATAAACGAAAGGATAAGGAGGAGGGGGATGTCTCATGTCCGCCTGAGGACTAGGAGTGAGTGAGGAAGAGAGAGAAAGTCTAATGTCTAGCTTAGCCAAGCCAGCCCACGTTTTTATGAGCCAGCCCATTTTACCATTTCCTTTCAATTTTGGACCTCTTGGGCAACACTAAGGACTTGCGAGTTGTGGCTGGCTTGTGTGTTGTAAATAAAAATTATAAAATAAAATAAAAAAGAAAAAGAAAAAAGCCAAATACAATTATTCTTTAAAAAAAATATATATTGCTTTGTATTGTGGATTTTTTTTTTTTTTTTTTTTGAGAAAAAGTTTTGCATCATAGACTTGTCATTGAGTTTGGGATTTGTTAAGGGTTATTTTTGTAAAGTAAGCCCAACCCAGCAAAATAGAGAATAAGAGTGGCAGGCATAGAATAAGACTATTAGACCCAAGCGGCAAGACTAATAGAACACAGGCCCATAATATGAATAAATGGGTCTTGAGGAAGCAAATGGGCTTAAAGGGCCCGAAAAGAGAGAAATGACACTCATGGGCAGTATGTGGTATGGAAAAATGAGAATGGGCCACGACAGGCCCAAAGCAATGTAAACAAAGAAAGTAGGGGTTGATAGGGGTTGATGGCAAGTCCATGAACCCCAAGGATGAGAATGAGAAGATTGGGCCGGGGAAGCCCAATCAAGTTAGCAAAAGCCCATGGGAATGCAAAGTTAGTAAATGGGCCGAGTAAGCCCAAAGAAAGTAAATAGGCCGCAGGCCCAAGGGGAAAAAAGAAAGGGACAATGGAGCCCATGAGTAAGAACACCAGTAGGCTCTGTCAAGTCACCGGGGGAAGGAATGAAACGGTAGGCTCGGAAAGAGGCCTAGCAGGAACGTGTCTTCATGGCAGGAAATGCCAAGTAATGAAACAGGACATGAGCATAAACCGAGAAAATGTGCCAAGAGAAATGTGAAACCCAGTATTAAGAGAAGCCCAATCCCAAATGGGAGCAGTGAAATGTACAGAAATGGCCCACATGAAAGAACAAAGAAGCATGGCAAACGATGCAAACAAAGCTCTAGATCACAGCAAACACATAAGCCACAGGCAGACTTTGGACATACATAACAGGAAAGCACGCGCAAGGCCCAGGTGCCACCAGCCTGTACCCAGCCAATATGGGACGTGGTGGGGCCATAGGTCAGTGGTAAGAGGTAAGGGGGGGTGTGGTTTGGTGGTGGGGAGAGGGGAAAAGATTTATTTTACGTTCCCTGTCCAAGCCCTTTTGGGAGGTACGTCCTGCTGAGATGACAGACTGCCCAAAAAAGGTAAGGTTGGGGAGGGAACGTTAGGTGCATGCCACAGGGAGAGGGAGAAAGCATTTAAGCCAAGGCAGAAGGAAGTGCCACGGTGGACAGAAACAACACAAACCTGTCTTTATCTGGCGAGGGTAAGTAGTATACAGACGGTGGTCGGCAAGCATGCCCAGACCAGACAAAGGTCGTTGGAGGGTAAAGTGGTAAAAACTAATCACGGCAGGCCCTATAAAAGGATCCTTGCCATGCCCTGTAAAAGGGACCGAAAAACAGAGGGAGAAGAAATATAAAAAGAAAACCAAAAAGAAAAAGAAAGAAAAAAAGAAAAGATAAGAAAACAAAGAGTAAGGGTAATGGGCATGCACCAATAGATCGGTTCACTTCTCTCCCCCTCAAAATCCTACTGTCTAAGGAACAACCAAGTAGTAAGAATTTCTTCAAGCATCTATCACTTAGATCAGATTTCTTCAAAGTCATTAATCCCCACGGCAGGATATTCTCCTAGGAGACTAGTTTCATTAAGAGGAAGCGTTCTTCCTCTTTGATTCTTTGCCATTATAGACTCGGGCTTGACTTGATGTTTATTTTTTTGATTAACTTCCATCATCGTTCAATCAAATGTTCTTTCTTATAAAAGCGGTTATTATCATTACCATTATTACTACTGTGATATTCGGTCTTTGTTATTAACAAAAGCCACCGTACTTTGTTTTTTTTTTTTCCTTTATTGTCATTATATCTGCCTGCCGTAATCTTGTTGTAATAGTTTTACCTGCCGCGAGAATGTTCCTGGCAGACAAGGCTAAGTTTGTGCACAAGCCGGCCCAAAGTGAGTTACAGTTGGGCCGGTCTCAACTTTTCTACTCAGAAACACACTTGAGCCCATCATCGCAGGAGGCAACCCAGCCCAAACACAAAAAAGGCCCCTACAGGATTCAATTTGGTAATTGAAAACACATTGAAAACATATTGTGTGGTTGTGGATTTTTAAAATGGGCTTGACACTGGGGTTTATGAAAAAGAATCATCCATATTTAAAATGAATTTATTTCATAATTTATATTAAATCTTACAAATTCAAAGGTGTAGCCAACATCTTATTTAAAAATTTAAATGTTGTGAAATTCTATATAAAGTTAGATCTTACTTCGGTATTTTTACTTTTGATCTCATTTAAAAAAAAAAAAAAAAAATCATCTCCACCACCCAAGTTTTAGACTAGTAACTACATAAGGGTATGCAGACCTTATTGATGACTCTAATCAGATTTTGGATATGTGGACATGGGACCCACCTTCACAATAATTTTTTAATAATGACTCGTTTGATATGTAGGAATGGGATTGTGTTGTTTGATCGTATTTATTCTTTAAAATGAAAAGTAACTGTTGTTCAATGTCATTTCTATTTCCCCGTGTCACATGACATAGGTTCACTGGCAGACCATATCGCATCATTAATAACCACAAAAGATGTAGGGTTGTGCACTAAATATGTTGTAGGCTCAAAGAAGGTCCAAAAAAGAACCTTAAGCCTACATGAGATGATCCTCTATTCAAGAAAGATTCATAAAATTTTCTCAAAATTTTGGACCTTAAAAAAAATCTCAAGCCTACACAAGAAGATCCTTTATCCAAGAAAGATTCATATTTTTTTCTTAAAATATTGAGCCCAAAATTCTCCATGACATAGATCGGACTTAACAACCCAAATGCCATCACGATACCATTTGGGCATAAAAAGCCCTAATCTTTTTCTACATTAATTGGGCTTAAAACCCAAAAAGTCTATAATGTCACGAGATGTGTCCAAAAAGCTCAAAATTTCCTTATCTTATGGACTAGGCTTAAAGTTCATTATGTCCTTTAATTAAGATCTAAAAATTTCTCACATAAAATGGGGACCTGAAAAATTAAGTGATCATGAGATAGGCTATTTTAGGCATTGAACTTGAGGGGTATTATAATCGGTAGTTCCAAAATAAGATGGATGGAAAGGGTATGGAACAAAAAAAAAAAAAAAAAAAAAAAAAAAAAAGGAGGAAAATGGAACAAAATGCTTGAAATTTCTCTATCTTATGGATCAAGCTTACAACTCATTTTGTCCTTTGATTAAGACCCAAAAGTTTTTCTCACATAAATTGAGGACTTGAAAAATTAAGTGATCCACCCATGAGATAGTCTATTTTAGGCATTGAACTTGAGGGGTATTAGAACTTGATGGTTCCTAAAGGAGATGGATGGAAAAGGTGTTGAGGGTTCTTTTTACATTTCTTGTACCTTAGATATGTGTCTTGATGTTATTGGACAACGCTTAATCTAGGCTTTTTCTAAGAAGGAAGTTGGGCTTGGCGCTTCATGGAATGGGCTCCAAAGTATCATTCTGCCGCTACCAGTTTGTGCACAAACATTGAGTCCAAAGTCTAAGGGAAGACACTGCAAAGTGGGCTTATCCTCTGTTTCTACTGTAGAAGGAACTTTTCTTTAGTTTCTGCCATATGACTAAATTTTCTATTGTGCAATAAAACATTATGTTGCACAGTAAAGCTTTATGCTGCGCAATAATGCTTTTTGCTTTGCACTAAAGCTTTCTGTTGCGCACTAAAGCGTTCTGTTGTGTAGTAAAACCTTCTGCCATGCAGTAAAACTTTCTGCACTTTTCTGCAACGTGAATGACTACTATTCATTTTTTACTGCAGAAATACTTTTCTAGTTCCTGTACATAAACTAATCTAAAACCGAAAGAAAATACCCATCAAGCAAACATTAGTTTACATGGCTTATCATATTCTCAAATATGTACACACATATATTCGTTAATACACTTATACGTATTCACACATACATATATAAAATATATTTTACAGAACATGAGATACAAGGTATATGTATATATACTTATGGCAGAAAAATGATTAGTTCGTGTCAAAAGTAAAACACGTAATAACAAAGAAATAAAAAGGCCTCAGCAGAAAAGGTTTTGCTAGTATAATAGCTAACAAGGTAAATATAATAACATGGTGCTACAACAAAATAACTAGTACAGCAAATAAAAATACCATAGTAGGACAACTGATGCAGCAAATGTGATAAAAACGTGCTACAATAGAATGACGAAATACATTAGATATATGTTCTAACAAGTATAATCAAATATATTTGCAATCGAAATTAAGTATTGAATCTTCTCATAGAATAAGTAAACTAAGAAGGAAGCCAAACCCTAACTTGAATAACCTTATTATAGGCTTTTGCCATCAAAGTTGTGTATTTTGGAGAATAGACCTAAATGATTACTAGATACTACTTTTAAGGGCCTTCAAAAAGTGAGTTTGCTAAGAGGGAGGGAAAATTGATGCATGCTCACATTTCTGCCGTGTTTTCTCTATTCTTTTTACCACTTTCTTTCTTTCTCTTTGTTCTTTTTACTCTTATTTTCTGACTATTATCTTGCCGTGGATTGTTTTTCTCCCTTGGGTCTTTTCCTTTTTGGATCCCCCTTTCCTTGGGTGCCTCCCCTCCAAGTGCCTCCTAGGTGTTTACTATTCTCTTTTACCATGGGTTCCTCATTTTCATTTATCGCTACCTCCCATTTTTATAGTGAGCTAATTCAATGGGATTTCTCCATTTTACCCTTAGGGCTTCACCAATTGTTTTTGATTTGTTGTGGGCATTCCTTTAAGACTACCCACCAACCTATTGGTTGCCAGCCACTACCACTACTCAGTACGTTCTCACTCTGCCACTACTCATTTCATGACAAAATTCTATTATATTTGTTCTTGTTGTATACCTCCACCTCTGGGTTCAAATGGATAAGGATTGGACTACCTCACCACCTACCTCCATGGCATGCATCCCTAGCCATCTACTACCTCTTTTGGATAAGATGCCATCCCAACATGGTATATTCTCAAAAGAAGTCACAACTAGAAACTAAATATAGACCCCTTTTCCTCCCACCACCAAACCACAGCCTCTGAATCCCCTTGACCATGGGCTCACCTCCCTTGTATTGGCTAGGTATAAGTTGGTGGTGCTCTGGCCCTTGTGTGCTTGCTCCACTATTTTCTACTTTTGTCTTATTTCGTTTCCATGTTGTTTCTGTCGTAGCAAAATAGCATTGTTCCGTTCTATTGCGTGTCCTTGTCTTATTTTTTCATGTGTTTCTTGCTGTGTTTGTCATTTCCTTTGGTTTGGATTTTCTTTCCTTAACGTAATTCCTACTGTTGACACTTCCTGCTGTTCCTTGTTTCTTTTCATTGTGTTTCTTCATATTAGTTTTCACACATATTATTTTATACAAAAGGATTTGGGCCTTTGTGAGCCAAATAATGTTGATTAGATCAAAAGGGTTTTGGGCCTAATTTGCCTTGATCTACCGAAGCCATTTGGCTGAAGAACTGTATTCTGCGGTAGATTTGTATTCCACTGCAGATTTGCATTTTGTTGCATATCGCTTTCCCTTACATTTCTTTCTTTGGACCTTTCTTGCTCTTTGGTCTTCTTGGTGGGCCTTGCTTTTCATTGGGCTTTCCTTCTTGTGGGCTTTTGAGTCTTGCTTCTTATTGGGCTTTCTTTCTCATGGGCTTTTAGGCATGAATTTGCAAAAATGGGCTTCAACAAAGGGTATGGAACAAAAAAAGAGTAAGGAAGAGAATAAAAAAGAGGAGGAAAATGGAACAAAAAGGGAGTGAGGAAGAGGACCGGTTGCTAGGTCCTTTGCGAGTAATTAAATCCTATAGTTTCAATCTAAGAATAATTTACAAATTGCACCCTTAAAGTTTGGGGTAAATTTGATTTTGACCCATATCATTAAATACCACTTTTAAAAATGCTTTTTATGTTTATATCCAGTCTTGGCTTGGCATGCTAAGAGCACTGATGACGATGTAGCTTGGATAGAGGAAAATACTACCATGATTGAGTCAGTTTTGATTTAAGATGTAATGTTTTTATCTTTTTCTTAATAAAGTTACGAGCTACTCATAAAAAAAAAAAAAAAAAAAAAAAAAATCTTGTCACATGTGCTAGTTGGTACAATTAAATCATGTCACGTCAATTTTTTTATTCCATGTAATTAAATAACCTAAAATTTTTTAAAATTAAAATAATTATCTAAAATCTAATAAGATAATTACCAATCAACCAAAATTTTTCTAAGGAATTGGAGCCCAAAAATAGAAACAAAAATCTAAACTGCAAACATAATGTCATTCCACATTCTATGAATTTAATTTAATACTCTTTGAAACTCCAAAGTTTAAGTTATTACTTTTGAAGTTGTAGGTTTTAGTATATTACTTTAAGAGAAATGCTATATAACACAATAATTTCATAATAAATTTTATGGGGTAGGCTATGATTGGTGCGCCAAAAAGTAATTTCAATGGTTTCTTTTTATTTTTTATGAAAAGAATAGTAACTTTACTAAGATAAAGATAAATTCAAAACATTCTGAGTCAAAGTCGATTCAATGATACCCTGATTTTCATCTTCCCAACTTACATAATTAGTAAACCCTTTGACATTTCAATTTAAAATATGCACAAGTTTGTTATCCTCCCGCTTAGCATGTGAAACTTGCATGGAGTGAAAAGCCTGTAATCTATGACAAATACTAGAGATTATGGGTTTGTTTGGATGTCGTTTATTATTAAAAACTGAAAATACTGTAGCAAAATAATTTTTAAATGTGTAAATAGTGCTGTGGAACCCAGTTTTAAAGTTAGATTTACGTTTTTCTGTACTTGCGGGTCCTGTGAATAGTGCGCGGGACCCAACCAAAAAACGCAAACGCGTTGCTATCCAAACCCAGCCTATGTTGCTAATGGACACTTGTGGACAACTCAATCCTCTAATTGCATTGGAGACTAGCACTGAGACACATTCGAAGTGTGCATCCCTAATGTCCACATTACAATTTCAATGGTTGGTTTAGATTGGAATCAATAACAATCTACCACTTAAAACTGAGATTCATTGTAAAATTAGTGTAGGCCTAACATTTCGCTAACTTTATTGTCTGTTTGGAACAGTTTATTTAGTTGAAACTGAAAACTTTTTATTGAAAGTGTAGAAAAAATGTTAAAAAATAAGCTGTATAGTACAGTGGGACTCATGAATAGTATCAAAAAGTGTTGTGGGACCCATAAATAGTAGCAAAAATAAGTTAAAAATGAAAATAAGTTGAAAAATTCAGCTCATCCCAAACGTGTCCGTTTGGGAACAACTTATTTAGCCGAAATTGAAAACTTTTTACTAAAAGTACTGTAAATAAAGCTAAAAAGTAATTGAAATAGTACCGTGAAATCTATGAATAGTATCAAAAAGTATAATGAGACTAATAAATAGTAGTAAAAATAAACTAAATCATAAAAAAAAATTGATTTTTAAGCTAATGCCAAAAACGCGCTTAATACTTAAAACTTAAAAGTTGAATTTTTTAGGCGTAAATGCACTTTTAGTCCCAACATTTTAACGTTTTTCCATTTTAGTTCCTACATTTTATTTTTTCTACTTTTAGTCCCTAAACCAATTAACGCGGGACATTTAAGTCCTTGAAGCACTATTTCGTCAGCCAACTAACGGAGAAACTGACCTGAGCATTAAAATATTATTAAAAAAATTATTTAACATTTTTTAAATGCCAAAATTAAAAAAAAAATTAATTACTCAATTTAATGTTACTGTTACTGTAGAAAGAATAGAAACCCACCGAACAAAGAACACGAAACCCAGAAACCCGACAACCAAAAGAACACGATCTCAAAGACCTAGCAACCCAGCAAGTCCAAGTCTCACTCACCTCACAAGTCCAAGGATGAGCTCGACCCTGGCTCTTGGCGCCCGATCTTCGAACCTGACTCCTCCTCCGCCTCGGCCCACCTGATCCAGTCCCCGCCTCGAAGTTCGATTCGCTCTTGATAGGGTGGCCATGGAGATCGACGCCTTGTAAGGTATCCTTGGCGGCCTTAGCGACTTCGATTCGCTTGAAGAAGATGAAAGCGTAGATGTGAGAAGTCGCTGGCATGGTTGTTCATGAGATCTGACTCGAGCGCACCGTACCAGGCAAAGAGATCCGTGAGATCTGAGTCCACAACGTCGCTGGCATGGTTGTTCATAATCATCGGAGTCGCCAGTGTCTCCGATTCGTCGGAGTCGCCGTCGATTCTTCCTGGCCTGGTGTTCATCATCATCGTCGATTTATTGTTCGAAGGCGGCATTTGCAAATCGATTGGGAATTTGGGTCTCACCAGAGAGAGAGAGAGAGAGAGAGAGAGAGAGAGAGAGAGATTTGATTTTGGGGAATGGTCTAGAGAGAAAAAAGAGAAGTGGGTGAGAGTGAAAAGAGGGGCGGATGAGATTTGATTGGGTTTGGTGGTTTCGGGTTGCAGTTGTGTTTATTTTAAATTTCTGTGTTTGTTTTTTTCATGTGGATTTTATTATTTTTCTGGGTTTATGGGTTTGATTTGTTAGAGGATTCAGTGGAGGAAAGGGATTTGAATGAATTTTTGCATGTGAATTTTTGCATGTTTAATTTTCTGGGCAACCTTCATGTTCTTTCTTGAAGAACATGAAGAACATGTTACTTTGTTCTTCTGAAAATAATGAAAAGAAAAAAAAAGAAAAAAATTTTAATTACTCTTTTTAATTGGTTTATGTTTGTTATTGTCTTCTTTGTATTGTAGTCTTGTGTTAATGTTTAAATTTGAGTTTGTGTTTTTTGTGTTTGGTAAGAATATGAATCATATACTAGGAAGAACGTAAAGAACATGAATATGTTCTTCTGAGTTCATCAAAAAAAAGAATATGTTCTTCTGGAAAAAAAAAATTGGAATAAAAAAAATCCATTTTAATTAAAAGAAAGTAAATTTTTTTGTTTGAAAGAAAATAATTTTTTTTGTTTGTTTTTTTATTTTTTTAATTAAAATTGAGTAATTAATTTTTTTTTTTAATTTTGGCATTTAAAAAATGTTAAATAATTTTTTTAATAATATTTTAATGCTCAGGTAAGTTTCTTCGTTAGTTGGCTAACGGAATAGTGCTTCAAGGACTTAAATGTCTTGCGTTAATTAGTTTAGGGACTAAAAGTGAAAAAAATAAAATATAAGAACTAAAATAAAAATACGTCAAAATATAGGAACTAAAAGTGTATTTACGCCAATTTTTTATCTATAAAAATAATCTGTTCCTTCCTTCAAAAAAGAAAAAAAAGGGAAAGAAAAAGGGCCGTTACCATTCAACGACAAGGTGTTTTTGCCGTTTTAGTGCTTGAATCCACCCCTTCTCGGCCTCAGGCGTGTTGAAAACTAGACTCAAATAGGCGGTGGTAGTACAGAGTACAAACACAAACACAAGAGGAGAAGAAAAAGAAGAAGAAAAACCCTCGTTTATTTCCTCTACTTCAGGACCTGACAGTGAGTGAGAATGGCGTCTTCTGGAATTAGGGCATTGAGAGGTTGCAGGGCACTCTTAGCCCCAGCCAAGTCCTCTGCTTCTTCTGCTTCTGCTGCTGAGGTTATCAAGACCACCACCACCTCAAAGCAGCCAAAGCCAAGGGCAACAGCGAAGCCAAAACCAACAAAGACAGCAAAGGCTACTCCATCCACATCCACATCCACTACAGAGCCCAAAAGAGCCTACGGGATACAGAAGGTGAGTCCAATCTCTCCACAACTCCAGACCTTCCTGGGTGCTCCTGAGGCCTCTCGTTCCGACGCCGTCAAGCAAATCTGGTCCTACATCAAGCTCCACAATCTCCAGGTCCATTTCCCCTTTTTTTTTTTTTTTTTTTACTCTTCTTCTTTTATGGGTTGCAAATTTTTTTTTTCAAGAATGCTGTATGAGCACAAACTGTTTAGCCCGTCACGGGTTAGTACTGCTGGATTACCCGGCAACTGGTTCTGGCAAGTAGGGTCAGTTAGAGGTGAGTCCAAAGGGCTCTTTGTTAGAAATTAAAAGATTGGTACTTTTTGAAAGTGGGTTGCATTGTAACAATGAATATTGAAGGTAATGACCTTTTCATTCTCAAAAAATAAAGAAGATAGTAATGACGTTTTTATATTATATTATATATGAATGAATGTTCTTCTCAAAAAGAAAAAGAAAAGAAAGAATGGCATAAATTGCTTAGCGCAGTGAATGCTGTTGATTTCCGAGCAGCTGGTTCTGATAGGTGGGGGTCAGTTGCTTTTAGGTTTTTAATGGTTAAGAGGCGAGTCCAAAGGGCTCTTCTTTAGAATGCGAGGCAAAATAAGCCAAACTGAAACTGAAATGCCCTAGTAGCATAGAGGATTGACAATGAAAGTGGATCTGAGGGCTAGATTGGTAGTCCATTTAGGTTTTACTTTGGTTTTATTTGGGTTTTGTTGTTTAGTTTGGACTCACTAGTAAAAGCTCAAGGACAAGGAGTCCAACTCTTATTAGGGTTTCAAGAAGTCAGAGTTTCCACTAGAAATAGGTATTACTCGTCTCATTGAAGCTTTGTTTGAGGCTTGCATGATGGCTAGAAATTTATTCTTTTTTTTATTTTTATTTTTTTTATTTCCGTCTTTAAATTTCAACAAAATTGAAACTTTGCAACCACACATTGATTTGTCATCTTTTTGATAAATTTGGTAATTACAAGTTGCAAGGGGGAATTTGAACCTAGTTTTCTTTGTTGGAAACTCGAAAAGATGCCAGTTGAGCTACACAGCTCTTGGCCACATTGATTTGTCACCTTTAAAACCCTAAAATGCAATACTTCAAAAGTCTAAACCACCCATCTGTCAAATAGGCCCTAATAATCAACAAACAACTAGCTACTGTACATGGGTTACTCTTTACAGTTGTGGAACAGCGATCCAAACCTTAGGTTTCTATTATTCCTTACTATTTTCCAGCCGTTTCTCCCCACCAAAGCCAAATACTAATTCTTCAAAATCATAGCTTTCCAGAACTGCCAGACCTGATTTGACTTCATTTCCCTTTATCAAATGTCAACGTAGAGCAGTAATGTTTGGGCCAATGCTAATAAGGCCTCTGGCCTTGATAGTTTCACCTTTTTGCCCCCTTCATATTTATTTTTGAAAGGTCACTAGTCTATATGGAATTCTAAAGATAGGATATGTTGAGAATATACATTGGATTTTATTGATCTAGATTAATAGTCAATATACCAACCCTAGGCACTTATCCTTGTGAAAGATTGACTATTTAACCAGAGGAATCTCGTGTATCACTGGTGTTTCTAGTTTTTTATATTTATATTTTTTTATTGTTAATATGATACTTTGAGTTATTTTTGAAATTAATGCTTCAGTTGCAGGTCACTTTTTTAGATAAGCTGCGATTGTGTGTGAATGGTGTAATTTGAGGATTCTTGTCTCATGATAAACAGAATATAGGAATGTAGGATCTGTCATGGATTAGGGAATGCAATTCATGGCCAATTGAATTGGTGGTCTTGTGTCCATATAGTCCAGAGTTATAGTTTATTCTGCATTGGGACCCCTCTGCAGTTAAATATTTGTTTGCTAGTTGCCACTCCTTCAGGATGTTAGACTTTTTCTTCACTCTTTTCCCCTGTAACATAGGCTTCACCCTGAGAAACGCACACTCAAAAAAATAGAAGGCATTAAAATATATAAAACTCAAATTCTTTGGTAATACTTAATGTGCTTCTTAGTCAGTAAATGGATGGCTTCCTCCCTTCCTGGATATGCTGCTGTTTTCTGTGAAAACTTAAGTGCCTGCTATTACTGTTCATGGATTAATTAGTTTTGTCTTTGAAGTTGCCAGATTGGGGTTTGGTATATATGTAATAAAATATAATTGTTTCTCTACCTTCCCCAGTCCAGATTAGAATGAACTAGTTCTTTTCTCCCGAAGTTGTGATAATTACTACAACTCTTGTAACTGGAACATATAGATACCTTTATTATAGGGAACCTGTTTTGTGTTGCATACATTGTAGTTGTTACTGCTTTATCTACTACTAATGTGATAGGGTAGAGCTTGATGCCTTCATCTTTTGTTGATTTGGATTTTGACAATGTTTTTGATGAAATATGTGCGTGCCTTTTGCCTGCAGAATCCGGCAGATAAGAGGGAGATCTATTGTGATGAGAAGCTCAAGGGATTATTTGATGGAAAGGATAAGGTTGGGTTCCTGGAAATTGGAAAATTGCTGTTCCGCCACTTTATTAAGACCGAGTAACTGCTGACTCAGGTGTTTGCCTCAGGATTGATGCTCCCACCCTTTACAGAGCAATCTCTTGTGACGTTTCTTGTTAATCCTTTCGAATGTTATTATGTTTCGTTAACTTCTGTTTAAGAGTGAACTCTCTGGGCCGGGTTTGCAACTAAAAAAAGTGTTTAGCTGGACATGTTGTAAAAAGCATTTAGGAAAATATATCAGATAGTAGTTATGCAGCTCTCTGATATCAAGTTTACTGTTATTTGTGCTAAGTGTTAGCTTATATTACCAGCAGGTTGTTCAAACCTTTGGTGGCTTGGATTATGGAGAATTATCTGGATGTATTTAAGCATTTTTTTTTTTGCATATGCTCCTGTTGATATGGTTCACATTGAGCTCATACTATTGGGCACCACCTCACTTGTATTACTTCCGAATTCTGATGATGCTATCTGTCGTTTTTGTTTTTATTTTATTGCTCCCCTCTTTTTTCCCACATACCAAGACAAGACAGGAGGAAGCCAAGATGTTACATATTTGAGTTGTGCAATACAAATCCACAAAAATGGTTGCCATTTTGATCAAATTTTCTTAGATCCATGAAAGTTCCATTTTGTCCAACTTTCAATAGGAGTACATCTTAATTGGCGCCTTGTATTCTTTCAAAGTGATTTCCTGCTAGTAAATATTTTCTGGATTGCAGTTTATCATTTAATTGTCTTTGGATCTGTCACCATGGCAAGTATGAGTATTGCTTGCTCTAACAATTTCAATAACAATTAACAAGAGGGTGAGCATGGCCTAGGAAATTCATTCCTAGTTCAAATTTCTGAACTCATGACTCAGCTAGATCCAAACCTGACAATGTGATCTCTGACAAATCAATGGAATTATAGCTGAGTAGCTGACTGCGAAATAAAAGTGAAAACGTGGTTATGCCTTTTCATTTATCAGGGGAGAAGAGTTAACCACAGTATTCTACCATAACTCTCTTGGAAGAAACTCTAGCTTGGCCTGCTATAAAGTTCATTCAAATTGGTTTATCAAATAAGCTAAACAAACCTTTACAATTTCAGCTGCATCTTATGAATAAACATTGTAAATAGTTGGATCCATGGTGTATGCAAGTGTCTGGATTTATTTAGATTAAAATTCAGTTGCTATTATTATGAAGTTACTTAATCTGAGCTCAAATGCAGATTCTGATGTTCATAATCAGATTTAAAATCTGGTGTTGCAGGATTTGTAGTACCAAATTTACTGTGGACAACATTCACGAGAGGAAAAAAAAGGTGGGGGGGGGGGGGGGGGGGTTGAAAAAAGATTTGATGCTTTTGTGCTAATAAAAATTAGCTGGCTGTAGATGAGCAGTAAGTGCAAGGATTTGATTGTGAGATGCAGGACAAGAGTTTGTCCAATTGGCTTTCAACGTGAGATTGATCAAAGAAGGGGAAAAGATGTTTGAGTGTACATCAATCAATCAATCAATATATATATATATATATATATGTATATAAAAAAAGCAGAGATTTCACGTGGAAAATCACGAGATTATGCCAAGTCGTGCATTTTATGTAAAGAAAATTGAAATATTCTCAAATGCCACATTAAGGATAAAAACAAATTAAATATTGACTTTTTGTTTTATTTGATTCAATGTTTCAAGATTTTTCTAATTAACAAACAAATATTCTTTGTATCAATTGGTTTGATGTTTCAAGACTTTTCATCCCTCACACATATGCACAAAACTTTTTGCATTTTAATTCACTATTTTCACCTCTTGCACTTCTACCCCTTTATATATACCTACCTATTATCCTTCATGTCATCCTATGTCAAATACATATAGACAAAAAATAATGTCATATACATATAGACAAAAAATAATGTCATTTACCTTCAATCTTTTGATGACATCTACCTAGTTGTAACATTGTTGTCTCATTTAATCATAACTCATATGAGTTGGCTACAACCAAGGAAGGAGGACTTGCATATTATATTGAATAATAATAGTAATTACGATTTTGATGTTGAAATAAGATGTTATGGGTTTGTGGTTTTTTTTTTTTTTTTTTTTTGATAAATGGGTTTGTGGGTTTTGTAAATGATGTGATTGATTATGAGTGTTTGGGATATGTATTTTGTTTTAAAATTAAGGAAAAAGAGAAAGACACATTTTATATTAACTTTTATTCTATAATATTCCTCCAAAGTTGTTGATTTTTTTATTTATTTATTTAATTTCTCATTACTTCAATTGAATAATTATAATGGATATGTATGTTCAATTTATAATTGTAGCTTTTTATGATGAATTCATTTCTAATAATGTTCTATAACAATTATGCTATAATACATATATAACATTCTCCAAAACCATTTTACATAAAACATTACAACGTTATCCTTGCATCGCACGGATAACTTACTAGTTACATAAATAGTAAGATCACAAAATGTTAAGGGCATTTCTGCTTCCTTAACAGAATGACTAGGGATACAAAAAAGATGCAAACAAGGAATTTATGATGAATGGAATACGTGATAGATTCTCTGAACTTCAAAAGAATATTGTTTGATTTGCTCGGTTAACTAATAGTATTACATAATGAACTGATATTCCACATCCATTAACTGAGGAGGTGGTGTATCCATTTCTCTACAACAGCAGGAGAACCATACCATGGTCTCAACACATCATCTGAACCAACTGGCGAGTGGTAAACTCCATCCAAGCTAATGTTAAGAGCACCCTCTAGATGGGCTGATACTTCTGGCACAACCCCATCACCCCATACATCGGCCTGTCCACAAACCTGGCAAAATACCATACTCAAGTCAGTACCAAAACCATCATTTGCATGCTACATGAGAGGAAGATAGCATAACTCACAGAAGAAGTATTAAGAGAGAATTTCAACTCCTCGATGACAATATTTTGTTAATATAGATTATAGTATGAAATGAATTGCTAAAATAATTGACTTTACCTGCTTATACCCTTGACCAACAAAGCGAGCGCGTAAAGTTGCTGTATTTGACGTTGAAGTGCTCAAATCATTCATGATAGCATCCTCAGAAATTGATTGGGCACTGCCAATCGGAACTGTGGACTCAACTTTTACAGTTGAATTGCGAAAGAGCTGAGCCCCTTGGATATACCTGCAGTTTAAGGTACCCCTTTAGATTCTAGATTTACGCACAGCTTTTAAGCAATAAATGAAATTCTAAAGCAATAATTATAAAGATAACAACTATAGAATTTTATGATGCCTTTTGCATGATAAACTATTGTTCTTGTTGCCATTTACAAAATAAAAGTGTGCCTCACTCATCCATAAATACACCATTCTTGTCCTGTTTAACTTTGTTCCATTTTATGCAAATGAATTTTACTAGACCTGGCAAATATCATGCTAATTCAGACTTGATTCACATCAATAGGATTATTAATCCTGTTAGCATCATCCATGCACCATTTTGCTGCCATAACTCATCAGTGCCTTATTTGCAGAGGGGAAGAAAGGGGTGAGGGAAGGAAAATGAAAAAAAAAAAAAAAAAAGAATAGAAAAAGCTACTAAATGTAAAAGCTTCCCCCTTCTCACCTACCACTTCCCCACAAAGCCTTTCCATCATTCAATTGTGTCACTCCAAATTTTTGCTGTGTGGTTCTTTTCTATGGCTTTTGGGTATGGAATCAAACAGGTTAACTGATGATTCTTGCCAGTGAATACTACTCCAGAGTCACTAAAATGCATAGATGTGGTACCAGCACGTTCCTTAATTCATCACGCCAACCACCAGTGAATTGGAACTACAGCTCACCGACAGTACAAAAGAAATTTTGCTTATATTCAGTTCTTTGGATATGGTAGTAAAGCACCAAACTGCTTTACGACCATCATATCTACAAATTCATGGCTCATGAACTCTAGCCAAGTTAATTCTAAGGCAACAAGTAATTGTAAAACAACTTGCAGCATGTCAAACTTCCTACAAAATCAATGATGCACATGTTATGTTGGGCTGCGTGGCTCCATGTAGCCATACAGTCCAATTCTCTCATGCTTTCAAACATCATTCTGCCGAATTATACCATTCCAGAATTTTTCCTATTTGGTTGTATGAAATATGTTGGGGATATTATACAAAGTAATAATGGAAGAACAAGGTTAACACAAAAGACAAATAGAAAATAGATAACTTGGAGACACAATATCGTTTTCTTTAGATAATATTTGCCCCCCCCCCCCCCCCAAACACTATTGTTGCTAAAGAGTTATCGCAAATTTGTCTCCAGGATACTACCTAGATATTGGGTTTTACAGATAGCAATTTTGGAGAATAACCATAGGATTTTTTGTGTTTCTCTCTAACTTACTATTTTGTGGAGTTAATTATTTTTTAAGTGAACATAAACTTCTATTTATACCCATAGGGTTATATTTCATCAAAAGACATATATAGAGAGTTAAAATGTTTCATAAAACTGTTTACAAGGATTGAAACCTTTTCAACCTTTCTGAACAGTCACCAGAAAAATTCTGCAGAAAATTCAGTTTTCGAGTTTCGATCGATTGAGAGGTTCTTTCGATCGATCGAACATGAATCAAATAACGATCGAACCATCCAGAAACTCCAAGATTTTTTCTTTACTATTTCGATCGATCGAGCCAAAGATTCGACCGATCGAAAATGCTTAACTTCGAATTTTCACTTAGAAAATTTTAGAACTTAAATTTTCACTTTAACAACTTTATGTTACAATATTTTCAGACACAAACATCATCATTATTACAATCTATCCTTGTATATTCCTATATATACAACAAAATAAATATTCCAAGGCAGTCATACTAGTTATTTATCTTGATAATACTGATTTGTTGCTCTTCAAATATGGGAAATCACCAACCAAAAAAAAAAAAAAAAAAAAAAAAAACAGCAAGATAAGAGTCAAACTACTACTAGTCTACACCAAAGACTTCCTTAGGCCAAATGAACTGGCGCCAAAGAACCTAAAATTTTGGTGCGAAGTAGCAAAAGCCATTGCAATTGAATAAGGAGAGCGATACAAAAGTGATTCTAGAAGCAAGACCATTAACAGAATTTGATATTGAGTTTACCTCCCAGCAATACATACATATTTCAGATGAGGAGTATACACAGCTTTTGAGCAATGTTTTTCAACATAATACAGGAGACCCCTTGTTTGATCAATAACCCCTGACAGACCTTTTGGAGGTGGCCTGGAAGAATGAAAAGAAAATAAAAAGAGCTGATGGTAATTCTCATGATGAAATTCAAATTAAGCTCTTGCAGATAGCACAACAAATGTTACTAGTATATCCAATTAACCCTGTTTGTAACAATGTAAAAAACAAATTATGCATTAGTGCAACTGCCAGGATTCAAGACTACTCATTAGCAAGTGATAATAATTAAGCTTCGATAACCTACAGGTGGGGGGTTCCAAGAGTCAATAACAAGGAGATGTGGGACAGTCCAAATTCTTCCAAGTAAACACGTGCAAGCCATCCTCCAGCTGAGTGTCCAATCAAGGATAAAGTACCCCCTAGAATAAGATATTTTCCACAACTTTAGAAACTGCCATTGTAAGCACATAATTATGTCCTTGATGGAGAATTAAAATACTAAGACACAGGCTGGCAGAGAAAGGAAGCTGCATGAATTGCTAATTGCATGGGAATAACTTATGACAGTGATTTCAAGGATGAAACAATTCTAAAGGCTAGATAATGCTTTGAAATGCCTTTTCGGTCCAGATCTCTCTGCCCTTCATTTATTTACAACAGATAATTAGCTGTAATTCTTTCAAAATGCATAGGTTATTTTAGAATTGTTATTACTATTTCTCCATAGTCATAGGAAATACTCACTAATCTGACAGACTTCTATCTACACAAATAAAAGACATAAAAGGGTAGTAGCAGTCTATGTAATTGGAATTTTTCTTTCTCCCCAGCAAACACTTTTTCTATAAGGTATAAGATGGACTCTTTTATACAGCAACTTGATTCACTGGCAGAAACAGCAACTAGAAGTAAATAATCAACAAACCAAGGGGCCGTTTGGTAACGTTATTCTAATAATGATGTTTATGTTTTTTAGAAATACTTGTGGGTGAAAAAGTGTGTGAAAATACGCCTAATATTGTTTAAAAACTGAAAACATGTGTTTAAACACATGTATCAAATGACTCCCAAAACCATCTATAGCTTAAAAGCAAACGAAAGACCAACTTATAAAAAAAAATAAAAAAAAGAAGAGCAAATGAAAGACCAAGAAAGGGAAAAGCTTCAATCCAAGAGAGAACAAGAGGCAAATAGAAATAAGGATGATTAATTAAAGTAGCAAGCACAATGGCTGGGAAGATTAAAAAAAAAAAAAGATGAAATCAGTCATCCCATTAAGCAACAAATCACATGGTCCTCAAATGTTTGGATTCTCCTAACCTCTTCTTTTTTAGTACTATTTTCTCGATCTAGAGAATTAGTGCATGAAGTTTAAGAGTTGTCCATTTCAAGTATTTGAGTCCAACCACATGGGGAAAAAAATGCAATTGATCCTTCACTATACTCTCTCACTCAACATAACAACAGCTCAAGGGACCAACTCATTGTCATAAAATTCTACAACAAACTACCATAAAGGAGAAAAATAATGTAGAATGAAATCACGCACAATTAAAAGAAACATATTGACATTACACAACTAAACACTAATCAAAACAAGAAAAAAAAATATATGAAACTAACTTTTGTAAGTTCAATTAAAGTTATAAGCAAAGAGATGAGAATACCTTGAGCTAGTTCCTTAGCCTCTTGAACAGCCTCATCTACCCTCTTCAAATACCTGCTACCATAGACATATAAGCATTTGCTTAATCAAGAAAAAAAAAAGAGACCCAATAGAGAAAAAAGGGAAAAACCAATCAAGAACAGGGCGAGGACGGAGAGTGCCACGCCAGTAATTGGGGTCCACCAAACCAGCAGCATTTCTAAGCCAATCAAGCCTTGAAACCTTAGCAACAACGGTGGGGACACCATAGTTCTCTTTCAAAGTGGCCTCTAACTTAAGGTAGTCACTTGAATTGTTCCCTAAGCCCTGTATAGAATTGAGAATCATACACATTACACACACACACAGTTAACTAGTTTTGGTGCAAAATGCATGCAATGGAGTGCAGCGCATGTGCATGAAGTGAGTGTAAAGAGAGACAGAAAGAAATGGAGACTTAGCTGGAAGAATAACAGCAGGACGGTAGCTGAAGGAGTCTTGCTGGGTTGAAGATGGTGAAGTGGTGGCGGAGGAGGAAAAGGAGCACAGTGGTTTCAATGATGATGACAAAGCTAAGGCCATAACTTTTATTAAGTTATTACCCACCACACAAACAATAAAACTGAAGTGGAGGAGGGTCAGTGTGTCGCTGCTAGCTGCTAACTGCGAATCAGTGGACGTGTGGAAGAAACTACCACCACAAACATGTCAAATTGTCATGTGGCATTGCAAGTTGAATTGTTTGTTTTTCGACCCCTTTGATAGAAAAAGAATATACAAATATCGAAAGATATTTAACAGGCCGGGCTTTAAGGATTTTCCCCCACAGATTTATTTCTACAAGTAATGCTTATAGAGTTTTTTTTTTTTTTTTTTTTTTTTTTTTTTTTTTTTTTTTTCACACATTTAGGGCTGTCCACTAGACCCAACAACCCGACCTACCCGCCCCAACTGACCAGACCTAAGCCCAATGTAGAACAAACTAACGCCTATGGCAATTGACAGTGGGTGTCCTCCAAAACTATTAGGAGTGAGTCTAGATGTAGGTCTCCCCTTTGAAACCCGATATAAACATACTTGACCAACCCTTCACCCTAAATATCTCGAAATCTCGCAGGAATCCTCCCTCTTTGCCAAGAATTTGACCTAAATCGCATTGTTGTCCAAGATTTTGCCCAAGGATCTCCTGTAAGACCTAGTAGTGGGTCTCTCCTTTGAAACCCGATATAAACATACTCGACCAACCCTTCACCCCAAATATCTCGAAATTTCGCAGGAATCCTCCATCTTTGCTAAGAATCCGACCTAAATCGCATTGTTGTCTGAGATTTTGCCCAAAGATCTCAAACAAGACCTAGAGGAAATTGAAAGATCTTTGACAGGATCCGTTGATCAGCATTGCCTTCTCAATTTCGATCGAAACTAACTTAACTCGTGCAAAGCCTGATTTGAACTTACTTGATACGTCTCGGTCGATATTGAGTCCTTTGATTTGTGTCTCTCTCCCGATTGGATCAAGTTGGGTACAAACCTTACTGAATCGACCTGTGGACAACCTTTCACGTATTTACTGATTTAACCCTAAATCTCATTAAACCAAGACACCAATCGATTTTTGGTGTAGGCAAGGATTGAATCCCAAATCTTTTATTTAACCTTTAAAACTTTACTAGTTAAACTAACTAGAACCTAATATATATATATATATATATATAGAATCACATTTATGATTCATTTTCACATTTGTAAGTTTTTTTTATAGTAAAATTGATAATAACTTTTACACTTTGCTAATGTTACACTTTCGGGACGAGTTCACTTTTCTAAAATTGTAACGTGAGACTTTGATAAAACAGTAAGTCTTTTATGGTTTGGAGTGAATTCACTTCTCGTCAATGTCATTAGCTTTCATTATATACTACCATTTTAAAAAGTGTAAATGAGTATTTTTCTTTGGGTTTTTTCTATCCCTCTATCTCTTTCCAACCATACGATCCATACGCAATGCCATCATCATAATCATTGACAACACAAATGACCACACTGCCGGCAACCTCTACATCTCCATAAAAAACACCAACTGCCATCAAGTCGAACGCCCAAAAAGAGCAGACATGACCAAAAATAATGAACATGCATAAGCTTGGTTCAAGATTTGCTGCCAATTTTTCTATCTAGAAGAAAACAAGTCACCATCAAGAAATGTAAAACCCAGTCTACACATCATTATTCATCACTTGCTGCTAATGTTGAAACTACTCAACACTGTTGCTTAATTTGTTTTGATGGAAAACATTTTTTTGGAAAATGACTTGTTTTACGGAAAATATTTTATGGCTTAAAAAACTTTTCAAGTGTTTGTTTGCAACCCCAAAAAAAAAAAAAAAAAGCTGAAAAAACATTAATCCAGTTTCCGGCATGCACAGAAAATTAGTAATATTTCCTGTAAATTCCAAATGGTTGCATGAACCGAAGCTTTCATTTGTAACTTGAATATAATGTTGACCAAGTACAAAATCAACCTAAAATAGTTCTCACACATTAAGAAAAAACCTATACAAAAAAAAATCATCCAAAGAAGATGTGTGTGTGTGTGTGTATAATCTAAAATAGTTCAAAATATAATCATCTACAAAAGTATCTTAAGTAGTCCAAAATACAACCATCTACTGAAAAATCCAAAATAGGTTGTCATGCCAACAAGAATGAATTAGCTAGTTATTCATTCTGTGTTAGATGGTCAAATGTAGAATCAAGCATAGCCTCATCAAAACCTTTTATCATCATAAATCATATTAAGTTGATTTTGGTAAATTTTTGTCCAATGCTACTGCAACTTTTCCAATTTGCATAGACAAATCCTTATAAATGGTATCTTCCTTCAAAGTAGCAGAGCTCCTATTTTTTTCTTTGGTGTGATATTGATTGAGTTGACATTGCACTTGAATAATCAACTTGTTTCCTCTTGGATAGCTCCTCAAGATCAATGTCAAAATCCATTTGGGTTGAGTTTGCCATTGGTTCTTGTGTATCTACATCAGCAAGTGAATTTGTAAAACCCCCTGTAGCCATATCTTTACCCTGCAGTAATGCCAAACCACAACAATAACCCATTTCAATTAAAGTTAGCATCCCTAGGATCTTATACATAATCAGAAATAGCATTGGCAAAAAGATACTCCAACATTAAAACTTTGTTCCTAAGCCTTGAATCAAAAAACACAGGGTGAAGACTATATGATTACCGAAAATATAGATATATTCACTGAATATCAAAACTACACCTGCTCAAGCCCACATTCTAATATCCCTTAGAAATGAAAAAAAATAAAAGAAGTGGCACGAAACTAAATTAACAGGAAAAGTAAACTAGCAAACTCACATAATATCAGTCACAAGACCAAAGTCCAAAACCCATTTGGCTCCCATAACTGTCCAGTTTCAAATCACGCTTGAATGAGGAAACTGAAAATTACAATAACACTCACATGTCCACTTTCAAAAGCTTAACTCAAAGAAAAGAGCAAGAAGCTAATAACTAGACCAAAATTCTAGAAATTTTGGTATTTGATCTTGTTTTCTTATCAAGCTCTCTGTTGCCTAGATCATATGGTGAGCTACAAGAAGTACAACTATAAAACAAATAAAACCAATGGGAATGACAAGTTCATACCTGGAACAAGAATCCCATGGATCCCTCACATTATAAAGGGTCAAAAACCAGTCAGCTGTATATCATGAAACAGTTAACCTCTCCATTGTTTAGCTCGTATCTTCCTAATCAAATAGTCCTCCAAACCAACACCCGCCTCCACTATTCTAGTGTCATGCTTTATTTCTATCTTCAAAACCTCTTCCAAAACTTCCTTTGTTCTTACTATCTCATCCATTTCACAAATCCTAGGAATTATCATCATCCAGGTATCTACATGAGGAGCTTCCCCATGCTTTAAGACTTTGCCTAGAACTCCACAAGCTTCCTCAATCCTACCAACATTACAAAAACCCTTGACCAAAGCATGAACAGCTGAGAAATGTGGAGAAAACCCTTTTGATATCATTTCCTCTGTATAATTTTTTGCCTCATCAAACATTCCCTGATCACACAAACCATTAACCAAAGTTCGATACGAGACCAAGTTAGGCAAGCACCCATTTGATGCCATATCTTCAAGAACCTTACAAGCATCGGCTGATCGTCCTTCTCTACAAAATCCTAAGATAACCGTGTTATAGTGAACAATATCAGGATTGCACCCTTTAACTTTCATCCTACAAAGAAGCTTGTAAGCCTCCCTAAGCTGCTTCTTCCTACACAAACTATTCAACAAAGTAGTATAACTCAACGTATCCGGCACAAACCCTTTGTTCAACATGTCCTCCAACAAGTCCACCGCCTTATTCACCTGACTCTTCCTACACAAACCCTGCATTAGAATCCGATACGACTCAACATCGGGAACAACATCTCTCTTAAACATTTCATTGAACAGTTGGTACGCAATACTAAGATCCCCACAAAAACAAAACGCGCGCATCAAAGTGTTGTAAGACTTGGTATTGGGTTCAACTCCATAGCAATGGGCATTCCTGAAAAGTTGGAAAGCCGGCCGGACATAGTTCCGGTGAGAAACGAGAATTTCAAGAATGCAGTTCAAGTGTTTGACAGAAGGCCTACAGTTGAATTCCATGATAGTGTAGAAAGTCTTGAGGGCCTTGTTTGGTAAATTGGCATTGCCATAGAGTTTGATAAGGTGGGAGAAGAGAGAAGGGGGAAGAGAATAGTGATGGGTTTTGAGGCTAATGAGAAGGTTGTCAATGAGAGAGAAGTAATTGGAGCGACCAAGTTTGAGGATTAGAGTGAGGTAGGAAGAGTAAGAGTGACGAAAGTTGGGTTGGTTTGATGCGTAGTCGAAGATTTCTTTGGCGAGGAGTGGGTCTGTTTGTGAGGCTATGAGTTTTTGGACTCTAGATGGAGACAACCCAATTGGGGTATTGGAGTTAAAATGTTGTTTTTGTTGTTGCTTTTGGTTTTGGTGGGGGTGTTGTGGTAGTGAGGAGTAGAAGGAATGAGTCACAATTCTGGTATTTACAGTTGAATTTGAACAAGAGAGAAGAAAAGACAAAGGTAGTGGAGTTTGGTTCATCTTTGTGATTTTCATAGTGAAGCCAGAGTTTGAAATTTCAGAATGGAGAGAAGGAGAGCCTATATTTTTTGTGAATTTCTCATTTGAAGAACAGAAAACGACGACCTTTGGTGATGGGTATTATTATTAGTATTTTGTACGGATTAAAAAGACAAAACCAAATTTTGTTTAGGAACCAGGGTCGAATTTTGGGTGTGATACCATGTTCATGTTAAAGTTTTGTGTGATTTTTTGGTTGAGATATGAAAGTTTACGTAATTGTGAATTTCAGTTAGTTCAATTGATAAAATTTTTGATGATTGAATTAGAAATCTAGATTTCAATTCTCACAATTGAATGTATGTTTGGATTGCTTAGGTGGGATGTGGTGTTAATATGTTGATTTGTCCACTATGTGGAGTCAATATTCAGCATGCCCCTTGCCCTTGGGTTAAAGGGCACCCCCACCCACAATGGATAGGTAGCCCACACATCTCATATTAAAAAAAATTCTCACATTCACCAAAACTGATTAATGTCTTGGTCAAATGATAAAGAATCCAATCATTATTAGGGATGACAATTTAAATCCGCACTCGCCCTTAATAGACAAATTTTACCCGCCTCGCGTAACAAATGAGATGGGGATGGGGATTAATATTTTCTCTTGTACTCGTCTTGTTTATATTTAAATAATTAAAAAAAAATATTTTTATAGGTTTTTTCATAAGATATACATATGTGTTTTTAGCTTTCTAACTTTAAATATATGATTTTTATTATTATTTTTTATTATTGATTTTATACTTTTATGTTTTAATATTTACGTTGTTCATATTTTTTAATTGTTGTATTATTATGTTTGAATTGTTTTTATATTTATTTTTACTTAAATTGTTGAATTGTTATGCTTTGGGAATGTTTTGTTACGTTAGATCTTGTTTGTTTGTTTGTTTTTTTTTTAATGTTTTATGAATTTTAATTTAATTCATTCAAAATAGACTTTAAATAATATACATATATATATATATATAAATAAAATTAGGTGTCGCGGGATGAGTACTTGCTAGAATGGGACGAAAAAAAAAAAAACCGCTTCGAAACAAAAGTGTGTGGCGAGAGCAGAGCATAAAAAACCTAACTCATACTTGTCCCGTTGCCATTTGGTTGAAATTGAAAACTACGAAAATATATATATATATATATATATTTTTTTTTTTTGTTGAGAAATGTTAACGAGTGCTCTTAGGGCACTGGTTAATAATTCATTTTAAGAAATTTTTGATATTATTTTTATGGGATATAAAAAAATATTGTCAAGATATTAATTACTTTTTTTTTTCCTATAAAAATTTTCCTCAACTGAATTATTAACCAATACTCTAGCATTTATTTTTTTTTTTCTCTCTCTTATTTATTTATTTATTTATTTATTATTAAACCAGGATTTGTGACTCGGGGAACTAAAATAAGAGCAGCCCAAAATTGTGTGTTCCAAGAAAGGACAGTGGATGGTATAGGGGAGAGGATGAAATGGCAGCTGCTCCTTCCTTGTGCGTATTACGCTACTTTAATAGCTGGAACAAGAATTTGAGAAAGGAAGGGCTTTGCTCAGTCCTACTAAGAACATCATCTTTGTTTGGTCGAAACTATTGCAGTAGTAACTTGGTGGCTGATGCTTGTTCTACTGCTCTCAGAAGCCCAGACCTGGTGGCCTTAGAATATGCTGACCTTAATCTCACCCACAAAGTCTCTGAGGTCTCTTTCTTCTTCTTCTTCTTATTCTTCTAATATTGATAATGTCTATGTTTTTTTGGAACCAATATTGATAATATGATGGAAAATGAGACCCCCTTCTTCTCATTAGTCATAAACGGTTGTTATTTGTCAAGGGCTTGTGGGTGAAATTATTTTATAAATGTTTGAGTGAATTGTGGAGTTATTTATTGGATTGCAGGAGTTGGGTCATGTCAGAATCCGGCAACATGTGAACCCTCTGAGTGCCTCTTTCTCTGTATGTAATTCATTGGGCCTGCTTTTCCTTTCACAAATATTACAGTTATTCACTACTAAAATGGGTCTTTTTTTTTTTTTTTTAAAGAAAATTTTAATTAGTGAGAAATAGATAAATAATCTTCTGTTTCTGGGCAGATGCCTGTAAACGTACCAGACTGGGATGAAGTTTTCAAGGACCCAACATTGCCTCTCATGGTGGATGTTGGAAGTGGTAAATGCCTTATCTTTTTCATCTAGAAAAGTGTATACTATTGTTTCTTAATAATGTGCGCCTAGTTCATTTAACGAGCTTCAATATTTCTATGATCACACAATAATGGATTATCCATGGAATTCCATTTAAGGTGGCCATATCTTACTTGTGCCTTGCTCTTGCACAAGTGCATCTCTAAGAACCTTCATGTCAAAAATAAAATTTTTGTTTTAAACGAGTGCAATTGTTAGCCTTTGAGTGCAAATTTCAAGATAAAAGTTCAATTAGAAGATACAAGTCTTAACCTTTTTAGAACACAGTTCAAAAATAAAAAGTTCAATCAGAAGTTATTTTCTTTGGCATCCACTCTGTTTCTCATATTTTCTGCATCTACTATAGATGTCATTGCCAGTCCTAAGGCATACCATTTTTCATTACTTTTGCAATGACGGGACAAAACGGTAAAAGATAAAATGCATGTAAGTGCTGTAATTTTTTCAAAATTTATGAATAGAAAACAGATAAAACAGAGAAAATACATATGGTTACAGGGGTGCTCTTTTTAAGTCATTTTCATAGAATATAGATTACACAAACCTAAAGATGAAACACTATGAACTTATCCTTCCTAGCTTTCAAAAAAGTCAAGAACTAATAACTCTTTAATCGATATGTTTCTATTAGTTCTGTTCTGGTGTGGATTGAATTTCCTATAGAAGGATAATTCAGTTGTACCTTTTGACTTTCATATGCCTCTGGACTGGAGTTATGAGAGAGAGAGAGAGAGAGAGAGAGAGAGAGAGAGAGTTTTGTCTCGCATGGTTAAGCTATGTAAAGATATTGTAGCAATTTGATACATATGGTAGTTGTATGTTTTTTTTTGATAAATGCATATGGTATTAGTGACTTAATGTTCTGGGACCCTTTTTAAATGCTTTACATTATTTTCAGTTATTGGAGAGGAGAATTAAGAACTCATCAGTTGTACTGATCTAATGATACAAATATCCCCAGGTAGTGGCAGATTTCTCTTATGGCTTGCGAAAAGAAATCGTGAAGAGAAAAATTATTTGGGGCTGGAAATACGGCAGAAAGTATGGGAACCAACTCCTTAGATTACTCTTTATATGCTTTAGAGTTTTTGTGATTGATTCAAATTTATAATTAATCTTTCATCTTCAAAGAGTATGAGGGCTTTAAATTTATGTAGTAACATTTTCTATCCACGTGCAGCTGGTAAAGCGTGCTAACTTCTGGGTAAAAGAGCTAGCTCTTAGCAACATGTATGGCCCTGAGACTTTGTTTTGCACAGTGAAAACAAGAAACCAACTGTTTATCATGGGTGATTAAATAATGGATTGCTTGACCTGAATTGCAGACATTTCTTGTTTGCTAATGCCACAATTTCTTTCAATCAATTAGTATCAACATATCCTGGACCCTTGATGCTAGTCTCAATCCTCGTGAGTGAACCTCTTATTCTGGAACATTCAGGAAGAATTATTTTGCATGTTTAATTCTAGAGGGATTTACTCCAAGTTATTATTCTAGCCAATGGTGAGATATAATGATCATTGACTTGTACTAAAATCATTCTTGGCTCCTATTTATATGCAGTGCCCAGACCCTCATTTCAAGAAAAGGCATCATAAAAGAAGGGTTGTGCAGAAGCATTTGGTAGATTCTATCATAAAGAATTTAATGCGTGGGGGACAGGTATCTATTTAGTTTATATCACAATAGATTCAGAATTCATTTGCAGTACTCATTTTTCTGTTTTCTAAGTCTCCAAACTATTCTTTATTCAAAGTTATTTGATATACAGCCCTTGTCCCAATATTAAGCTATCATTCCTCTCTCTCTCTTAAAAAGTTTACTATGACTCTTTCACTATCTGAACCTGAAACTTAAGGATTAGGAACTTTAGCAGGACCATCTCAGTAGATCAGTTAGGTGACTAATTCAGAACTTAAAAAAAGAAGAAGAAAGAGAAGAGTTTTTGCTACTTGAAGAACATAGTGCCAGGTGCATTTGATTTAGCTTTGGCATAAGGCTAGGCTATTTTTAACATGTACCAACCTTGTATTGATAGTTAACTAGAAAAAGAAAAAAAAAAAAAAAAATCCTCAAAATAATATATACTATGTTAAATTTCTCGATGAAACAGAAATGTGATGTTGTACATACTACATAGTCATTTTCATGTACATACATGCACACGCATACATATAATTCAATACACAGACATGGAACATATAATTCAATACACAGGCATGGACACCCATCTGAACCTCCTTCTCAATGCCAACATAATCTAAATAAAACAAAAATAATTTGATTTTGAAAATTTTCATATTTTAGAATTTATCAACTAAAAAGACCTCAACTGAGCCAAACAATTGGGAAGGGCGTTTTGACCTTCCAAAGTTGAAACTTTCTCTTGCCTTGTAGTGTTTTTGCTGGTTCTATCTTTCCTCTAGAGAGAAGGGGGGGACAAGCAAGAAAAAAAGTGACCCAGTAATTGGTGTTTCTGCTTAAACTATGGACTCTCTGACTGGATCACCCAAATGCTTGAATCACTGTTTTGCCCTGATCTTTTTAGTCTTCGAAAGTCCAAATCTGTTGAAATTATTATCAAACCTGTCTTCCCTTTTTATGCAAACATGTCACTGGTAAAATTTCAGTTTTGTCCCCAGCTCCTGCTTGGATTAAGTTGGGTTTCCCTTTTGGGAAAGATATTTAGCAGTACAATGCAATAGTGAATTTGAATTTTCCTTCCCTGGTGTGATTCATTGTTTGGCGTGTTAAAAAAAGAAAAAGAAAAAGTAGGTGTGTCTATCAATGAATTTATGTGGGGTTGTTTGGAGGCATCTAAGAAAGCCTACATAATCCGTAGTAGTTTATTACGCTTCAAATGATGTTGTAAGAGCCTAAGCAAATTTGGTGGTGTTAATTTAATTCCATCTGGGTGGGTCTCCCCTCTACCAAGCAAAAGAAAAGCGCTTTAGATGGTTCATGAGATGCAAAAGGACTTAGTGTCACTGATGTGGTTTGTTAAAACAAGATGGGTGATTTTAGTGATGGGTTTGTAAATAAGCTGAATGCCGTGCAAATTTTGGAAGGAGTGAAAGCATCAACAACTATTGTATTCAATGTGGTATGAATTTTGTGCTCCATTTTATATAGGGGCCTATATGGCAATGGAAGGAAATCTTTCTCATGCTGGAAATATGAAAAAGGTAGATTTCTTTCAAGTTGTCTGTAGTATATATGAAATTCAGCTTAGAGAATCTCAAGTGGACCTGTTAGATGGTGAGGGTATCTGGCATTAGGGTTGCTCATCTTTGATGATTCTTGTGCTTGAGATTCCACTTTTGTGCCCATTAGTTGGTCTGTTTGATGCTTCATATTGGTTGGATTAGGTTTGAATTGAGAGTTTCTTGATTTGATTGTGTAAACCATGGACCCAGTAAATCATTGCATTCTGTCCAACTCTAGTGCATTCATAATCAAGTAGCTCCACCCTTATCATCCTTTGTTTTTTTCCTTCCTCCTTTCTTTCTTTTAATTGGTAAATTTGGAACCTAAAACTTACTAATATAGTTGTAAATCAAATGGTTCCAGTTTTCCATAAGACATCTGAAGGTTGCATCCATCAACCAAATTGGTTCCATTGGAAAATTTAAATCTTTCCGCCCAACTGACCATGGAAACCGTATTAGGATTCCATGAAGTCATGAATTTCATTTTTATACTATTATGTTGTTATGATAGAGCCATTTTTCATTATAGCTAACACCCTTTTTTAAGTTTTTTCTTTTTGGGCATAGTCATTGTGGCGATATTTAAGGGGAATAATTCTTGGTGTACATCAACAATTCAGCATATGCAATTATGCATTAAGTAATTCTTGTAATTTTATAAGCAACTGTTTAGTTAATCATGAAAGGCATGCCAAATTCTTGATTATGTCAAGTGATATGCTCAATTTTAGATTCTTTTGTATTGAGAGCTTAAGAATCTCTTCTTTTAGTCATTGTGATTGGCTTCAATGCAAAATTTAACATGCTTTTGTGGAGTAACTTTCTGATGGGGGGCAGAAGCTTTAATGATCTTTGATACCAATTTTGATGTAGGATCTTTAGAAACTCAGCATTAAATTTGGCTACTTGATCAGATTTTGAAGGGTTTTAAGGTTTTGATGTTTAAGGGTTGTGTGGCAAGCTGCTCCACGTTGCATTATGTGGGCAATTTGGAGAGAGGAATTGTCGGACTTTATGAGAATGAAGAGCACTCTATGCCAGATATTAAGAATAGTTTTTTGAGATCTTTGTTTGAATATACTTTGATTTTTTTTTGTGTGTGTTTGTGGGTGGGGGGGGGGGGGGGGTGGTTTCTTGTAAGGCCACTCACATTTGAGTGTTCCTTCCCTCTAATAAAATATTCTAATTATCTAATTACTTATATAAAAAAGAAGAAGATTTTGAATGAGTTTGATGGTTTGATGTCAAAACAGTGAATAGAACAAGAAATAAAGAAAGATAAACCCTAGTCAATCACATAGGAAGTAGTGGCAATCATACCCTCAAAGACCAAATAAGCTGTTAGAAATTTGTTAAATTCAATTCTCTCTATCTCCATTATTGACTACATTTAAAAACCTCAAATCCTTTCCTAGAAAGAGTAGGATTCCACCTATTGAAAGAATGAAAGAGTAGGACTCATAATTACCTTTTCCTAGAAAAGAGTAGGGAGTCTTGATAACAGAGAAAAGTAACTAGAGCATCTAAACCAAATAGAAATTGGTTCACCTCCACAAATAAGACTCATGGGCCTTAGTACAACCCATTCTATAAAATCTGGCGAATTACCATTCAAGGGAAAATGACCAAAAGCCCCTTTACAGGAAAGGGAGCTAGAGCCACTGATATATTAGGATTAATACACACTGATGTATGTGGTCCTATGAATCACATTGCAAGAGGTGGTTATTCTTACTTCATTACTTTTATTGATGATTATTCTAGGTATGGTTATTTGTACCTAATGAAACATAAATCTAAATCCTTTGAAAAGTTCAAAGAATTCCGTAATGAGGTTGAGAAACAAGTTGGAAAATGCATAAAAGTTCTTCGCTCTGAAAGAGGAGGGGAATATCTAAAAGAAAATGGCATTATTTCTCAGCTGACTCTCCCTGCCACACCTCAACATAATGGTGCAACTGAAAGAAGAAATAGAACCTTATTAGATATGGTTTGTTCCATGATGAGCATGTCAGAGTTCCCAATCTCATTTTGGGATTATGCTTTGGAGACTGCTGTTTATTTATTAAATAGGGTCCCCACCATATTAGTTCCTAACACCCCATATGAGTTATGGACTGGTAAGAAAACAAGTCTAAATCACTTAAAGATATGGGGTTGTCCAGCACATGTTAGAAAGTCTAATGTGGATAAGTTAGGACTAAGGAATGGTAGATGCTTATTTGTTGGCTATCCCAAGATGTCTACTGGTTTCTATTTTTACAATCCTAGCAAGCAAAAGGTTTTTGTGAGCAGGAATGCTATTTTTTTGAGGAAGATTATAGCTTAAATGAAAGTAGAGCCAAAGTTTCTTTTGATGAACAAATTGATGAACCAACGGCTGAGTTGAATGAGAATAATGAAGAGCAAGTAATAGTGCCTATTGAACCAAGCAAAATGCAAGAGACTCGGCATAGTAAAAGGACTATCAGGCCTCCAGTTAGACTCACTTTGTTAAATGAGATTTATCTAATGGAGTCAGAGGAGCATGATAATGATCCTTTTACTTATCAAGGAGCAATGAATGATAAGGACATTGAGAATTGGAAAAAGGCCATGGAATTAGAGATGGATTCAATGTATACCAACCAGGTTTGGACCTTAGTAGACAAACTAGAAGGTATTAAGCCTATTGGTTGTAAATGGGTCTACAAAAGGAAAAGCACAAGCTTAAGGAAACTTTATTTGAAACTAGACCAGTATTTTTCTAAAAAAGCAGTAAAAAAAGATTCAAAACAACTCAAATTAGCTAAGAAAGGTCCCAAGAGGTCTTTTCATTATGGCAAACATCCCAAATTAACTTTTGATGGTTGTGGGTTCCAGTTAACTAAATTGATAAAGTCTCTGACAGTTGTATTAGAGGTCTGGGGTTCAATTTCCGTCTACACCAAAAGCTGATTGGTGTCTTGGTCTGATGATAAAGACATTGAGAATTGGAAAAAGGCCATGGAATTAGAGATGGACTCAATGTATACCAACCAGGTCTGGACCTTAGTAGACAAACTAGAAGGTATTAAGCCTATTGGTTGTAAATGGGTCTATAAAAGGAAAAGCGCAAGCTTAAGGAAACTTTATTTGAAACTAGACCAGTATTTTTCTAAAAAAGCAGTAAAAAAAGATTCAAAACAACTCAAACTAGCTAAGAAAGGTCCCAAGAGGTCTTTTCATTATGGCAGACATCCCAAATTAACTTTTGATGGTTGTGGGTTCCAGTTAGTTAAATTGGTAAAGTCTCTGATAGTTGTATAAGAGGTCTAGGGTTCAATTTCTGTTTACACCAAAAACTGATTGGTGTCTTGGTTTGATGATAAAGAACTATTATCAGAAGCGGACGCCAAAGGTTGAAATCCTCTACAAAAAAAGAAAAAAAAAAAGAAGAAAAAAAAGAAAAAGAAAAAGAACTCTTGAGCACTCAAATCGTCTTCCCTTTCCGCTTACTAGTATTCAAAAGGGGCTGCTCGTTACGTTCCCCTTCACTCTGACCCTCGACTTCAATATTCCTTTTAGATTCTGTTGTGTTGTGAGCTAATATAGCTGCTTTCAGTTAGATAATTGGGGTCAGCTGCAACGTTTTAACGTGCTTTTGTGGGTTGTTTTTCATACCTAATAGAATGATGTATGCTCTGTTTCTAGACAGGCGCATCAGAAAGAAAAAAATTAAAAGGAGCAAATGAGTAAAATAATTCTGTTTCTAAACAAATGGTGCTATAATTTGCTTCAAGTATGTAGGGATAAATCTTCATTTTCTACCTAGTTTTCTGTGTTGAACATACTATTTTACCAAAACTTCATACATGCAAGATTTAGGCATGTCTTAAATTTCATTTTGATGTATTGATCAGGTGTTCATACAGTCTGATGTGCTTGAAGTGGCGATTGATATGAGAAATCAGTTTGATGCTGATGTGGATGTACTTCATCACATTGATGCCCTCAGCCAGAGTGTGTTGTGTGACAATGAGGGATGGTTGTTGAGCAATCCAATGGGAATAAGGACTGAGAGAGAAATTCATGCAGAATTTGAAGGTGCAAGAATTTTCCGTAGGATGTACCAGAAGATGGCGTAAATAATCTATAGGCTCTTTATTAATCCCAAGGAGTAGTTCACTTGTCAAGATGCAGCCTTTTGAAGTAAAGGTTATCAATTTAAATTTGAAACCCCGCCCCATTGGGTCACTCACTTCTTCCCCCACCAAAACAAGGTGGCTAGGTTAATTTATTGTGAGGTATCTTGTAGAGACTTTTATTTTGGGAATGAAAAAAAGGCATTTGTATTAATTGAATTGTCTTACATAGGTAGTACACCTATCAAAAAAAAAAAAAAAAAAAAACAAACAAACAAACAAACAAACATAGGTAGTAGTACATAACTTGGTAAAAAAACTGGAGCATCCTCCAGTCAAGCAACAGCATCTATAATGCAAACAACATGCCATGCTGATCTGTTAGCAACCCTGTTTTCCTGCTTACCCACCAGACAGTCCAACAAACATTTTTAAGTCCTTTAATCCATTTCTTGCTTCAACCATCAAGTGTCCCACACTCGACAGGTCCAGTTCTGTTTCTATAACAGTCTTCTTTATCTGTAATGAACTTCATTGATCACTTCGTGTACTCTTTATATTTTTTGCAAAAGATATAGCTCGAATTGCTGCAATCTCTACCACTCTGGTGACCATCTCCTCTTTCTTATCGCTGCAATTAGCTCATCATCGGAGTGTCTAATTATAAGTCCAACACCTGCTGTGTTTTTGTACTCCAAATATTCCTTTGCCTCCTAGGCTATGCATGCTCGCCCCTTCCTCTTTCCATGCATACACCATGATCATGCATCATATGTGCATTTGCACCATATGGTAGTATGTATAAAAACAGCTTTAAAATTCTAATGCATATCTATAATGGGCATTTATGAATGCTATGATAGAGTATAAAATTTGATAAGGGAGCAAATTTCTTTTTTTGATATAAGATAGAAATTCTACTCTAGTCTAATCTAAGTGTATATGCGTGTGAAACTTTCTCCCAAAGATTTGAATCTCGATCCTTTCTCCCTTACACCCTACATGTACTTATACTTGTGAAGTGATTATCGCATTAAGGATGTGTGGTGATATAAGGGAGCAAATTCAAAAAAAAAAAAAAAAAAAAGAAAAGAAAAGAAAAGAAAAGGGAAATGTATCTCGAGGTTCTTGACAAACAACATAATAGTATGCATTTCTATAGTACCAAATTACCAATAAATGACTAATGGTAAGATAGTAAATTTATATATATTTAAAAACTGAAGCAAAGTATTTATTGTTGTTACGCTCTTGTTGAGTTATATCAACGGTCACATCATTTACTTATTTTCTACCTCTTTTTTTTTTTTTTTTTTTTTTTTTTTTTTTTTTTTTTTTTTCCTTTTTTTAAACTTTTATTCTCCCTATTTTAAAAAGAAAAAGAAGAAAAAAACTCTTCTTCTCCCTATTACTTCACATTTATTGTTACACTTCTTCTAACCTTTCTCCTCCCTCTTTGCTTTTTTATCTCCCCACTACTCTCTACTTTATCATTACAATTTTTTCATCTTTTTCTCTTTTTTATATTTTGACTTATCTTTTCTCTATTTCTCTATTTTATTTTGTATAAATTCGATACCAATTCTCTCATTCAATCTATATTTTTCCTACAAAAAAATTGTGAATACTCTCTCTCTCTCTCTCTCTCTCTCTCCTGAAGCATTCCAATCTAAAAAGGATTCAAACACTGCAGCAAATCAGATTAGATCAAACTCAAATATTGCAGTAGATAAGAACAATTCAAGATAAGCCCGAACACTTTCATATCTCATATGCTTTTCTATCTCATCTACAATTTGTATTTCGAATGTTTCATTTTGTATTCAAACATCTTATCCTATGCAACTAATCTGATTATATATATGAAAATAACTCCCAACGTTGAGAGTGTGGAGCATAAATTCAATTCATATAATATCTCTGTTCTTACTCTCTCTCTCTCTCTCTCTACTTTCTTTTGGTAGATTTTTGTTTTTTCTTATAATTGTGATTAAGGTTGATGGTTTTTATTTATTTATTTACAATAAATATGTGTTTTTTTTTTTTTTTTTTTTTTCACTAAGTCTTCCCTCTCCATTTTATAACTTTGCTTGAATTTTGGTTTGAGTTAATATTTAGTTTTTTGGGAAATAGGAATTTGAGTTTATATTAAAACACAATCTACATGGCTATGAATTTGAATATATACCTACCAATTGTTTGAGTAATAAATTATTATAAATTCTATTTTTTTTCCCTTTGATTTTATTTTAATTTTGGTTAAGATAACATTGTAATTTTGTAATAAGTTTTTATTATTATGATAATCTCCGAGATGATAAATTTGAATAATAAATTTGAAATTCATAAAATTTAGTTGTATATTAGGCAAATATAATACACTACAACATAAGTTAGGAGAATATGGTTCACCTTAAAAATATATTAATCAAACATACAAAAAATAATTGTTTTTTTTTTTTTTTTTTTGAGAAACAACAAAAAATAATTGTTACTTTTTATATATTATACTTTATTACATAATATTTATATATTCCCACGCATTGTGTGGGTTTGCGGTTAGTTTAAAAGAAAAAAGTTGACTTGATAAAAGAGAGAGATATATATTACAATTGGCATCAAACTACACGAAAAAAAGAAGGGAGTCTAGTGAAGAATAAAGTGCATCAAAACCTTCACGTCCAATACTGCTCTCTTTTGAGAAAGGCAGCTAGTCAGCCACTTTGTAATTACTCTCCAGAATATTTTCTTCAAATGCGCAATACCTA